>OV884011.1:71246435-71793399 GCA_930367205.1 Acanthosoma haemorrhoidale
TCTCTCTCTCTCTCTCTCCTCTCTCTCTCTCTCTCTCTCTCTCTCCTCTCTCTCTCTCTCTCTCTCTCTCTCTCTCTCTCTCTCTCTCTCTCTCTCTCTCTCTCTCTCTCTCTCTCTCTCTCTCTCTCTCTCTCTCTCTCTCTCTCTCCTCTCTCTCTCTCTCTCTCTCTCTCTCTCTCCTCTCTCTCTCCTCTCTCTCTCTCTCTCTCTCTCTCTCTCTCTCTCTCTCTCTCTCTCTCTCTCTCTCTCTCTCTCTCTCTCTCTCTCTCTCTCTCTCTCTCTCTCTCTCTCTCTCTCTCTCTCTCTCTCTCTCTCTCTCTCTCTCTCTCTCTCTCTCTCTCTGCACTGGTGCTTGTTGCTTTGCTCGTACCATGACTTTCTTATTTAATTACTTCTGCACCTCTCTTTCCTAACCTTGCTATAATTTAGTCCGGCGTTGTAAGACCCCATACCTTCCTAGTGGGATTCTCTGCCTTCGTTCACTAAAAGTAGCACATCCTTGGATGGGATCTCTTCCATGCAGACGACGCTCTAAGGGGCCTTAGAGACCTAAAAGGGTGTTTGGATATTCAATCCATCTGACTCAAAGGGACGGAAGCCCAAGTTAGGTGTGTAGATGGAGTTACCTGTTAATTGTTAACAATTAATGTTACTGTGTTACAATTAACACATCTCTCGTATTAAGATCGAGTTGATCGACAGGTTTCGTGAGGAAACTAAATACCCACCTCTGGGCGTAGTGAGCCAGAAGTTAAAATGTATATATTACAAATTTAATGCTCTTAGTTGAAATTTGGTACAAGTTAATTTTGAAAGTGAAAAATAGGAATTTTGATTTACATCTTTACCTAAACTTAATCAGAAAAACAGGGGATGTTAATAAATAATAATTATTTTAGTTTTTTTTTTTTTTTTATTGTTTAATCATTATAATCCTTGTCTTAGCAGTTAAATATACCCAAAGAGATGAAAGGCACTTCTCTGGGCCTCATTCAAGGAAAAGCCACAACAGCTGACAATTAATTATTAAATACGTAAAAGGTGCAAATTGCTAGTAAATGTGCATTGTATAATCACAGGTCAATATGTTTAATATGAGCATTTTCATGTTGCCATATGAATCTCATTTTTGCCTATATCCCGAACAGAGATGACTTGATAATGTCAAATAAAACAATGACAAGAGCAGATCCAGTTCCTCGAATCACATTGGAAAGAGCACCTTTAAAAAAAGCACTAAGACCTTCATCTTTAAATATTCTGTACCAACATTGAGCCGTACTTTTATAGTTTCTCTCTTCAGGTGGTAAGCAAGACTGCATCATCATTCTCCGCCGCACTGTATCAAAGGGGTATGCTATAATACCTGCAATGGCTGTGACACCCTGAAAAAAAATATTCAATCAATTTTATTTTTAAGTTTTATAATGCTAGCAAGTAAGTATATAAATAAGTGACTAAATAGCGAATAATAATACAATAGTAACACTGCTACTTAACTATGAGAAAGGGGTAATTATGTTATAGGGGCGCTAATTATTGGGGTAATATGTAGTAACAAATATCAATTACAGGTAAAGTATAAAATAAAAGAGTTAGCCAGAAAAATATTTTAGTTGATTTTTTATGAAATATTTATGAAGGCAATCCAAACGGAAATTGTTATTATTTACAGCCCGTATGTCCGTTTAGTCTAATAAGACGATTTGGCACTGAAAGGAGGCACACCTATATAGAATGAAATAGAACTCACCCCATCCATAAATTAGAGGCCAGAAGCCCTTAACTTCAAAAGCCATATTCTAATAATGTTATAGTAACATACGGAGGTGATTGTTACCTGATCAGCTGTGGGGGCCCCATTATTTAGCAAGTTCCATAACAATTCTTTATTTGATCAAGAATAAAAATTTTAATTATTTTCTATATTAATAATAATAAAAATCCAGCAGAAACTAATTGAACTAATCGTTATTAAAAGAAATACATAAAAAAAATAAATACACATTACACCATGTTATAATTTATATAAAGTGCTTATTTATAATATCCTATCTGTGAGCCTCAAAGAATCCTTTACCGGAAAATTCTTTACACTAGTGAAACAAGTTTATGTTTTAAAAAGTAATACCTAATATTGCACAATCCACAACCTTACAGGGAAGGGAAATCTAACACAGGCCAGAGATGACCTCAGGGGTTAGTTGTCCTAAATGAATGATAACAGGACCTACAGCTCTGGGATAGTCACCATCTGCGGTATCACCGATTAAGAGGAATGTTTACTCGTTCGGTGTCGATATCGTAATCCACCCTCCTTAAGTTGGAGTTAATAAGGGCCACAAATGCACAAACAATATTGTAATTATAGATGTATAATTGTCTTCAATTATCTTATTTATTGGTTTTACGGACCTAGAGAAGGACCTCTAGGGTGGCTTATCCAAGACCCTTGCGGCATTGAAGAGCTGAGATTTCCCTTGAGTAGGTGACTAATCTATATTTAAGGGTCCCAAGTGATAACAAGGAGATGACTCGCACGAGGACTCCCTCATTAGGGGCATGACTCAATTCCCCGCTCCCCCAAAGGTGCAGACCAGTTTCCATCATGGAATATTGGGGGCCTTTGCCTCACTGTAGAAAATCAAAAGACAGGAACTCTCGCATGTATGAAACCGGCGTTGAAGTGGTTAAGGCCTCGTCCCCCCCCCCCCTCATTGAAAAGAGGCTTGTCGTGTTAATCGTCAGTGATTAGAATACTGCTGAACAGCTGCCAAGAGTTAAAGGTCCATTAATCCTAGTCCTATAGGTGGATTTCTCTCGACCAAGTTATTGTTAATTAGAGAAGAGGATATTTTATTTGTTTGAATCCTTGTTAAGTAGATATAAGAATTTGTGAATAGTAATAAGTGTAAATATAGTTGCTTTTTGTATAATGATAGTTTCAAAACAAAACTCAAGGTGAATAGAACATTTACATTACAGGAATACGCCCACTAAAGGCGACGATGAACCCCATTGAGCCAAAAAAAAAAAAAATGTACGATCTTTCCTTTAAGAAAAAATATTCATACCCTGTTTTTGAGTCATCATGTCTGTCAATGTTCAAGGGAACATGACCATTGGTTGCCGGTCCTGTATTTTGTTTGTATTAAATTTATTTTTGTAAATTATCTGTTGTGTCAACTTCTTCATCATGAATAAATAAAAGTTACCCTCTTCTCGGACCAGAAAACACCCACCTACGTTACCATATTTTATCAATAAATCTTCGGAGTCCACATAGTTCAGTAGTTCACGACACCACCCTAGCTCACTAGGGGCGCGGGTTTAGCCCGGCCTTTGACCTCCCTTTATAAGGCATAAATTCTGATTTTTTTCAGGGGCCAGTTGAAGCTGAGACTTCGAAGAAGAAGCATCTCTCGAAGGAAGACCCAGTATCAAAGGAAAGAAGAGTGAGATGAAGAAATGGCAACTGCTATTGAGGTTGAAACCTCTAGAAAGCGGTCACTGTTTCCCCGGAGCTGGAGGAAGATAGGGAGAAAATCCTAGAGCTTCTGAAAGCTAGATGCAGATTTTCACGTCTCTAGAGAACAGAGATAAAGACACTGGGAAAATACAAGGGTTTCTATTTAATAGTGGGATCCATACCATATCGAATTTGAATATCTAAGGGTTTCTGGTTTTAGAAAAATCAACGAAGCCCTAAAAATGTATGCTGATATGCAATAAGGCAGTGTTAATCGTCCAAGGTATCGAAGGGATAATTAAACTATTAAGTAAGTAACTTACCTTTTTTTTTTCTTTCATAGCCCTTTTAAATTTACAGATAATTATAGATCCTCAGGCGAATCTATTTACTAATTATTTTTGTATTTCCCATAGCATCGTTACATTATATACAGGTTTTGTTATTTTATAAAAATTATATTATGAATAAACAAGTATAATGGTATACATTATGCGTGACTGGACTAAACTGACTAATAAAAGTGATGGTAACTTACCTCTGCTATTAAGAAATTTACAAGGAACGGAGTATTTATCATTTCATCGGGCATGTAGGATTTTATAGTATCGAAAAACCCAAAATATCCCGCCCGGTAAATGATGATGCCTTCTACTGACACAAGGAAACCTCGATAAAGTCCCACCATGCCATCACTCTTGACTGTCTTACTGACACAGTCCATCAGTCCTTTGTATTGACGCTCGACTTCATCTTTCCCAACGTCAACTGCTAACCTGAAACATGCTTCTTAAATATGACAAAGTGACAATTTTTTTATGATCAATTTGATATGTAAGATAACAAATGTTTATTGACACGTTTGAATTTTCCAATGCGATTACTCAATATATAAAAGTCAAGTATTATTACCATATAATTAGGTTTCGTCATGGCTTCAAAAACGATTTTAATGTATTTTTATAAGTAATCAATCTTAATTAATGACCACCATTATTTTTCAATGGGTCGGTTGTTTCTACTTTTTGTATTAAGTAAGACTACCATTCGAAATGTCATCGAGTTAAGGCTGCTAACACGATCATTTATCAAACCAAATTCTATGTTTAAAATTACAAATTAATGAGGGTACCTAGATGTTTATCCTTTTAAATTATTAAATTACATCTAAAATGAGTATTGACGACTCTCATAATTTCTTTATCTCTCGAATTTAGTATTATTTTGTATTTCTGTTTTATTTGCATATGTGTATGAAGTGAGAGTTGTGATCTTTTGTGTGCTCCCACGCTTGGGGGGAACCCTGCCTCTCTCATCTACTTGCCCCTATCCAAAACCACTCTTTCTAGCCTCTTATGGCGTAAGTATATCTTAGGTAGCCCTAGATAGAGCATCTCAGCAAGAAAAAAGTCGTACCAGTTTCTATCTCCAGTTGGGAGATTTAGGAAGCCACTGGACAAGGATCTCCGAAGGGAGGCGGCCAAAGGAAGCCGTGGGGAAATATCTCCAGATGAAGACAAAGTTGAACACGCAACTCAGGACGAAAGCTATGGGACAGATGTGCTATCTAATATACTTTAGTCATTTGAATTACCCAACTAATAGACATTTGAAGAATTCATTTCATTTGGACCCGTTGGTTGAAGTTGTAATTATTTTTATTAGTTCTTAATATGTTGTTTTATTAGTTTTAGTATTAGTTGTTCTCGCCGAGTGGCCACTTTTTCATTTATTATTATCTTTCGACCACTCTCTCAAAAATAATGTTAAAGTTTCGTTTAATTTCAATAGACATGCTTCAATCATCACATTATATTTTAGAGTTCCAAATTAAGATTTATTTTACCATCCCCATCTTATTTTTTTTAATACAGTTAATTTTACCATTTATCTCCAGTGACATCTAGTAACAGATACACACAGACAGACATGATACGATTACCTCATTGCAAAGAAGATTTTCACGGTTACAAATATATCCCAGTCAATTGTTTTTAAAATGCTAACGAAGTGATTTTGTGTAACTTTTTTTTTTTTTAACGATGAAGCGAAATATAATAAAAAATCCCAAAACAATATTCAAAAACATACCTTGTCCGAGCATAGTCTGGAGGGTACAAGAAAACAAGAGACGTAGCACCAGCTGCACCTCCTGAAGCCAAATTTCCAGCAAAATATCTCCAAAATTGCTCATGTTTGTCGACGCCGTGGAGAAAAAATTGTTTGTAAACATCTTTAAATGCAAAATTTAAAGCCTGGGTAGGAAGGTATCTGATTAAATTGACCAAGTTTCCTCGCCATAAACTCCAAAAACCTTGTTCCCTTAGTATTCGAACAAACGCATCTATAATCCCTGTAATCGAGAAAAGAAAATATTTTTACCTGACAGAAAAAAAAAAAAGTTTGAAGAAAAACAATAGACGAGAGAAACAAGACTGGTCCGTTTTTTCTATGTTCCATCTAAAACATGGTTAAAATTTTAAATTCTACACAGCAATAGATATACCATAATTAATAATTTACAAGCCCATTGTATAGATTCTGTTTGTCAATATAATTGCTATTTATACCATTTGTCGAAAATGCTATTTTTAGTGACCAAGATGGTTTAGCAAACAGTAGGAAAAATTTTACTTATTAAAAAATAACTGGATTATGCGGAGTTCCCTGGTTTAGTTTATTTGATTTTTTGTGTTTTCCTCATAGTATAAATGATGACATTTATCTCAATTACTCATTGCCTAATAAAAGGCAGATTGTAATTTTATCTTAATAAAATTGTTTTTGAAACTGAAAAAAAACTGTGTTTTCCTTATGTTTTAATTCTCTTCAACAGGTAAAGTGGCGGTGTTCGATTGCCATTTCCAAGTAATTCTTAGCTTACGTTTTATTTGACAACGGGTATAGAACGAGACAACGGTTATAGTTGGCAAGAGTTTTATCCAATTTTTTGAAGAGATGAATTCCAATATTGAATATCTCATGAACTTTAACCACTGGTATAAGTGGGAAAAATCGAGGGTTTCATCCCCTTTAGAAAAATATACAAACGAAAATTGCAGCTCTTTCCGTTGAGAACTTAGATGTCAAATAACGACAAACAAATACTAAAATCATAGGACTTTCTCCTGTTTACGCTCATAATAGAAACTATTTTTTTTAAGATGTTAACTTCCCTTTGTGCTTATTAATCAGTGTCCTAAATTCGGTCCCGGTCCGGGCGAGGACACGCAGTAGAAATGACCTATTTTAGATATATAATATCCAACCACAGTTACTAGAGACTTGAGTCTTAAACCATAGCTCAAGTAGTACAAAAGTAAAGTAAAAAAGTAGTACACCCGAGTAGTAAGTAAGTAAAGAAACCAGACAGGTCTTAGATAGATGGAGTATGGAGTGTTGCGGACTCGTATGTTGTCAGAACATGCATGTGGGTATATTGACCGTTCGCCCAACATTTGCCCTCCGAGATAATTGCTACTGTTTTTTGTACTATAAAAGCGTTCAGGGCCTTAATAGATAGATACAGGATAAATCACACCGATTTATGTTAGTATCTTTGGATATTAATTCATTACTTTTGACCTACTTTATTTCGTTCATAAATATTTTTTTAAATCTTAATTTATTTATCTTAATTATAAAAAAAATTGTAATCGATGTAACAAAGTTGCTACTGGGTACAAAAAAATTACTATTGAATGATTATGATTGAACAAATAACAATGATTATTAATAAACTGACCTTTATACTTTTGCTCCGCGGCCTCCTGTTGCTTTGAAATATGTTGTACTTGAAGTATTAACTTGACTCTTTCGATAGGTGCCACGGCGGTTTTAGATATAGCCGCTGCAATAGCACCCACCAAAAAGTTTTGTAGAAAAGAAAATGGATCAATACCCATTATTGTCATGCAGCGAAGAAATCACACACTCTACCAAGGCAAGAAGCGTTCCTGTTCTGTTCAACGATATCAATGCGTAACTTCCGTTGATTTGACGTAAAATTTCCTCATAATTATATCTGGATAATAAATATGTATGTTCTGATATACCAAAAAAAAAAAATTGTTACTGAAAATTATAATTAGAATTGCACATTATATCAACATGGTTAAGCGTGTGAGTGAGTACTGCATAGTTCATGGAGTTTGATAATCTTGGTGAGGTCAGAGTTGCCAGCCAGATAAGCGTAGTATTCATTGCATTCGATATATTCCATTGAAACTAAACAAAATTGAACTTAACGATATGGAAAGAAACACATCGTTTATTCAATTTTTCAATTCAATAACAACTTTATTATGATAAAATTACAATCTGCCTACTTAATAAGCAATAAATAATTGAGATAAGTGTTTTCATTCATACCATTTTTACAATTCATCATTCGTTCGCACATTCATACAATATTTACAAACAGCCCAGGGGCCCCCCAAGCCCACACGGTTGTTGCCTCCCTCGCAAGCGAAAGAGGAAGCGGAGTCTCGGGAAGTCCCCCACGCTCCCCACCAGCCACGTCACCGGATACGAGCCAGCGGAGGCTGACGAAGAGCGCAAGAGCCACATACGCTCAGGACATAATTGGAGAAACTGGCCATTGCCAGGACTCCCACTGTGCGCATTTATAGTAGGTCACGAGGCCACTGCCGTTTCAGTCTCCGGGGAGGATTATAGGGATGAGTGGAGCAGTGCAATGGCTGTGCTACGGGATTAGGGTGGTTGGATAGGTTACTATGGAATTTCATGAATTTGGAAGGGATGAGTTCAAGAATGTAGGGTATATTAAGATCATTATGAAGGGTTTTGTTGGTGACGTAATAGGGGACATTTACTATTGTTCTCAGGACTTTTGATTGAAAGGATTGGATGCGCTTGATGTTCGACTTTTTTGCTGTCCCCCATAGCTCTATTCCGTATGTCCAGATTGGCTTAAGTATAACTTTGTAAATAAGTAGTTTATTTTCTATTGAGAGATGGGATGTCCTTCGAAGTAGTCTGTACAGTAGTCCAAAGCGTCTGTTTAGTTCTTGTCTTTTTAGCCTCGTGTGTGGGTTCCATGTAAGTCTTTTGTCGAGATGGAAGCCTAAATACCTTACTGTCTCAGACACAGGGTGAGGAATCGAATTTAAAATGACCAGCGGACAGGACTTGCAGCAGAGGGTAAAGGTTATGTGGAAAGATTTTGCTTCATTGACTTTGATTCACCATTGGTTGCACCAATACTCGATCTCATCAAGGTGTTTTTGAAGGTTTTGGGATGCTATATCAGGGTCTGAATGGGTTGACAAGACTGCAGTGTCATCTGCAAATGTTGCCAAGAAGGTATTGGTGGTGAAGGGGACATCAGCGGTGTATAGATTATAGAGGATGGGACCCAGGACGCTGCCCTGTGGAACTCCTGCTTTTATGGGATAGTAGTTAGAATATTCTAAACCACAGCGGACTTAGTAGGTATTTTAATTGATATTATTTTATTGACCAGTACTCTTTTCGATTTAGTATTGCCTATCCTTTATTCTGTGGTATGCTACTTGAATCTCCTGAAAACACCCAGTTCCCCTGTTTTACTTTTTTTTTTTTAAGCAGAACTCCTAGTTAAGTGATAAGGAGTGGGGGGAAGTTGTTAGAAATGGAACTTACTAATCGTAGCAGGTTCTGTTTTATTACATTAAATTACAACATATTAATTGTTAATACACAAATTAATTACTACAGACATATTGTGGGCAATTGTGTTCAATATAGCATCTACTTAAAATCTTATATAAAATACAAAATATACAATTACAATTTTTAAAAATAAGCAGAACAATAAAAACAAATTTACAGTTTATAATAAATAATACATCCAAGTTAAAAATTCAAATTCCTTACACTTTTGAATAATACATCATTATTGACATCTAAAAACAAATTTCTCCGGGTGTTGCCTTTGCACACAATCCTTTTATTTAGTACCTAGAGTCTTATAAAGGTCCGACTCGTAATATTGTCTTTGGTCTTCCTCCTAGTAATATATACGAGTAAATGTAATAATAGTTGTCGGGTCAAAGCTTGTCGTCGAATATCTCCATAGTGGGGAGGAGACGCCCACCGTAGGCTAGGGCCACTACAACCTCTAGCCGCCGTCCGGCGAGCGCCTAGACAGAGATAGAGCGGGTGTACCTGTTGTATTTTACCCTGGCTGCCGGCCTAGTCGACAGGCCGCTTTAATTCGTTTTGATCTGACTCCATAAGATCTTAGAAGGTGTGTGCCCTGACAAAGCAATATGTTCAGGAGAAGAGGAACAGGGTAGGTTTAATAGTCTTGGAATGACCACGAATTCACACTCGGTATCTAAGGGTAGGCGAAAACCGTCCGGATCCCAAAGACGAGTGGGAACCGGAGAGAAGCAGACTGGATTGCCGTGGGAGACGCTACTAGGTAAGTTTGTAGGGCCACGGCAACCGTCGTCCGCGAGGGAGAGGTCTCTCCCAAGGAGGTGCTAGTTTTAATGAGACGAAGGCAGGGATTCCCACTAGGAAGGTGTGGGGCCTGACAACGCCGGGCTAAAACATAGCGAGGTTAGAAGTTTGAGATGCAGATGTAGTTGAATGAGAAGGTCTTGGTTTCAGTAGAGCAGCAAGCGCCAGTGCAGAGAGAGAGAAGAGAGTAGCGTTCCCAGTGACGGTCCTGATCGTTATATCAACTCGAGCTAATCTAGCTGGTTATATAGGCAGCCAGCCGTGGTGGGGATGGGTCCCCACCTACTGTTGTTTCCCCCACTAGCTTCTCCTCCCACTCTCACTGACGTCATAACCTTTATTAAAAACATATGGAAACATGGATAGATATTTTCTGATCCGAGAAGAGGGGAACTTGTAATTATTCGTAATTAAGAGGTGGCCACAACAATAATAAATGGAACATAAAGCGTGTTGGGCGCATAATTAAATAAAGAGTCGATGACAACTATTGAAATTATATAAATGTCGGGTTATGTTGTGTCCCCAAAGGGGAGAGGACTTCCGCCGCGGGCTAGGGTCCCTACAACCCGGACGCTGTCAGGCGAGCGCCAAGAAAGAGATAAAATGGGTGGACCTGTGGCCTTTGACCTTTGCTGGTGGCCTAGTCGGTGGGCAGCTTATTTCGTATTGATCTGACGCCATAAAATCTGAGAAAGTGTGCCCCGACAGAGCACTAGATTCAGGAGAAGAGGTATAGGGTAGATATTGTAGGTAGTTTATGTGGTCTTGGAATCACCTCGAATTCACACTCCGTATGTAAGGGTAGGTAAAAACCGTCCGGATCCCAAAGGCGAGTGTGAACCGGAGAGAGCCAGACTGGATCGCCGTGGGAGACGCTACTTGGTAAAGTTTGTAGGGCCACAGTGACCGTCGTCCGCGAGGAAGAGATCTCTTCCAAGGAGGTGCTAGTTTTAGCGAGGCGAAGCCAGAGAATCCCACTAGGAAGGTGTGGGTTCTGACAACGCTGGACTAAAATATGACGAGGTTAGGAAAGAGAGATGCAGAGGTAGTAGAATAAGAAAGCCATGGATAGAGTAGAGCAGCAAGCGCCAGTACAGAGAGAGACAGAGATCTCTCGTAGTGTTCCGCAGGTGCCCGGTTCTGAGATTCTGTCGAATGTTTTCTTTTAATTTCAAAACCTCTTTTATTTTTTATAAGTAATACAATGAACAAAAATTTATATGGTTACAGTTTGCTCCTCTTACTGCGATGCGCTGATGCATTCGAAGGAGGGCATAATATAAAATACATTTCGATCTGTAGTAAAAAAGTCTATAAACACATCCACAGCACTAGGTGATGAGGCTCACCCCTGTCGAATGCCTCAAATCTGGCTGCTATATAGGCAAGGCAGGCCAGTGGTGGGGGGTTGCCCCGACGCACCACCTAGTGCCTTCGTCTGTTTCGTACACTAATTTCCCCCTCTCTTAACTGAGGCTTTAAGGTTTTTTATTAAAATTATTATAAGTTAATTATAAAATATGGAAACATAGGTGGATATTTTCTAGGCCGAGAAGAGGGGAGCTTCTAATTATTCGTGATAAAGAGCTTGACACAACAATAAACAAAATAATTACCTCGTTTAATATATTTATCTAAAGTAAACAAAATTTACATCATAAAAAAGGATTTTCGTGACAACCTGGTACACAAACATGTCCCGCTTCAAGTTTGTTGATGCCCCTTCGTTCCTGGGAACAACAAATGATAAAAACTTATCTCTGAGTTTTGATAATTGATAATCCCGAGGAAGCCGTGTACTAATCTCGAGAGATGAGGGAGACATCCTCAGTCAGCGAGACATGGCGGTGATCGCTATAGTGCTGTTGGCAGTGGTAGGCTATTCTTGTGGCGGCAGTGGAAAAAACATGAATGACACCGTTGACCGGCTCATCCCCCTCAAGCTGCTTCATTTCACGGTTTTGCAATCTGATCTCAGGCTCGCAAAATTTCAAGAATACCTTGGAACCGATGGTAAGGGTCTTCTATGTCTCTGGAATTTGGCAATCGGGTGCCATAGAGAAAATTTCTAATCTTTCCTTCATGCCGCGCTATATAATTGACCAGTTAAACACCCTTCCGTTTATATGAGCTGGGTTGCTAAATGTGTTACTAGTCGTTCATTTTAAAGACCAGTGTGGCAAAGGTTTTAAGGCAACAATTATAAGTTCTAACTAATCACATATATGTAAAATATCACCTATCAATGTAATCTACGGTTGAGAAGAAGATTTTAATTAAAATTATTAGGTATGGGGCATGAAGGTTCTACGAAACAGAACCTTAAAAAATGATGCATTCGATTTGAAATGTTAAAGGTACCTTTAACCACACCTTGAAATATACCCATTAGATTTTGGTTGAAATGCATGCAATGGAATTATGAAAAAAATATTTCGTAAAAATATTCGGGCTCAAAAATAAATTCATAGACTAGTTCAATTTATTTGTAAGTACCAGTTTATCTTTTTTTATCTGTATTTCAGTCATTTTGAGGTGATTTTTTATTGTTTAGCAAATACAATAATCTATAAGATCTAATTGGATTAGCCAAATCACTAAAAGTGAACGAATCGTTAATTTAAGTCATAAAATACCAGTGACAATTAGTTTTTTTAGAAATTTTTCTAGTCTCCCATTTCTTATTTTATTTTATTCAAATATTTGTCGGGCTAGATTTCAATGTATCTGTTAATACTAAAATAAGTCGGATCATCTGAACAAAATAGGGAAAAAATGTGCGATAAAAGCAATAATCTATAAAAACCGTGTTATTTTGCCTGTTATCATATATTCATGCACTTAAAACATTCACAAAACTATTTGTAATTAACTACATCTATGTCTTTGCATATATTAATTCTTAGTATAGTCATACAGCAATACAGCTTAATCACACTCTTAATCAATTTTTCAAATTGAACTGTTAATTAATTAAGAGTTTAGGTACTTGTTGGTTTTTAGGTTTCCAATACAATATATTGTTTAGTTTTTTCTAACTGGAAACCATGGAGGTGCTCTACAATGACCCTACGTCAAAGAAAATATTTTTAACATTACACTACATGATTAAATGTTATTAATTTACTAATCACTGGGTAGTAAACAGTTCTAAAACAACGAGGGTGTTAACAATATTTTTTCAGGTATAAAAATATTACCACAATATTTCCTTGTGAGTACTGCCTTGTACCCATTACAGTCCACCAAAAGCGGAAATATTTCTCCCGATGATACTCGGAGGTCGTACACCTTATGTACTTTCCTGCCAACTCAGCACTGATTCCCGACCGAATTACAGGCTAGTGGTTGTAGAATAAATAAAATTATCAACGTACCATGGAATTGTCTCCAGTCGCTATTGTTGTTTGATAGTACTAAGGATAGTTGAAAACGGCAGCTTTCGTGAGTTATATAATGCTAAGAATATTGTAATGCTAATATTATATATAATGCTAAAAGTAGAAGCAAACCCCTTCTAGTGTATACCTGCCTCGTGACTTCTTGTAAGTCACTGGTGTTTCCTGTTATTTTTTAAGTAAGCGACCACATCTTTTCAAGACCTCCCTCCCACTTCCCATAACTACCCTCAGTTTTAGTCCCAAACACTAGTCCCTAAACATCCCACCCAGTATGTAGTAAAATAACTCTTAATTTTTGTAAATACCAGTCTTTTGCTTGTACTTCATAATAAAGCTTTTCTTTCTTTTCTTTTAAAAGAATCTCCTCTACAAAGTTTATTTAACTGTGGCTTACATTCATAACCCTGTATCAGTATGAAAGTAGAGCCTCTACCTATGGATTCTGCATTGTAGTGCTGTTGAGTTATAATCGTTGTAAATATGTCCATTAGGTACAATAGCAGTGGGAATCGGCCAGCCTGAGAAGGAGTGCAGGAAAGGGTGGTGTTGCTACCCGGACACAGAGTGCTGCAGTCGCTGGTTCTGCTGCCGCGAAGGCTGGCAAGTAGCATACACCATAAAATATAGACAGAGCCTTGGGGAAGTATAATCATTAGCTGTGACTAACTAACTATTTAACCAATTGCCCTGTCACTCGGGCAGGTATCCATCTTTGACCGATGAAACCGCTTTGTCTCAACAACGGTACAAAGCGAAGAACTAAACTTTGGATAATAAGCTCTCCGCTGACAGCTCTCCTGTACCACTTGAGCATTTGCTCAGGGATTTACCCCAACACCTTAACTTTAACTCTACTACACGTACAAAATCAAACATCCATCCGGATACCTACTAAAATACCTAACTACCTAACTACGGATACCTAACTAAAATCAAGCCAATTTAAACTCTGTAGAGCACTGATATGGAGCTCATTCATCGACCCCCCCCCCCACTTACAGTCCATACATGTTTCTCAATAAGCCTTACACAATCACTCTTCCTGTATATTTTATACATTATTTACAGTTTATATCCTTTACTATAACGAAGATTTTTGGGAGGACTTTTCTTTTAACAATAATTATCTTTCTGATAATTTATTCTGTTACATTTTAAAACTTATAAAAGCTAATAGCAAAGGTTACTTCTTCGGTGAAATATCCCAATAAAATATCATTCCGAAGTCAGAAACCATGAGATTATATATTGACAGAAATGTTGGAAAGAGTATATATAAAATTTCCCATCGTACTTTCTCCACGTTAAAACACCTTCACAACGTTAGTTATTGTTATAGCTTTTAGCGATTAGGTTGGCACTTTGTTTTCCAGCCAGCCATCTGGTGGTCTGGAGGTAGCTCTGTCGTCAGAACTGCATTACAGCGGAATTTGTTTACATTGTGAATTTTTAATAAACATTCTATTTCAACCAGACCACAATTGGATTCTTATCTCAATGATCCCGGATAAGACCGTTGCCTTCTCCCGTTTGGTACCCTGTGACCATAGTTACAATTGATCCAGCAAGTCCCTAGAAAATAAATCAATTATCAATTTAAAAAAAATCTTTTAGACCTCACCCAATCAGAAATGGGAGGCTCAGTTGAATTTTAATATTATATAATTGATTGTAGATTTAATATAACAGGCAGTAAAGTTAGTAGCCAACTAAAAACTGAATTTAATCATGTCCACTATATTTTTTTTTCCTGATTCTGAGGTAGGAATTTACGGGAATAGATTGTCCTAAACGTTATTTTTATTTGGACCTGTAATAACCGAAGAAGAAATTATTAGAAATTCTTAATTTGTTTATGGATCTTTCAGAATCCATCAAAAGAAACGAGGCAACTATTTTCGATCAAAAACCTATCGCAAAAAAAGTTTCCTTGAAATTCATGACAGCAAGCGTGTAATACTGGAGTAGTATTATTATAACTGTAAATTTTAACTATTATATAAATGATTCTGCCATCTATTTATCTATTTTCCTTTAATTTTTTTTATTATCAACAATGACTAAGCTTCTTACAGTAAGCTTTAAAACCATTTTTTTTTTTTAATTCTTTTAAGGGGACGGTAAACCCTGAATAAATAGGTTTTTATTACAACACAGTCACAGTATTTAGTCACATCAAAGGCATAACTTAAATTAACTAAATCCATAAACATAAGTTATTTTTGTATCCAGTATCAAAAATCATGCTTTCGACTGGGTTTCTTAACCTTCGAATTCAAGCTTCTTATAAACAGTATTCGTACGAAAAATAATGAACTCCTTGGTAAGATCAAGGAGATTTTTTCTCCCCATTTAACACTAACTAATCTGAAATTAACTTACTAAAGTACTAAATGTGACTATTCACGCTAATTTTTATATATTTATAAGCCGCTAATCTAGTAAGCTTTTAAAACTTTAGTATTGAATAAAAGAAACGTATGGATGTGAAAATCTAAACATCTCGTATCTCTAATTATCTTTGAAGGTCGAGAATCAATGGGATAAAGCTTAGAACATTGTAATTTTATTTCAATCAATGATGTATATTCTTCTGTCAGCAGGAAAGGATTTGGCTGGTGGTGTGCACAGAAGAATAGAAATTGATTTTTTAAAAAATTGATGTTCGAGTTGGAAATAAATCCAGGGTCTCATACGCTACCATCTGTAATATAAAAAAAAACATACCAATAAAAGAAACTTTATAAAAGGTGAAGACAAGACAAGTGAATAATTCAGAACTTTCAATTCGTCTTATCAAGAAAACATTTGCATTAAATCAGTATTTATATAATCACTACCACATCCAAATCCGTCTTGCCCTCTCTTTTTTATACCTAATTTAAATATTATGTAAAGATTTTAAAAGATTTATGAACATTTTCATTTTAATATGTAATTATTATTTCAGGCTGGGGAAAATAGTGGGGAAAGGTTCACTTTTTCCAAAGTTGTAGCCCAGGGATCGAGCAATTCCCCCCTTCTTGATTTTAATACCTTTCTACTCTGATTTTTTAAATTTTTTAACAATATTACTATGTTCAATGGTAAGGATTAGATCTAGTATAATGCAATATAAAAATGGTGAAAAATCAGTTTCAAAACAGGCCAGCCAAGATACTATCATTCAATGGAGCCTGAGAAGAAATTTTGAGCATACATTATTAGTAATACAGCGTTGTTCTACTTAAGAGGGTTAGTAGAGGCATTTGCAATCAGGAGAGACAGGCTCGACTCCTGTCTCCATTGCTGTTCCTCCTGGCAATGGATAAAATTATGAAAACATTGAGCTGAAGTAGCAAAATAGGCATTTATTTTTAGAAAAAAATGTTTATTCAGGAATGTAGCAACCGCTAACTACATAAGATAAATCACCCTATACTCTATTGTATATATATTGTAAATTAATTTAAACAAATGTAAATAACATAAATAAGTCATTGTAAATGTTGTAAACAATAAAGAAGTCACAGCTGCAGGTCAATTAGTTAAGGGCTAGAGACCCTTACCCGGGCCAGGTATCAGTGACTCAGGCCAGGCCTGTCAAAGAACAAAGGCCACCACATACTGGGCTGTCATTGGCCACAACAACGAGTCCCATGATTGGGCACTAATGAAGGAAGCCTACTATAAATAGGCTGGAGTCTTTGGCTGTAATTCATTCTCCAGACGACTCGCTTACTGATGACTTGCGGCTGCACTGATGTTCGAAACTTGGCCTTCTCATTTATGAAAACCTGTGGACCTGTCTTCCTAACCTTGCTATGTTTAGTCCGGCCTTGTCAGACCCCACACTCTCCTAGTGGGATTCTCTGCCTTCGCCTCGCTAAAACTGGCAGCTCCTTGGGAGAGACCTCTCCCTCGTGGACAACGGTTGTCGTGGTCCTACAAATTTACCTAGTAGCGTCTCCAGCGGCAATCCAGTCCGCCTCTCTCCGGTTCACACTCGCCTTTAAGATTCGGACGGATTTCACCTACCCTCAGATACCGAGTGTGAATTCGTGGTCATTCCAAGACCACACAAACTACCTACACTACCTACCCTATACCTCTTCTCCTGATCATAGTACATTGTCGGGGCACATACCTATCAAATATGGAGTCAGATAGTAAGACCGTCATGAAACGATTGTCCAGGTCATAAACTTAATCAACCCTCACTTCTTCACCAGGGCTAGGGTAACTAGGCACCCCCCTCGTGACGACCCGACAAGGAACAAACTCCCTATGAATAAAATTAATGTGCAGATGACAAATTTACATCTGGCAAATAAAAATAAATATTACAACATAAAAAAAAAATAATGACAATGTCAAATAAAGTGTGAAACTCTATAGGAACATTAATAATAATTATTAAATAAAATCTAAATTGTCTAACTGCTTTTAGTGAATAAAGCATCACACGGATTGACCTATAAGAAAGGAACAATAATATGCGGGAAGTCTGTACAATTTAATATGACAAAAAAAAAACGAAAAAAGTAACGTACAAGCTTGCTGGCAACCACCATCTAAATATCTATATGAAGTGTATAACTTAAATGATGTCCAAAACTTAAGGAAGTGGTAGTAGACCTCAAACGCAACAGAAAAGTTTATTTGGGCTATGGTACGATTCCGAAATGAATAGGAATAAATTTTAATTTTCTATTTTTTTCGGGTAGTAACCTTTTTTGTTGAATATGAAGCTATAAGTAAATATCTGTATTACTTAGGGGATTCCAAATTGCAACATCGTAAACTTAACAAAAGTTTCTTCACAAACAAGTAGAATTTGTCTTTGTGAAAACCAATTGATTAGCTTTCAATAGGCTAAATTTCACAAAGTTTTGTCTTAATCAACCCCTATCTGCTTCCCTCACTTTTTCCAATGGTGTAGCCCAGGGATCCTGCAATTCTCCCCTTCTTTTTAGTTGTTATATAAATGATCTATCTAACTCTATTCATCATTGTTAATCACCTTTACGCTGACGTCCGAATCTATTTATCCTTCCCCCTGTCCGATGTTTTAGCTGCGTTTGCCAAGATTCAGGGAGACCTACATTGGATCAGTGCCATGGCAAACCTGAGCAAACTGAGGTTAAACCAACCGAAACCCCAGGCAATTGTCATAGGTTCCGTTGACCTCCTCAGGTCCTTTGGTGATATTCCCGCTTTAGCCCTTAATAACCCCTTTCATCTCTTTCTGCTCCACAATAAAAAAAAAAAAACCAAGGGATAACCGGGATAACCATTGACTAAACCCTCTCTTGGAACAAACATTTCTCCCAAATTTCCCATCTATCAATAGGTACTCTGAAACTACTCCATTATTCGCGCCATCTGCTCCCCCTGCCTAAACGTCAACTCCTCAAATCCTTCCTCATTGTCCCTCACTTTGATTATAGCTGTGTGGTGTCCAGGGGCTCTAGATAGGAAACGTAGAAACCAGCCTGAAGTAGTAACCATCATAACAGTTTAACGCTTGTCATAACAGGTTTATCATGTTCATGAATCAAAACAAGTACCCACCACAGTGACCTCAGATAAAAATAAAAAACACGCTCGAGGACACCTACAAAAAGACAAAACAAATAGTAAGTTGAAATTGGTCAACGGCACACATCGCCCGGCGAAAAACTGGTCCGGGAATGCATACAGTTCCAGCCACCAAATAAAACTACGACAACACTCAAAAAGACCAGTCACACCGTGGCGGACGAAAAAAAATACAAAACACCTGATCCACTCCACAAATCCCTAAATTTACCACGTAAACAATTATTATCTTAGTTTCTCTAGCCATTAACGCAATCTGAGTAATTGAAAGATGTTGTCGTAATAAATTATTTCTATACTACTCACCATTTCTATAAACTAAAAAAAGTTCACCCAAAGGGGAGGTTGAAAACTTGGATTTTTCACGATAGGGGTAGTACATATAACATACCTGAAAATCAAAATTACTCCATCTTTTGCAACCCAACCCATTTTTTTTTTATGATACTGGGCTAATAGGAAGGAGTTGGATGATCTCTAACTGCAATCGGATTATTAATTTACCTGTTTGGTTTCAGCAGATATTGCAAATGACTTCATGCGCACTTTGGCAAAGCTCGATAGTCATATTACAATTTACAACCCACAACAATGTTAAAGGTCCTCTATACTGCAGTTATTCTTAACAAGTGTAAGCAAACACAACTAACTGTACTAACCCCAGGAAAAATAAACAGGGTCCGCGTAATCGGTAAAAGTTACCTCATAGAATCAACGAATATAAATACTGTTTTGCTTAATGGTTCACATACCTTGAAGGTCACCACCTTGATAAAGAGAAAGATGCAGCCTTTTTTTAATAGATGTTAGTGGTTTTTTTGGGACTTTGGTGGCCCCAACTTTATGATCAAACAGAGACGAATGCTGAAATCGAGGTAAAGAAGTGGAGATGGGAGAGACCCCACGTCCTAATATGAAACACACTAATCGACACTATTAAAAAAGATAAAATATATTACCTGTTTTAAGCTAAATTTGCGTAATTGAAATGTGACATCGAGGTAGTAAAATTATTCGTCTTTTCAGGCCCTTATTATTACAATTTGTAATAACAATAGAACGGTTTAAATACTCAAGTTGATTTACCCTATACAGAGATCCATTTGCTGTACTCGCTTGCTTCTAACTTCCTTGCTCAAGGTAGCCAGTATGATAACCTCCCACTAAGGTAAATAAACTATAATGTATTAGTAGAGTATATTCTCTGTATTAATTTCTTGTATACTGTTAGTCTCAACAAAATGGATAGCCAAATACAGACAGACGGACGACTCCTTGAGATAATAGATCCAGCCTGGCGATGCGATGAGCTGCCCTACAACGAGATCGAAGTCCCAGCACTGGAATTGCCAGATCCTGAAGCCGACCACGGCGATTCTTCTCAAACACTCAAAGAGATTGAATCCAAATGGACAGATCTAGGATTAGCTTCGTTAAGTTCGGACCTTACCTTGCTATTGTAGCAATTATAAATAAATGTATGCATTTATTGTAAATATTCAAACAAATTTTTAACTGTTATTAGCTTAAAATATAAAGACGTCAAGTTTTATTGCATTAACCTTATGGAAATTAGTGTATTTAATTTGTTTATCTAGTAGTTCCCTCAGTGCCTTATTGGAAATGTGACATATTGACCAAGAATAGATGTTCTAGTTAGACTTTTTTTTTCTAATTTGTAAGTGTACCTTTAATTATAGTAATGGTAATGGTATTGGTATTAAGGCCCATATATATTGCAGCTAAGGAGGGCCAGTAGGTTTATCTC
Organism: Acanthosoma haemorrhoidale; assembly: GCA_930367205.1. NCBI lineage: Eukaryota > Metazoa > Arthropoda > Insecta > Hemiptera > Acanthosomatidae > Acanthosoma > Acanthosoma haemorrhoidale. The sequence goes on from OV884011.1 coordinate 71,267,125, forward strand.
TTTATATGTATGCAGCTTCTCAGCAGAAGATCTCTACATAAATGATTGTCATTTATTGCCTCATTGATTATCTAATGAGTAATGTAATGTACAGCACTAGGCTTTGTTTAGCTGATTTAATGGACTTAATAAAGATGTGGGTAGTGAGGATTACATGAAGAGTGTTCATTTAATCAATGGTCACACAGTCAATTGAAGTATCTGTCAGTACCATTAATCCTTTCCATGGGTTACATTTACACTACAAATATGCACTTTTGCCAAGTGTTTTTTCTTGATATAATACAATTCATAACACAAAAGGCCGATCTCAGTTGTTGCTGTAGTTGGCATCAGATAGTGAGAAGTTAACAGGGTGGACATGGGACTGCAACCAACTATACCAATTTATTTTGGTTTTTATGCCGGGTTTGTTACCACTTTGTGAATTTTCCCCTCATGAGTCTGAGGAAGCACCGACTGGTGGCTTTTTTTAAAAAAATTAATTTTCTTTTCTTAATATGTCCAGTATCGAACACTAATTGTTGGGTTGAGAAAAAATCCAAACTGCATAGTTTGATTATTTCTTAAATATTTTAAAATGGTGGCAAATTTCCAGTATGTTATTATGGACTTCTTACAGCGGAGACCTCGGTTCAATTTTAGAGATGGTACTAGTCGGATTTTTAGGATAACCACATGGCTGCTATCAATCTTGTAAATTGTCAAATGATTCTCTCCATGGCATATATATTTAAAAAGTTTGTTTTAAATCCTTACTGTAATGGAAAACTAATGTTTTCATGAGGTTGGTAAACTACTCAGATTACCGGTCTATTTATATTTATGAATTCCACAGCCTAAGAGAATCACAGATATATTTGAAGAACACTTCTCCTGAACATCATGCAAATAATGTTATATGGTAAAAATCAACGTTTTAAAGAATGTTTTTTTTATTGAGGTTGTTCACCTTAATGAATTCTTATTGAAAGTAAGTAAGATGGACAATTTAATGCAGTCACTCTTTACTTATCCCCAGGCTAATAGTGAATGAAAAGAGAACCTCCCAACATGAAGCTAAAGGTGGGAAACTGTACAGTTTTGCTATTCCACACCATGTTTTCTCATTACTAGATACCTAAGTACATAAATCCCTTTTTTTTTTTTGCTGGTTGTTTTTTATATAGCTCAAACCTTGTTTTCACCCATAAGTTTCTTATTTATATTCAACCAAACTGGTTTGTTTTATTCACAATATTTTTCATTGATTCTATTTTACAGCATTCCTTGGTGGTGTCATGAAGTAAACTCAATATTTTCATATTCTGTCTATAAAACACTTCATGATGGTACTCATTAGAAAATAGAACGACTTGATGATGTTAATTTTGTTTGCAGTTTTGCTGCGGTCAATAGGTACTTGGATAAGTATCATCAAAGTGTTTTTATTAATAAACATTTCATACTTCAGTTCTAAAACCTAACATGAATCCTGTTTCAAAATAGCTGGAACAGGTTTGTGGTCAGCATCACAATATTGCCCTAATAACCGAGAGGTGCCTGTAAATGCTCAAAATACTGATGTTGGGAAATAAATAAACAACTAATTTCAAAAATAAAAAAAAATGGCTATGATCTAGCACCAGAAGAACTAAGGATTTTGTTACTCGTGCAAAAATGCTTTTATTGAATTTTAATGACTTGTTGTAATAATAGTCCAGTAAACCCTAGACACATATTTCATAGGATGTAATTTGGTAATATACAAAACATTTATTTTTAAATTACAAGTAGTCTACTATATAGCGAGATTGACACTTCCGCGTTTTATTTAATACTTATAAAACCACATAAAATTCTTTAAATTTTGCAGAGTGGATCCTTAGGGTAAAGTTCATATTTCAGCTAGATTAGGTACTGGTATCAGTCCTAAGAACTAATTTTCTGTTACTAAACCTCTACTTTGTATAGCTCTAAATTCGTGGGCCTGAAAACTATTCTTGTCTTGGGAACATCATGGTTTAACCTTATTGATTACTAATTATCTCTTCATAAATACACTTTCATGTTTTGGCATCACTTAAATCTGATCTGAGTATACACTTATGTCTGAATACGGAGTATGCCCCAAGTGGACTCCACTATCTCTTAAACCATCACTAATGATTTGTTTTTGAGATTGTACAAGGCTAACTAAAGAGATAGGATATTGATATAGGTGTTATTCAATAGGGTACAGCACGCAGATGAATGAGCACTACCCCAGAGATGAGGTCCCAGGTTCAAATTATCACCTTGTCTCAATATTTTTTTCTTTGGATAATTATTATGATCCCTAGACTTATCCTGGTAATAAATCAACACCATATGATAAAATAGGTCACTGTCAAACATACACTATAAATAATGTCTACTTTTAATGGGGAGACATGAAACACAAGAGTTGAAAAAGAAAAATCAAGTTTTATTTACTGATGACAGGATCCTTAGAAATTGCACAATGTTATCTTGACATTCACCATATTTATAACAGTAGTTCAAGTTTCTGATATACTTGCAAATTATTCACAGCCAACTGTAAACAACACTTATGTATACACATATATATATATATATAGATCACTGTATAAGAGCGAGAGGACCTTTATTCTGAAAATTTGTTGATTTTCATGAATTTCCTTTATAATTAAAATAGGTTAAGCTTTTGTGTAATAAGCTAGTCTTTTTGAAATATTTTCTTTGAAAAAGTCTTATACACCGATAAATACAGTACAATGAGAAATCTAACTTGAACCTGTAAAGCATAAATATCATAATAAAAGTAGTAGTGAAGAATTGATACAATAGGAATCAACAATAACACATATCCCACAATTCTTAATTATAAATTTCAGTTAGCTGTATTCCGTAAGAGTAATTAATAAATGATAAAAATACAACATGTAATCAAGGCATAGTTTTCTTTATACACAATTCCACAGCAGAAAACTACTAAGATGCAGACAACCAACCATTAGTAGGTAAGATCTACAAATTTTTACTTTAATTTCATTTTTGTGAATGTTCTTGTAGCAATATTCAAAAAGAGATTTACATAATAAGGTTCCTAATTCTATTTAGATATATATGTATGTATATGAGAATGCTGACATAGTTTTTCAAATTTCACATAAAAAAAAATTATGTTTAGGAAAACTGATTATTATATTTAACTGTTCATCTGCTGCTAAGAAAAAATATACTATCAAGAAGGCATGTTCACCCTGGAAAACATTTACTCAAAGAATCTTAATTGTTTTATAACTAAAATTATTTAAAGCAAAATTCTTTCTAAAAAATGTGTGATCTCACATAAATAAAACAATTTGAAAATTTATCTCACTATAATCTAATTAGCACAATGAAAAAGTCTGATCAAAGGCATTGTTGGCTCTTTTAGCTGAGGGGGACGAGGAAGTAGTATTGACAAAGGAAAACTGCAGTGTCAAGAAACACTGGAAGATAACGGCAGATCATTGTCAAGAGTACACACCAAAATAAGTAGTTGCAAAGGTGCATCAAAGAAAGAGGATCTTGGAGTACAGTAGGAGGAAAGGTGCCTGTTCTAGACAAGTCCATTTTTTTTTTTTTTTTTGGATTTAAAAGAATTGTAGAAAGTTTGCTTCTGCATATATATTTATAGAAAAAAAAAAAAGAAGAGAATTATATGTATTATAAAATTTGTTTAAGTTAAAACATATTCTTTATACAACTTATCACTATGAATCTGTTTTACTAATTAGTACATAACATATCAAATAATTCAAACTAAAAAGAAATATAATACAGTCTGGGACTAAACAAAAAGATGCTCACTAACTAAAACGCACGGTTTTTTAGAACAAAACCCAAATATTAGAATACAATTCGTCATAGCTTTGAATAATTATAAGTTATATAATTATTTTCAATCATATTTAATTTTTCAATTGCTTTCTAAAAATACAATTGTTTTAAGTAATTAATTTCAATTAATAAAATGTCCTCAATAAGCCTCCTCGTCTTCTTCGTAGCCCATTTCCCCAGCACGCCCGTTTTCTTCCACCTCTGAAGGTGTTTTGTTGTTTTCATATTTTGTCCTGTCATCTTCATCTTTTTCATACTTGACTTTATTATCCTCAAATTCAGAAGATGGGTAATGGTTCTGCTGATTAGTATAGTCTGGATAATCTAGCATATAAAAATAAATAGTTTAGTTTACATGTCTACAAGTTTATAAAATAAGGGAAAATTAAAAAAATATCTTTAGTTTTGTGCTATTTCCAAGAAATACGTTACTTAATGTATAAAGAACAAATAAAATGAAATTACCATCTGGAGGTTCAACTTTAATCCTGACTTTCTCTTCAAATTCTTCATCGCCTGTGTTGCCTCTGTCACGATTTCTTCGTTCTCTATCCTTATCCCTTAAGAAAACATCAGTCTTTATATTAAAAATGTTAATTATATTAAAAGCAAAAATTATTCAGTGTTTGCACACATTAACATGGTAAAAATATGGTTGCCAAGAGTATTTTTTATAATATTATACATAGGTTTTTTTTTAAGCAGCAATAGTTTTTAAAACTGACTCCTTTTGTTGAATTTCCATTCTCGATATATTTTTTTCCATTGATAACAAACAGAATATTAGTAGGGCCACATTTAGCAAATCACTTATAATTTAAAATTATAAACCCATGCTTAACACATACTAATAAAATAAGAAAGACTTTACAAAACAAATGAAGTTCTCATAACTAGGATCAGAAATGGGGAATTTGGTGATTTGAATTTGGAACATCTAAAACAATCCCCCCAATAATGCTCCTTATCTAAGAAGCTAGCGTTATTTTAATATAAACAATATTCGATTTGCTTATGTTTATGGCTCATTTAACTAACATATTAATATATATCAATAAATAACTAAAGTATCATTATAATACATACCTATCTCCTCTGTCTCTGTCCCTACGATCCCTTTTCCTCTCCCTGTCCTTGGATCTGCTCCTCCGCCTCTTCCTTTCTCTGTCACGATCTCCACGGTCCCTCCTGCTGTCCCGTTCTCCCCGCTCTCCTCGTTCCCTTTCTCTGTCTCGCTCACCTCGGTCACGTTCTCGGTCCCTCTCTCTCTCACGTTCTCTTGGTCGCTCTTCGACTTCTTCCACTTCCGGTTCTGGCATCCTCTCCCTGCTTCGTCTCCTCTTACGATCACGTGAGCGGCTAAAATATGTTATTGATTAATCGATAAGGCTTCAATAGTTTATTTATTTTACTACAGTAACTTATACTGCATAAGCAAGATATTTGTTGCAGCATTAACATAAGTTTAACTATTCTTAATTCTAAAAAATATTTTTTGGAATCAATTGAAAAATATATCAACAGGGATTATTTCTTAAGAGTTGATCTTAATTTTTAATTACTTAAGTTTCTTCACATTAATTTACAATTTGTAATTAATCACAGAATTAATTCCTTTATCATGTTTTTCCTTACTCAATGCAATACAATAAAACAAAGATTTTTTTCATAACAACCAAAATTTGTAGAATAAATTGTGTTTGAAAAAAATTGTAATGTTATTCTTATTATTAAGAAATATTAAAGATAGATAAAAGGGTTAGATTATGATAGAGGGTTTAGGAAAGAGATAGCGGAGATAAGAACTTAGGTAGCATAAGTGGGAAACGGCAATAAGAGTATAAGGTAATTGTGAAAGAGATACGATCTATTCTGGTAAGAGCAACTGAATAAGGATACTTAGACGCTTAGAAGACCTATACCAGTAGGCATGGCCGAGAGTTGGAGCCATTAAGGAGAGAGATGTCTTGATATTCCATTAATTGGTCAATGTATTCATCATTGCAAGATTGATTGCATGCCATGCTTGGTGTTGATAAAAGAACTGTTATATAATTGAATTGTATTTGTGATTACATATACCCAAATAAACATATTTATTATTACTATAACTTAAGTTAGACATTACTTTAAAGTAAATAATAAATTATTGTACAAAACATACATAATAAAATAATGAAGACGAAGAAAATGAAGAAGCAATGTATTGCTGATGCAACATGAATTATTTAGAGCCACTTCCTTTGGATTCAGAAACACAGTTCTAATTTTTTTTAAGTTTGTTATTTTCTAGATAAATTAAAATACACCAACAGTTAACAATGGTGATGGAATTACCTTCTAGACCTCCTCTTCTTCTCACGAGACCTAGAGCGCCGCCGGGGCTCATCCCTCCTTGGTGCCCTCTCAGCTGCCTCTCTCTCTAGTCGGTACCTCTCCCTTTCTCGCTCGTTGTCTTCTCTTCCTGAATGCTTTAAGTTTACATCTGGTCCTCCCCTTCGGGTTCCACCAAGTCCTCCTCCTGAAATTGTAAATAATCATTATAACATGATTGTTTGCCACTTTTAAATTATTCAATGAGAAAAAAAATCCTGTATTGGTCCATGGTCAGTAAACAAGCATTATAATTATTAAGTAAATAAAAAAAAGAGGGACAGGCCCAGGAATTAATCCCGGGATCCTCCACCAGGCAGCGTTGACCCAGCCAGAAGCTCATTCCAACAAAGCCATACCTATTAAACTCTTCACAATCCTTAAAAGGATAATAAAATATAGTCTATTTACATTATCCTCATGAACTAGTGTAACTATTTAACTGGCCAGCCTCAACAAATTCCAACACTGTAATAGTCATTTAGCCACAACACAATGGCACCTTAAAATAACTGCTTATCTGGTCAAATCACATTTTTACACTACCAATCAACGGCCCGTTACACTTTATGGCACTAGTGTAATTATTCAACTCCTGATAACACATTTCCACACTGGTATAGTGTGGAATTTAAATGGGTATCACACATTACAAATGTCTTTAAACTGAATATCGATCTATTAAAAAAATTATTACTACCACTACACAAAAACCATATTTGCACGAAACTAATTTGTAAAACCAAACATTATTAAAATCTTTCTACAATAATTCAGTTCCTCAAAACTTACATACATACCTCAAAAGCTTTTAATAGATCACAAAATTGTATTAACTTGACTGGTTTTAGCAAGATGTTTATAGTTTTCCACAGAGACTGGCCCCTGAGGTTATATCTTATATAAAAACACGTAGGCCTACAAATTTCTTTTTTTTTTTGTGCCTAGGGTTTTTGAACTGATTTTAGCAATATTTGGGGCGCTGAATCTAAATATTATATCAGTTTTTCTTTATCTAATCTACTTTTTTAGATCAAAGTTTCAATGATTTTTTCCTCTGTATATAATATTTTTTTTATAATATAATGATAAATATTCCGTGTTTAGCTTTTTTATTTGGTCCATGAATTTTACTTAAAATAGTGTAACATATATTTTACCAGTCAGCTTTTAATGCTGTTATTAGTATGGAATTAATAGTAGTGTGAATATTCTTTAATAATAGGATATACAATATATCGAGTGAGAGCTACCAGCTTTAAAGAAGGTTGGTTCAGGTCATACTAATACAAGAATATTATATTTTTTGCAAATTTCGAATGATAAATTTTTTTTTAATTTAACCTTTAATTTAAACAGCCCTATAGATAATTTTTTAACTATTCAGGTACCTGATAACTGACAAATGTTGGTTTGGGGGTATGAGAAATGCAATATCTTCTTCTAATATACTTTTATTTAGTGGTTTGATCACTGTCGTAAGTAACTGTAAGAGGTTAAAACAAATGGGCGTGCTTCAATAATTGAAAGATTAGGCATATTTCGTTCCTGAAATACTTGGTAAAATAATTACAGCAACACCACCGAAAAAAGTTGGAAATTGTCAATCGTTTCATGATATTTTATAGCCTGGAATGTTGTTTGATATTTTCTAGCAATGTCAACTGTGTTTGACTCGATGAACATTTTTTAATTCATCCTTTACTTAGGATTCAAATTCAATAACTTTATTTTGTGTAAGCCATGCCTGTAGAATATATTTAAATAAACTATTTACTATCAGTGAGATTGTGAAGAAGTGATGATAGCAAGTTAGGAATGCATTACTTTATCAGGTGATCTATTGTTGACATTACTGCCCATTCACTAAGTATCAAGCTGCCTTTATAGTAAAATAAGCAATCAACTATGGAATATATGGTTGAATGGCTTTATGATTATTTTTGTAATAAATAACAAAATATTTTCACAATTAAGAAGGATGCTATTAGTTTCTTGCGGGTTAACAGCAGAGGCATATGAGATGTTCTTTGGTTTTTTTAGATTAATATTATAAAGACTTGGACCATTGTCGGGGTTATAATTAGCTGAAAGACGGGTTCTGCTAAAACTTGAAACCTGTTTCCTTACCTTGAATGGAGTTATATCACATATTTATTTTTGTAACTGGAAACAAACAAATTGGGTAGGGTGGCATTCAGATTTCTTTTTTTTTTTTTTCCAAATCCTGTATAAACTCTGAATCTGATTTATCCATACTGACTATGGTCAGTTGGAGGTTATAAGTTGAGCATGGTGGTTGATTTAAACCACCACCTAGACTCATATAAGATAGTTCATGTAAAAAAAAAAAAAACCGCTGCAGATCAAGATAATATTATGCACTCTGCAAGTCAGAGCCCAATAATTTTTTTTTTTTATTTAATCATGTTAAGTATAGAAGATACCTGAATAGGCAAAATACCAATTAAAAGCCATTTTAAAATAATTGAGATAAAATAATAAAACTTATTTATAAATTTTTTTTTACCATCTTACTACAAGTATTTTCTGGAGTACTACTCTCAAGATATTGATAGGAATATATAAAATAAATGTGTTTACCTAGTCTTCTCGGGAGCCATCCTTTTACTGTACGACCTCTTTCAACATCCACTAAGACTCTTCTGCCATCAATTTTTTTCCCATCTGCATGTTTGTATGCAGCTGTAAATTTCATTAAAATGTATGAGTTATTAATAAAAATGTATGTTTACTCAAACTTCATCCACAACATATACTTACCGTGAGCAGTAATTATAAAACATGACCATAAAAAGCATAAAAAAAAATTAATTAAGTTAATTTTGAGATGAACAAGGACTGTTTTTGGAAAATAACAAGACTGTTAGATGTCTATGTTAAAACAAGCAATCTCAGTAGACTAAAAGAATTTTATTTTATTAAAATAAACCTCCTCTTTACTTTGGCCATAATGACGGTGATGATTTTATACCAGGGTTGACAATTTATTTATTTTATACTAAAATTAAAACAATAAAAAAAACATCAATATTATCTGACACATTATACGACACGAAAATTATAAAAAGTATGGTTTGAAGGGATTAACCTTAAACAAAAAGTTCAACTTTCATAACGACATGTTTGCAGTGTGAAAAATAAAATAAAACTGAAGGATGTTTTCAAGAAATCAACCAAGCGAGGAAAGTGATTCTAAGGTAAAAGAAATGAACAAGTATTTCCAGAACCAGAAGTGCAGAAACTAAAAGAGATATCATCAATAAATTTCTTTCTGCAATCCTTATTTCAGTCAGTTCAAAAGTAAGAAAAAATTAATTATTTTGATGTATTCATACTAACACAATAACAGAAGGACAATGATCAATCTGATTCTTGAACAATTGTATTGTTTGGTATAATCTAGTAGTCTAGAGTAAAATTACAAGGTCAATACTTATGAAGCTAAACGCAGTACACTTTATATCACGAGAAAAAATTAACAGACCCAAGCCAAAAACAGACATTCTTTAAATAGATATAATAAATAATTTCATTCCTTTCAGCAGCAAAAAAACTTCATTTCAATATTACAAATCAATATATATTGAAGCCATAGAAACAGAATAAATTAATTTCAACACAACAAAAGAAACAAACAAGCATGACTTTATAAAAACTAGGGGCATCATATGTTAGCATATCAAAATTCAGAGCATAACATTAATTGCAATCTTAAGATGGTTAAAGACTTACAAATATGGATTCAACTGACAATTGCATGGAAAGGAAATAACAATTTTCATAAATAAAAATAGAATAACAGATTCTGTTATAAATGGCACACTTAATAAACACATTCGACTAAAATCAAAAGCTACTAATTGAAATTTTTCAACAAAGGAATACCAGAGAAAGTAAAGAAATCTGCAAAAGATAAATCCAATTAATATGCCTGTGGTCATAGTTGCATGCCATTCCCTAACCTTAATATAATTTTCATATTTTTATTATAACCATCAATAGGTTTTCTTTTCTATGAGAGTGGGATAGTCGAATGAGGTGTATGTTGGCCTCTGGATTAAAAGGCTTGCTGAATCTATGATTTATACTCATGGATTTGTCAATGAGTTGGGACTGCAGTAAGTACCCTATTGCCCTTCACCGACCAATCCCTTATTAGAACTCTTTATTCCACCACATATAAAACTAAAACAGCTCCCACCCACCATCAAAACTTCGCACATTAAAATCGGTTCTAGTAACAAGAGATAAAATCCTGCCTACCCGACCTTCAGTTTTAAACAGATCTGCCTCTGATCATTCTTTTCCAATTCGTACCGCAAACGAATAGAATTCAATTCTTATCTATAATTAACATTCTTTCCATCATCCCCTATTTTTTAAAACAAATACTTAATTTTTAGCTCTGTATCTTCATGTGACACAACAATAAATAATCATATTTATTTTTTTATTTCATATTTAATCTATTTTTACGGTATTTAATATTTTTTTATGTTTCATATTTAATTATTATCCCACTAATTCACGCATCCTTTTATCCAGTAGAAAGTGTTTATTTTTATTCATAAGCAAACATTTAATCGTTGTATGGATCTGGACATGAGATGAATATGGCTGTAAAAATGTAAAAAATAAACAGACTCAGTAACAATTGTCAAAAAAAAATGTGTACAGGCCTAGTAAAACAATAACTTTTGGTTTCTTTTGAATTAAAAACAGGGAGACAAAAAAGTGGTGTGCTTATGTGACCCTAACCACATCTGAAACCAATTAATGTGAATCTTATATTAAGGGTTTCAAAACACACAAAAGCAAGGAATTTTATAAGAAATAAAACACCAATACCCGTTAAAAGCAGTAACTATATTTATGATACTTTTCCATGGAGCTTAAAAAATATGAATTTTGAATTCAAACATGACAATAATTTTTATTTTGAGAGCCACGACTAGACTAGTAACCAACCACCCTGGTAGATAAAATAAATAAAATTGTAAAACTTCGGTTTGCTCATTCGATTGACGCATAATCAACTTTCGAAGAACCACTTTTAATAAAACCGCTAACATTACCTGAAAACAATACTGTCTATGATAGAAGTCACTGAGTAATTGCCAGTTTTCATTATAGACATCAAATGTTTACCAAAAGATGAATTTAAAAAATAAAAATTAATTTAAAAAAAAAATAAAAGAATATGAAGATCCCGCTGAGTAAGTTTCGAGACAATTTATAAGGTAAAGTAGGTAAGGTGATGTGTGTACCTACCGAAAAAAGGGGGAACTGTAACCACAATGGATACCAACGAAGAAGCAATGTCCTTCCTCTCCTCAACAATTTAACAGATCACAGACCACATGTTACCTGGTGCGCATTACTTACGATTTTCGCGCAATTTAGACTATTACTATAATAGTAAATGTATGGAACTAAATTATTACTCAAAAATATCCCTACAAACAATTAAAAGTAATAAACCTTATTGGAACCATACAAACCCTTTATTCCTCAGGTAAGCAACTACCCAGCGTTTCCATTGCATGGGTGCGAACTGCCTCTTGCAATGTACTGATTTCTTTTTTTTTTTTCAAGGTTTCTTTATGTAATGGTTGAATTACAATAAAAAAAATATTCTTAAATGATAAAGCTGAATTGCAAAATATTTACCGGTCCTTGAGCGACATCGTTTCTGAGTTACTATGAGCTAATATTTTAGTTAGGAATAGGGATTGGAATTGTTAAGGTACACAAAAAAGGTCATTAAAATCTATTTTGGTAATATACGCAAAGTGTTGTATGTTGGGTCTTACCAGACATACAAACCTATCAAATGAATGTGAGATCACGATCAATGTGGAATCAAGAGGCATACTAAGAAGCCAACACATCACCGCCAAACTGGACCCAGAAACAAGAAAACTATTATTAGGCCATCATTTAACATGTATTTTTAATAAATTATTAGATAGATAACTTCAATCCCCCTTAAACCCTTTTTATATTTTATAGTAATACTTACCAATTTGTCTAACAAACCTTAGAATAGAAAAAGAAATTGTTAATTATAGATAGCAAAAGGCATACAGTAGTAAAAAACAAATATAATTCGAGTTGACAAATGAATGAATAAAGAGGTGGGTGGAGAGTTTGATCTGAGGGAATGTTTGGTTGAAAATCAGCTTGTATTGATGAGAAAAAAAAATGTTTAATTTCCATCATAGTTATCAGCGAATGATTTTTCCACTTGCAATGTACCTTTAGAATAAAACTTTTTTTTTCTTTGAAAAATTAGCTTTAGAATTTCCTGTGCATCTTATAAATTGACATTCATACATAATTTTCTCAATAATTACAATAAATTTAGGTTTACCAAAAAATCTTTCAAGAGGAGGTATTATATGAAAAATTTGTTGACTGTCAAGAAGTTGAGGCTAAATTTTCATAACATGAGTGATGGTAAAGGCAGGGACTGACTTATGCCGATCAGAATACATCACGTACATTCACACTGAACATACAAGGCCGCAATACAATCGAAGCTGATCTGACTTGTTAATAATAGGTTGGCCAAAAAGTCCGTTTGGTTTTTGTCGTCACGAAACTTCAAGCTGTCTAATATGTAGCTAACTTCAGTTCGTCACTTGCAAGTGCGCTCTCGTCAGATACTAGACACATCAACGTAGTTTGACACAAAATTCTGACGAGTCTGATGGTATTTTGTGTGTTTAGGAACATCCTGAAAATGGAAAACCAAAACGAACATTATCAACACCTCATGATTTATAATTTAAAAAAAGGCAAGAAAGCAGTGGAAACTTGCAGGAAGATATTTGCTATATACAGAGAGGATGCAGTTACAGAGCGTGTGTGCCAGAAGTGGTTTTCAAGATTTCGATCGGGAAATTTTTCGGTTCAAGACACACCTGGCTTTGGCCGGCCAACTGAGATTAACAGTGACAAAATAAAGGAATTAGCCGACACCAATCCCCGTTATACAACTAGGGAGATCACAGTTATCCTCAAAATATCCAAATCGAGTGTTGAAAACCATCTGCATTAACTTAGTGAGGCTAACCTCCCCCAAAGGATTTCCATCTGCAATACATTGCGGAAACCTGAAGAAAACGATCCTTTTTTGAAGAGAATGATGACAGGGGCAAAAACTGGATCGTCTATAACAATGTGGAGTGCAAACGCTCATGAGGGAAGCGCGGTGAATCACCACAAACAACCCCCAAAGCAGGACTTCAACCAAAGAAGGTTATGCTCTCAATTTAGTGGGATTGGAGGGGGTGCTGTCTTTTACGAACTTCTTCCCACGAACAGGACCATCAATAAATCTGGATGTGTACTGTGACCAGCTAGACAAAGTAAATGCAGCGATCCTCCAGAAGCGTCCAGAACTAGCCAACCGTAAGGGGATTGTCTTCCATTATGACAATCCCAGACCGCACACTTCTTTGCTGACGCGGCAGAAGTTGCTGGAACTTGGCTGGGAAGTTTTGGCCCACCCTCCATACTCGCCCAACCTTGCACCTTCAGATTTCCACCTGCTTCGGTCTCTTTAAAATGCATTGAATGGACAGACCTTCAACTCTGAAGAAGATGTAAAGTAAAAATCCACTTGGAAAATTTTTTTGCCAGTAAAGACAGGAAATTCTTTGAGCATGGAATTATGAATCTGCCCATGAGATGGCAGAAGATACTGGAACCAAACGGCAATTATATCATTGATTGAATAAATCGCTTTTTGTTTAAAAGTCGTGTCTTATTTTCGCTTAAAAAACCGGACGGACTTTTTGGCCAACCTGATATAAACAAAAGAAGAAATTTTCTTATGTGCAGAGGTATGTTTTGAATTAATTTTGGTGAGCTATACTATACACAACTAACTAACTGATGACCAAGATCTGTAAGCTTTGAAAAACCTGACACAGTTCAGACTAGGGAATATGTGGACAGCTGGTCCCTGGACTCACTAGTACCACACACTATCAAAGAGGATCAGGCTGATCATTTACTGAAGGGGAAATTTTCCCTAACTCACAGTGCGCTATCCTTAAATCCTCAATAGCACAAATCAGTACTCAATGTTAGGTATTAACTCTTTATTTTAATTTGATCAACCATGGGTATGAAAAAGATGCCTTATACATAAATTGTTTAGTATATTTAGTAAATGTGCTAAGTTCAACCATTATTAAGATGATTTGGCCTACCATCAATAGAAAAAGTAATATGTAATTGATTTAAAAAATACTGGCCCAGTGATAAAAACAAGGAGGCCACTGGCTTGAATCAAAAACCACCAACAATAATTACAAAATATTTTCTTTGGAAAAAAGGAGGGGGTGCTTCTTAAATATTGATAAATAAGGTATGCTGTCTATTAATAAATATAATGAAAATTAAACAAATCTTTGCTATTAATCCAAGCAGATCCCTAATGAAACATTAACAAGTGTAATAAAACTGTTATAGTTCTTTTTATTCAAAAGATTTCCTTTCCCAATTTTGCAACACAAGAGAGAAACACTTTATCTACAAAATAATGAGAGGCTGCCCACAATTCTAATCGAGTTGCTACCACACACAGCAGCAAAATCTTTATCAAAACAATATTGTGCTATAGTATTAAACAACTTAGAAATAAACTACTCACAATGCATGTCTCTCTCATGCTCATACTCGATATAGGCATAACCTCGTGGTTTTCCATTGACGGAGTTATGACTAAGAACAATCTGTAAAAAGATAATTTTTATTAATAATCACTTATGATAAATTGAATAATCAAACTTATGCTATTTGAAGAATCTGATCATCTCTTTCATTTAAAAGCTTATAAAGTTCTTATTAATGCTATGCTAATGATAATACCTATCGACCTTGTCGCTGCAGTCATTGCTAGTCAATCCTCATGAACCAGTAGCTATGTGGTGGGCGCATAGGGTTCTTTCCCTTTTTACAAATTTTGTCATCAAAATTTAAAATTCTGAGTTAATTTATAAGCATAATAACTATACCTCAGCTAGTTTGTTAAAGATCTTGGAGTGATAGCAGTGTTGCAATTGATGCATAAAACCTAACACGCTCTGGGAATATAAGAAATGAGCTCTAGCATTATAAGATGAAGTAAACATAATTTCAAATAATAATATAATTTAACTTTTTTTTTAATTTAAATTAAAGTAAACTTCACATTCTGTAGGGGCTTTAATGAAATTTATATTATTTTTATAGGATTTTTTTTTTATATTTTGATGTCTAACATAATATAATAAAAAAAAATCGACTCCCACTTGGCTACTAGTTGAAATTTTGCGGGATAAACCAATTATGATTTAATAACCCTTTTATTAATTGGTTGGTCGAATTTTTAAATAAAAAACCTTCTACCATCAATCATATCTTTTTTGTCTTTGCAACATTTTAGAGTACTATTTTTTATATATAAAATAAAACTTTGATACTAATGAATTCCAGCATCGAGATGTGAGATTTTATTCTAAAAAATAAATCAAATACGAAGACTAGCAACGAGTAAGTAAATCAGTTGGAATGAAACTCAGAGCTGGAACGCTTAAGGGAACATAATATGCCTACAGAGCTGGAACGGTTGGCGCTAATATATTTTACTGTTCCATAACATCCCTACTCACAATGCTCTTAACAATTTGCACTTATCACTATTTGAGGAGGTATCAAAACCATAATTTTTAACAAATTATGGTAGCAGGAAGATTAAATGGTCAACTACTGGTCCCAATCGTCAGATCATTAGCTACCCACTATGAACTTATTTATATCCACCTCTTTTTTGCTTCTATTATTTTGTACCTAACTTTTAGTACTAATTATCAGGATGATCATTTTCTTTTAATATTATATTGCATCAGTAGACATACATTATATGCCAAAAGTTGTTCATTAATTTGATGAAAACTTAACAACACTCTTTCATTTCTTAAGCTGATTTTCCAAGAAACTCTTTTACTCATTTATATAGCTAGTAATGAACTCACAGTATACCAAGTATTGCACAAAATTGAGTTATTGCAGCATCAGTAGATAGTGAGGAAATATTATACAAAATACAAAAGTAGATGGCAGATACTTAAAGGTTGAAGCCCTTCACTTAGTGCGTTTTATTTTTATTTTGTAAGGGATAGGATAAGTGAAACCATAATTATCCATACATTACTATTTATATTAATTTAAAAAAAAAACAACACTTAATTCAACATTACTCATGTTTATGTAATTGTTTCCACAATTTTGACATGAATACCTAACTAAACCCCTCTGCAGATTTGACTCATGTCACCTACTTGTTATTGTTGACCAACAATCATAAACAATATTGGACCAATACAGCAATAAAAATGCTTATTGTTTATAATGCTTGATTATCCCTTAATGTACTCAATTCTACCAAGAGACATATTGACACTTGACTGGTAGGTATGCTGTTTCGAAATGATCTAATATCGTTGAGCGGCCATACTGACTGCATTTAAGGCCAATAAAAATTGTTTTCTCTTTCTTGAAGTAACTATCTAACAAAGCTGAGTGAACCTTGACTAAGTCTCCCCTCCTCAGAAGAAACCTCCTTAAAGGAGTCAGAAATCCAATTTGGTCTTTGTAGTTAGTGGTCATGTCATATCTAACTTAAAAGTTCAGCTTTTAAACACTCAAAGCTACTAATGCATTTATGGGCCTTAATTGTAAATTCAGTCATGTAATGTTTGGTGTAATGGTAAGTGGTAATATTACCTATACATATTGATATAAATATAATATGGGCAGAAGGAAAAAATGTTTTGGTCAAATAGTCATGTTTTTTGTCATGCAGACTGACGTTTCGCCATCATATCAGGCATTATCACTAGTTCAGAAACTCTTTCAAGAATAGAGGGGATGCAGAATTCTTGAACCACTAATAATGGCAGCGGCTCAAATAAATTATTTATGATACTTTCACTATGAATTGCGGTACTTGTGACCTTGATAACGCCATAGATATGGTGGCCAAACATCAGTCTGCATGGCATCATAAACTGTATGATTATTTTTGTGCTTAGATGGCAAAATGTTACAAGTGACTTATTCTAACAAAGAAATTTGCTAATTGGTTCACACAAGTAAAACAACTTTGTGATTTTACATGACACTATAATACTTAAAGATTTTAGAATGTGAAAAAATCTTAAAACATTTTGCCATCTGACCATAGATTTAATGTAGGCTATGTAGTCAAAACATTTTTTCCTTCGGCCCATCTTATACTATACATCTTAACATAAACTTAATAATATGCATGAATTTAATATCATCTCTCTTAAAAGAAACACTTTTAGATTCTTGAATTAACACTCTTATATACAACAGATAATTTTATTTTTAACAAGCAATAATTTACAGTAATTTGCTAATCACATATAGCTAGCTAGTAATGTCATCAAATTTTGAATACAAATTGTTTCCATGTGTTTCTCTTGTTATGTTTTTGCTCAGTCAAGAATATGTATGCAATACAAGACAGGCAACAATTAACAATAAAAGAGTATTTTAATATCCCTGACTAATACGTCAAATATAAAATAAATTTTATACTTGAGAACAAGATCAGGTTTAAGCTTCAAATAACTTTGGAATATAATCCAGGAATAACTGTACAGAGGGTCTCAGCTCTGAAGTTAAGTTGAAGTGTTAGCATACGAGTGCAGTCTGAAAAGTTTCCGACCTAACAAAGCTTTTATTTCACTAGCTTTCATTTATTTTATTATCATCTTCATGTTGAGGTCGGAAGCTTTTCAGACCACCTGTGTATACCTTCTGAGCATGATTAAATAAAGATTCTTGCTCAGGAATCACAATTAATTTATGTTAATCCAACCAAGACAATAGTTTAATTCTTAATATTGGGTATTTCACAGAATTTATTTTTCATATCCTTTATCCTCCGTATATTATTTTATTATCTCAACCCCATTACAGATCCCTTCACATTCAATGACCAACCGTTTTGACATTTTGGGTATTTAATAGATGGGCAGGTGACACTATCCAGAGAGGTGATCTCTTGTAAGCAGACAGGTCCTATCTTATCTTAACCTTGGAAGTGTCAAAACAGCTAGAGAATTAAAAAGCTAAAGAAGTAAGGAAGTAAAAATATTACCACATTATCATCAATGCATGTCTTACTTTAATTATAACATTTCAAATAATTTATTCAGTAATTTTTATCTATGTTCCTTTTTTTTTTTTTAACTTAATCGCCATCTATTGATATTGTAGAGATGAATAAGTAATATATAAAAAAGCAGAAATTTAATTTCCCTGATAATTACGTCAAATACAAAATCAAATTTATACTTGAGAACAAGATCAGGTCATAAGAAATTACATATAAGTTAGAGGTTTAAGACATTGGATTTACCTTCTTGATCGGCCCATACATTTCAAATTCTCTTCGTAATTTAGACTCAGACGTGTCATAGTTCTGTAAGAAATCATACAAAACATTACTTATTTACAATAATATGTCATAAAATAAAATAAAAATATAAAACACTTAATACCAGTTCTATTAACGAATTAAATAGTAAATTCTAGACCTCATTGGCATCATGTTATACTAATATATGACAGTAATATATTTATACATTATATTATATAATAAGTTTGGGAACAGTGAAGCAAAAAGAAAATCAATTACTGTTTATAGACCAGCAAGTATAAAAAGGTGAAGGCTGAAGTGCCCAATTGGCGGGCTACGGGAGAAACTTTGCACTTTAGAAATAAACCCATTTGATAGAAAGTATAATGGATGTAGCTTCCAAGATTTTTCTATTAACTAGAGGATGACATCCTTCTCAAAGAAAACTAACCTCAACATGTAATTCAAAGACAATAGAGCAGTATTTAGATTCGACCTCTCACTCAATGAATGACCTTACAGCTTCTTGGCAATCTTCCTTTATTGGTTTGTCAACTCCTTAATGTGATAATGTCTTCATTATCTTTCATTTTGTAATTTTTCATCAGAAGGGTCATACATTTTGGGTATCATTTTCCTTCAGAGAATCTTGGAAGAACCTTTTATCTAAGCATCTTCTGCAAGGATCAATAGCATAGCATTTATTTAGTTTTGTATGAGATTTCATTACTTTGTGAATTAAGTAGCATATAGCATCAAGGTATTCTGGAATGGAAATACCAACAATGGATGCATGATCAAGGGGGGGGAAAGAAAATGTTGATAATAGAAAAGATAAGCTCGAAAAGTTCGAGCTTTTGAAATCAGCTACGATCACTTTTAAAATTGTTAAAAATAACATTGTGAGATATATAAATCGTCTTTTTGGTTGTTATAGAAAAATTAGGTAGTATGGTATTTTTCCTTTAACTTAAATCCTGATGGGCAGAAATTTCGAAAACTTTAAATTAATTGTTTAAAAATAAAATTTACTTGATTTCCTCCTTCCTTCAACCATTGGTGGCCTAACATTTTTTTAAATGTTTTTTATACAGGGGGGGGGGGAGATATTAATAAAATCAACCAATTTTCCAGTAGGTAATTTTGGCCAGCTTGAATTATGAGTCCTCAAGCGATAAAATTGGCCTTGGTAATTCGCTGATCGATTCATATCCTTCCTTCACCTCATCTTAATGCACTGATTAAAGATAACGCACTAATAGAATATAACACAACTTTTTATTTTACTCACCCTTTTTAAACGCATTGTAGAAGTTCTAAAATTCATTTTAGAAAAAAAAAGTGATGAGGTAGGTCATAGGATTCAACCCACTTTTAAAAAGCTGTAAGGCAAATGGAAATAAACAGGAATAAAACTACAACTTAGCACACCATAAACAATCTGCCCTATATTGAAAGTACTAGATTTGCAATCTTGCATTTTATGATACACTATACTGGGTCTCTTCACACTTGGTTGGTCACCTTTAATAGGCATAAAACCAAGACTGCTAGGCATCATTAACTTCTTTGGCATCGTTATGCTTTTAGATAAATGTACCAAGAGAAATATTTAAAATGCAGGATGTAGTTTATATAATGTATCTAGGAAATGTAGGGCAAACCTGAGTACATTTCTGGTGATTTAATGGCAAGGTTAGTTTTAACTCTCCTTTTTCGTTTTGTCCAAGGGGAAACTGCTACACTGTACAGGGGAAAAGGTCAAAAATCAACGTACCTATAATTTCTTCTATGGTCCTCTCAATGACTCATTAATAATATAAGTTTCCTTTCAGACTATATTGGTTTTAACCACTCAGCTAGGGGTACATTTATTTCAGATTGGTACTGTATACATACCTTGGGTGACGTCGCAGCACCATACATACATCTTGAATCAGTAAATGGATTTTGTTTTAAAATGTTTTGTCAACAATAGGTGTGCAAAACACCTATAAAATACAGCAGGGCGCTACCGCGGGGCAGGCCCTAGCTCATCTGTACACACGACTATGGATTGACGCTGGTACGGATCCGGATGCCAACAATGGATGTCTATCAAAGAAAGTGTGTTGTACTTTATAGGTGTTTAGCACATCTAGTGTATACAAATATATTTCAAAATGAAATAAACAATATAACAAATTCATTTACTGAGTAACACTGACAATAATAACAAAATGTACCGCGTTGCCTCTAACACTCTATATTAAAACACTTTAATTTAATAGCAAGGTTATTTGGCAAAGAATGTACAATGAACATTTCATTTGTCTCATTACAGAAGTGGGACACCTGAACACAACCCCCTGCCCCCGCCCCCTGCTGTCTTGATAGATAACATTACAGTGTAATTCAAATTTCCAGGAAATAATATCCACAAGAGTTTCCCTGGCCTTGCAAATTGTGAATATCAGATTCAGATAAATTTCCAAGTATCTCCCTTATTATGCATCTTTTTGCAATGCTAGCCTAAATAAAGGAAGGAATAAAATGAGAACAGGATTAGAAAATGACTGAAAAAATTTGAGGTAATAAGGTCACACTAGAATTAGGACCTACAGTTTGCTAAAGGCAATCCTGGATCGTCAAGCCTTAGGCAGAAGAAAGTCAACTGAGAGTTTAGTGGGATATCAGGAATTGTACTCTTGCTAAGCAAGACAAGTACAGCAGAAACACTTAAATGATAACAAAATTATTTTTATCATCTATTCAACATAGCAGATTATCAAATTAAAGCCAGAGGCAAGAAGAAAGACAGAAGACTAAACTATACTGGAGATGAGTCATACTTGGGTTGATAAAGAACGATTCCACAGCACCATGGAGAGGTAGGAACAGAATGCAGGAAGAATGTGAAGGCATTGAAATATACCAAAAACACCTTTTTTCAAGGAAAATCATAAAATATTGCTAGGAAAAAAAAAATTATTAATATTATTTGAAATGAATTCAGTGAATTCAATTACTTACTATTCTGGCGATAAACAAAGTTTTGAAGGGGTCTGTTGTAGTGTTAGCGATGTTATGAGGGTCCCCTGGAAATAGAAATTAGAATAAAAAAGGATAAATATTACAATTAAACTTTTATTTGCCGATATTTTAATTTTGTCAACAAAAGAAATATATTTAGTAATCTTTGCTGGACTAAATATATAAATGTAAAGCAAAACCTTTCTGTTTAGGTTAAAAAAAAAAAGAAAAACAGAAGAAGATAGGTCATGACAGTAACTTTCTTGTAGCTATGTAAAGTAGATATGTGTAAGCAAAACTTTAGCATTACTGCCAATGGAAAGGCAAACATTCTGCAGTCATTAACGCTTTGCACAGATATAATTGCATTCCTTCCCAATTCTGATTTACCTAGTAGGCGTGGGTAGATACTAAAATATCTTGTATCAGGAAACAAGTGAAACTGATACTCTTTTGAATCTGTTACTTAGGTAGCTAATACAGAATTGAACTACCATTCGACACTTAAGACTTCAAGACAATCAACACTTGACTGCTCTATACACCAAACATATGTGATATTTCTTGGAATATCTCCTTTTTTTTTTTACCAAGAAAAATGATTCGTTGCTAGAAGTAATTTTACTTTGCTTTACTTAAACCCTTCCCCCCCCCCATATTTTTGAGGATATTTAAATTGAATAGGAATGGAAAAAATCGTGTTCAATGTTTCCCAAATTGTAATACAGGAGATATATCGGCCCCACTATTTTTAATATTGATGTTTTTGAATTTATATTTGTATCCTACTGAAGTTGGGTTTGGCATATTTATAATTATATACTTTCCATTTTAGAAAAAAATAGTTTTGATAATAATTCCTCTAATGTAATGAACAGTTAAATTACTAAGCATTGCTATAAGCAAAAAACAAAATGTTTTACTTTTATTTATAAAGGAAATAATCAAAATTCATGTTATAAAATATGTTTCGAAACATTGTGATTCCATAACCATTGATGGTGGAAGGTGATTCTTTTTTTGTATCAACTACATTTTGTACCAGGTAATGTAGGTATCAGTAGCAGCAACCACTCTTCTGTCAGAGCCATGATAAATTATTATCCAAGTGACTATCTGCATCTGCTTCATTTAGACTGGATCAACTCCTTGTATAAACTACCTTTCAGTATCTGATTGATCCTTACTAACAAGACACTATAAGCGTATACCTAATTTATAAGGCATCTTACAACTGCAATATCATTAACATTGATAATTCAGCACCAATGCCATTTTATGTTAAGTAGGGAAACAATAGAAGACGCTTCCAAGACATAATGATTATCAGACAAAACAAATAACCTCAAACACACTAGACTAAAAAAGAAACCACCAGCCAGATTTTTAAGCTGCATATCAGAACATTCAGATGATCAAAAATTAAACAGCATGACGCACAAAGCCATAAAACTAACTGATAATAAATTTATGAATACAGTTAAAAAGGAAATTTTTATTAAAATCCTTGACACATACAAGATCATCAAACAAAAATGGCAGTCGAATAATGATAAAATTTAATAGTGACCCAAGTATCAACCCTGAAAACATTAATAAATTGAATTCCAAAACAAAAAAAAAATTCTTTTGCATATATATCAAACACTTATCAGTACTGATCAACAAAATTTTAAATGACAATGTGTAAAATGGCAAGATGTAAAACACTATTAAATTAAAACAACTAATAATTTAAGCAGATTTACACAAAACTAAAAGATAAAATTGAACAAAACCAGAAATCTGACATAGTTGACAAACTTGACTGCTTGCACTTAAACAAAATTTACATTGGCCAAACATACCAAAATATAAAAATAGATTGTACCAACATGAAAATAGTTGCATTAGAAAGTAGATTACAAATAAAGGTAAAAAATAATCTAAAACATCCTGAATGCAACATTATTAACACCTGAAAAAAAAAATTGATTTCTATTCTGATTTAGAATTACAAATTTAAAAAAAAAAGAAAAAGTAAAAAGTAAGAGATTTTGGTTTGGGACAATTAACAAGCAATTTTTTTAAAAATATTAAATTAGACTTGAACTGATGCAATTAGTTAGTTTTGTTTTTTCGAAATTGCCCCTCCTACTAATATAACTAACACAGATGAACAAGAGAAGGGGGGGTCTCATTTATTTATGTTATAGTTATAATATATAACCTTTGACATTGGTGAAGAGTTACAGTTATTTTACTTCTAGTTTCCACAAGAACAGCTGGGACTCATAATTTGTAATGTCATTAAAAATTTTTTTTTTATAATACAGATTCTTTTTTCAGATTCAATCATATGACGGCCCCCTAATTCCTTATTACTAGCAGCTCAATATAAATTGCTTATTTTATTCAGACAGGAGGTCCTTAAGAATATGAAACATTGTTATTAAGAACAAATAAAAAATTATAAAATTCAAATATAAAATGAAATTTTATAAAAAAAAAAAAATTTAGACCTTAAAAATGCCAAATATGATGAAAACTGAACGGCGGGGTCCACACTATATTATAAAATATATGAATATTTTAAAGACCATTGTCTATTTTCCTTCTGCCCATTGTTTTATTGGGTAAAAAATGTATTTTCAATATGAAATAATAATATTATAAGACAAGAAAAAAAACTAAATCTCCCATAAAATGACTTTTGTTTTTATATCTAACATCTCTTCCTGATTAAAACTCTTTTAATAGCCCAAAACCACTTGAAGGGGGGAAAAAAATGCAAAAATTGTATGAATACTAACAATATCCTCCGAGACAAATATTCCTTTAGACACAATTAAGGCTCATGATCAGTGTTGGAGATCAATTCTTACCATTGAAAAAACTTAACTTCAAAGGATTGCATTATGAGAAAATATTTAGATTAATTTCCCAATTCGAAAAATTTATTGATATATTATATGTCTACATTTGTATTGAGGTGAGGTTATATTATTGATTATTCCTGATTTTAAGGTAGATTTGTATATATTTGTAATAAATCCCCACCCGAGATTTAACATAACTACAAGTATTTCACTAATTATTATATCTATAATATAACAAAAGCTATCTACATAAATGAAATTAGCAGACAGTTAATACTGAACTGAAGCTTTTTTTTTAATTGTTAAGTATAAATTGACAGAAAAAAATTATGAATGTAAAATATTTAAATAATTCCTGAGAAATTATAACTATCATTAAATGGTAAATTTTATCATTAATCGATAACATACAGCAATAATTGATAATCAAACAAACGAAATCTGTCACTGCAGGAAAGTGCCTGATTAATTTGTTTTTGTTATAAGACATGCAGAAATAAAAGTGCAAAGAAACAAAGATTTATTGAGGGGAATTGACTCCTAACAATAAAATACAACTATACTCACAGACTGCAATTTCTTGTTCCAGTTTGTATGCAACTTGTTCTGCCCTTTCACGCCTACGTCTTTCTAATCGTTCATCTCTAGTTTCAACTTTTTTTGGTGGCGGAGTTTCAGTTGGATCCTAAAAAATGAATGAACAAATAAAAATCAGAGAGGACTATACTCATGACAGCAAGAGTATTGTCATTCATTTTTATTTTCATTACATATTTATGCCAACGAATTGGCAATATGTAATTAATAAAAAAACTCATGTCAGTGCTCTCGTCGTCCCGACTATAGAGAAAGTTGAAATGTAATTAATAACAAAAAAATAATCCATAATACTGTATCCCAAGATAAAAATTTTAAACACAACGAAGTACGCACCTCAAAAAAATCCAAGAAACTTCCAACTCCTAAATATCCTCGGTTTTTCTTTTCATGAGGTAATTTAGCTGCGGGTGGCAAAAAAGGTACTGGATCGCGTGGGGCAAATAATGCCAAGAGATTTGGCGGTAAAAACTGCGTCATGGCGAGAATTCTCTGGTTACTTAAACACTAAATACATACAGAAGTGAAATAAGGAATTATTTACATGGGCACGCTAATAGTTACAGAAAGAAACCAAACATTGACCAAGCCGCGACGATAAGCTTGGCCTGAAAACGTATACAGACAATATGGCAGCCGGCCGACATCCACAGCCATTCCAATGAGCAAAAACTTAGTTATTACTCCTTATTTAACTTTTAAAATAAAAAAAACGTCTTAGCTAATAAAATTTACTGAAAATATTATTATCAATAAATTTATAACAGTTTTTTCTCGATTGATGATAAATTAAAATACGTTTCTTGAAAAAATGATTGATTTCCTATTCAACTTGAACTTATATTTTCATTATAAAATATTAAAACCAGCAAGGCTAATGTACAATGGAATTATCGAAGATGACGAGTAAATTAATTATTGAAAGACGGGGGGATACGATAATTTTCTCTGAGACATTTGCGTCTAGGTTGTAGCCACATCATCACCACCTTTCGCCCCCTGGCACGTTTGAAGTCTTCCTTCAATGAGGTGTTCGTTAATATGAAAACGTGTTGTCTGCTCTACATTCGAGAAACTCAACAGCTCTAAGCAATTTCTGGACAAAACCAATCAATCTTCCTCTTATATTTTTTCAAATTCTTTGGAATAATCAATTACAATGAGTGCACCTCAACAACCACAAGCTGAACAGCAACCACCAACCTTAAATAGAGGAATAGTGAAACAAGTAAGTCTGTCAATTCCCCATTTTACTGACCACTATTCAAGTGAACTGGCTTAATGAATGCCTTGATTTTTCATCAACTCCTAACCACTGCTGGTATTAAGAGTTGTTTATTTTGTAATAGGCCTTTCTGCAGAATGCTTTCCAAACTTCCCATTCGTTTTGTTATTTCAGAAATAAAGCTGTTGCTTTGTATGCATGTTACAATTGGTAGTATTATAAGTAGACAGAATGCTCGCTTTGTTTACTTTTGAGTTGTTGATGTCTCGAGAATTTAAAATGTAACTATTATATCAACCTCTCTTGGTGTGTACATTATAAATTATGAAATTTAAGCTTTAACTAAATGATACGACCTATGAATAGATAAACATCAACTGTTTCCGTTATGAACATAATTTTGAGCGATACCGCCAACCAACTCATTTCCGCAAGGGAGTTTTTTTACTTAAACTTTTAATTAATATAGTTTTAAATTGGGAATTTTGGCGTTTTTTTTTCAGTTTTATAAAATGCTAATCTTATCCAAATAATATATAACGTGTCATATTTACAGTGCCTAAGCTTTTTGGATTTAATTTATTTTCAGTAAAAATTGAGGCCTTATAAAAGTTAATATATCACCTAACAACCACATATTCGTCATTGCTAGTATTTTTCATTATTGTATTTTATTTTTTTAATACTTCTGGATTATTTTTAGGTAAAGAATAATTTGATTTATGAATAAGATATGAGAATTTTTAATTATTGTTTTGGTAATAGTGCCATTATTTTTATTTATTTTTTTGTGTATATAATAAGAGTCCATAGTGATAGCACGTTTCCTGTTTTAATAAAGAATTGCATATTATATTCTTCTCATTATTATATTGCTTTCTATTCATGAAAATATAAAGTATTATTTGAACCCAGCCTATCAGGCAGATTGAGCAACGTTTAGTTAGTTCAAACACAAATTAAAACATAATAATTAGCTTTCCACTATAGACAATTAGCAGGAAATGGCATTATGTTATTTCCAGTGTAATTGAGTCTAGAATATAATTAGGAATGTTAATGGTTTAGCAATATGTTTCATCATTACGTAATGTGTGCTTTCACCATTACTGCCCTTTCTATTCATAGACTGCATTTTACTTTTCTACAACTAGCCTAGTTTCTCATTTGTTGTGGGTTATTGTAACTTTTTTTTTTTTTTTACTTTTCTTTTTTAGGCATTATCTGGAGACACAGTTGTCATCAGAGGAATGCGTGGTGCACCTCCTCCAGAAAAAACTTTAAGTTTGACATCTTTAATTGCCCCTAAACTTGCTAAAAGACCACAAGCACCTGGCCCGTAAGTAAAACTGTATTATTGACTTACTGGTCATTAAATTTAGACTTGACACTGATGGATAAGTCTTATAAGCAAATAAAGTCATTTACCGATAGATACATAAAAATTCTAATAGAATAGTAACACTCTCTAAAAGCTTTTTGTCATAATCTGTTTAAATATCGATAAGAAGTTTTATTCAAGATTAGACTAGTGGGTTCTATGAACACAAATGCCAGATTATTCTATTAATGATAAGTTTATAGTTAAATAAGGGGGTCATTTCAGTGATGCATTCATTCATTGGTCTTTCACTTCAAAGATGGTTTATACTCGCCCTTCTTATCCTATGTGTGCATATTTCCTGTCCCTTATAAATTGATTACAGATTGCCACATGAGATGCTTCCTTTATATTTCTATATCTAAAAAATATTTTATTTCCTAATTTACCTGGTCCTTTAAATATTTTAAATTTATTCATAGTTATAACCTTAAACCTTTATACAGCTTGCCTAGTGTACTGTTACTCTCACAGAAAATGTAGAAATTTCTTTTGCAAAATATATAAAATGATCATACACTCTGTATAAGAGGCATCCTGTGGATTCCGTATTGTGTTTTTGCACATAAAATATATTTAATTTCAAAAATGTAGATTTATAAATATATCTTTTACATAATTCAATAGTATTATAACAATTCATCATATTTTAACTTGTGAATAAACAGACCTTGAGTTGAAATATGGCAAACGGAAATAGCTATTCGATTGGTAAAGGGAAAGATAGCAACAGAGAGCCTGGCTGGAGGGTACTTGTGCTCATAGAACTCTCATGTGTCCAAGATGATTATTTATTATTGTACAAGTACTCAAAAAGAGTTTTGTTTCTATGTTAGTGATCTCCACTGTAATAGGACATTGTTCGAACCTACAACTTTAGGACAGAGCACAAGTTAAGGGTAAGGGGCCCAAGAGGTAGAGCCCTCTTCTAGGTGAACCCTAATTAAATTCAAAGGGTTTAAGTCGGCAGCAGTAGTGTGATTCTTTAAATTTATTTAATTGAATAAATAATAACATTTTTTATTACGGAACTAATGAGTTTAGATGTATTTACCTTTAATTTAAAAACTTATGAAAAAAATATTAACAAATTTCATGTTGATCATACTCTTCAAATTATAAATGATTAAAAAGGAAAAGTGCATCAAATTGAAAGTGTTGATAACTTACCAGTAACCTCTTAGTGAGTGTAACTTAATTGAATTCATCTTTCATAATAATAATGTTCTCATAAAAAGCTTAATTTTTTTATTTATAATTCTATAGAAATCCAGATGAAGATGAGCCCTATGCTTGGGAAGCACGTGAGTTCTTAAGGAAAAAGCTCGTTGGACAAACTGTTCTCTTTACAACACCTAAAGAGAAAGCAGCTAACCAAACTCGAGATTATGGAACCTTGTTCATTGACCTCCCGGGTAAGTTTGGGCTATCTACTATCTTGTTATTTTTAGTACTTTTTACTTTATTTATTGTTGTATTTAAGGTGGTGTCAGAGAGAACATCAATGAGCTGTTGGTTAAAGAAGGTTTGGTCAGTGTGAGGACGATCCCTGGAAGTAAAGATCCGGCACTCCAGCATCTGTCAGAGTTGCAGGAACAAGCAAAAGCTGCTAAAAAAGGAAAATGGGCCGAAGATGCAAATGTATTTATTTTTTTTATCTGCCAGTTTTTTTCTAATTCTCAGAATATTTCAAAGGTTGAAATTAAGTAAGTTTTGTCTGCCCAAATGAAATTATATTATTAAATTTATTTGTATTTAAGATCCAAGCACTAAATGGCCATTCTGAAAGCTACAATCAGAAAATAAACAGATAGATTGTATGATGCATTTATTATTGGGTTAGAACATATGAAATGTCAGTCAGTACCTAGGGTATGAGGCAAATGAAAGAAAAAAAAACAATTTTAACGATATTATTTTTATGCAAAATAACTTCCTTTAGCTTCAATACATTTCTCTTAATGACCATTACAGATTTTTATCTCTTGTTCAAAGAAACTTTTTGGTTTTGAATCAATAATTCCTAAAAATAAAAATTTTACCTTATTTTCATTTTGTTTTTAAAAAATGAGTCAAACACTTAAAAGCTGATAGTCGGTGACAATTCAGATAGGTAACTGGTGGATGTGGTGAAACTTCTATTTTCAGATTCTCTCTTTAACAAAGATCACGTTAACCAACAAGGTTTTTGGCAATGAATCAAGCATTCATTGTGCTATTACCAAAAGCCATATTGATTTTTTTTGAAGCATTATGTTCAAGTTGAAATTTATATAAGATTATAACTTGTGATAGCTCAGATTCCATTAATAGTAAAAATTTACGCAAATACTTGAACAGTTTACAATAAACTAAAAGATATTGTATGAAAATGAAAGGGAGAAGTCTATAGATTAATACCCATTGTGTATGTTTGTAAACAAGAGATTGATTCTAACTTTAATGATTTCATCAAAATATATAAATCTGATGACATTTCATCCCTTCCAACCCAATATTTTTTAATCATAATGGTAAAATAAAAATATAAGCATTATATATTTTTTTAAGATTGTAAAAATAGATTTTTTTTAAGTTAATATAAGGGTAAATCATAAAAAGTTACATTATATAAAAGGGGATTAGATGGATGGTATCAATCAGGAATATTTTTAACTACTGTAAATTCATAGAAAAAATTTATCATATTTAAATAGAAGTGTTTGCTTTTGTTCATCTTGGGAGGGTTGTACTTTGTAAGCAACCGTTCCTGTTAAGGATTGATCAGTACTTTTGTCTGGTCACTTTTTTAGGGTTTCATTGATTTTTGTTTTCTAAATCAGAAACCCTTGTTTTCTTCTGTGTGTCTGTTCTGGCAATTGCAAGTTACCTGTAAGACCTGAAAACATGAAATTTTATATTGAGATTCCATTTGATTACCCAACAACATAAAAAATATTTTCAAATTTAAAACGTAATTAAGAGTTTACAAAATGAATTATTTACCTGGCAATAAGTAAAAAATAAATATTTTCCTATAATATTGGTTATGGTGTAACATTAAAGATTCCATCATCCTAATTAATCGTTTAATTTTTTTATTTTATTTTTGATCCGTGATTACTCATTGATTGCAGTTGTAAACACAAATCACATAACTCATTCCGTTTTTTATGAAGAGTGGTGAAATTGTGCATTTTAATTTTATTTAATGCCCCAATAGTACTAAAAATAAAATTAATCTTATAAAAATAATGTGTCATTAATCAGTTAATTACAGTGTTTTTCTTGGTATATTGTATAGGGTATCAAATTAAACATTTCTAGAATAAGTGTTAATTAAGAATATATGTAGGTTTAGTGGACTATAATTACAAAAAAGAACAAAGTCAGATCAGTTAAAATATTGTTTTCAATTATTTAAAAACCATAGCTTATTACAGTTTATTAGATAGTTACAAATTCTCATGTACTATCAAGCAATGTGGCGTGTTAAAGAAAATGCTTTAGAATGCGTTGGTTAATCAATCAAAAAGGAGTTTAGTAAAATAATTGAAACCCTTAATGTGAGATACTGTACACTTAAAAAATGTTTTTGTTATTTAAAAAAAATCCTATTAAACGATTTATAATGCTTATGTTTAATTTTACCATTATGACTTTCATTAAAAAATGACATATATATGTTCATCCATGCATACTGTTGTATGTATTGATTTTCTCATTGCACCACCAGAGATGGCAATTTATTGTTAAAAGCACTCTTGATATAATTTTATGTGGCAGACAACAAATTTTTATTTCAAGCTTTGATATATTCTGGCAATCCTAGTTTAATTCATTTTGAAATATTTATTACTAACTTTTTTGATCGGATTTTTTTTTTTTGGAATCGGTTTATGTAGAGAAAAGAAAGAGGTTTGATGTTTTATGGGTTAAACCATTCATATCTTGAGACGATCTTTGAGAACCTGATGCAGATATCAAAGTATCTCTAAATGTCACCCTTAAATATAATTGATATTACACTTTCTTTCATCGACCTAAGCTGATTCTTAACAAATCTGAATAAATGGCTTACTATGAAATCAAATCACAGTTTGATTTATTAGTCTCACTTATCACTTTTTCCACTCTTGGTACTTATGTGTTATAATCTAATGAAAACTTGTTATTTTCCATGGTTATGATGAGGAAAAAAACCCCCGTTATTTCTGTCTACTAAAAACTAGTTGAATAAGGACACAGCTGTGATTTAAACCCTGAACCTTTCAGAGCTTGAGCTATCCATGCTGAATACCAGCCATTCTCTTAGTGGGCTTCATTAACCTTGCAAATTGGGAGGTTATTTTCAGAACTGGCTATAATGCCATAATTTTAGGGTTCATTTTATATTTTTCAAAGTAACCTTCCCTGTCCTATACTAATAAATAGCTCATTATCCCTTGTTGAACACTCACAAACTCACCTATCGGGGATACCTTCTCTGTCATCAGGTAATTATGGCCACTGATCGATATATGCTTGCCAATATTTAAAAATAAACTATCTTTTATTATTGTAAATAAATCTGTGCGATTGGCAGTCCTGGTTCCTAGTTAACTTTAAATCTGCTCTTTAGATACTGCAGCTCCTTTGTTTTGATATCCCAGTATCTGAGTGATACTCCTATGAGACTGAGTATTTCTGAACCAGAAGTAGTAATGCATATGGCTCAATATGCCCACCATAGCTTTATACCTTCAACTTGTATATGTTTTTAGTATCTAATTTTCTTGATATATATTTATTTATTTTTATATTTAGACTCATGTGAGGCAGATCAAATGGTCTGTGGAATCTGATAAGATGATGAACTTTGTCGACAAGGCTGAAGGAAAACCATTAAAAGCTGTTATAGAGCATGTCCGAGATGGGTCTACAATCAGAGCTTTCTTATTGCCTGACTTCACTTACGTAACATTAATGATGTCTGGTATCAGGGTAAGTTTCATATTATATCTTCTTAAACATTTTAACTATTATTGATGACTTATATAATTCGTGCACCAAAGCTGTTCATGTGAAATTTATATTAACTTTGCAATCCAATCCTAAGAGGTTAAAAAAGGTCAAAGTAAGGTAAACTAAATTGTGGTTTTGAATATCAGGTAAAATTTATTAATATCAATTTGTACCTGTGGAATTCAATAGCATGTGTCGACTTATTATTCCGATTATATTTTAATATTTTTTAATAATACCAAAACATAATAATAATAGTACCGTCATAAATACAAACGAGAAACAGGAAAAAAAGGTGTTTTATAAATTGAAGACAAATTAAAAATAGTTGTTCAATTAGTAAAAATTGCAAAGGAATATAGAATTTGTAAAGCTGCTTGATTGAAAAAAATAAATAGATACATATTCTTTCTATAACATATTGAGGCCACATAAAGATATGTAAATACATTTTTTTTTATTATTATCATTATTACAGTAGATATAGTAAAACCTTGTTATAATGCACTTCTAGGGATCAAAGGAAAAGAGCTCTATAGCCAGGAAAAAATAAAACAGCTAAAAATAGAACATATTTATATCAAAATGTAGTATGTGCATAAACATAGTACATAAATCGGTAGCAAATGTAGTGTTTGAAAACAGCACATTTGTATAAAAAATAAAAATTATGTAATAATTTACATAGAAACTAAATAAATGCATTATATTACTTGGTTAGATGGCCCCAGCTTAAAATATTCATGTATTCTTTTTTTGCTTAACACAAATTAAGCTTTTTTTTTCTCTTTTTTTTTAACAGGGTTTTTAATTGATTGATATTTTTGTCTTCTGTATTGTGTACAAATCATCTTTAATGCATCCAAAACATTGATTATTTTAGGCTGTGTTATTTTGGATGATTCTGTTTCATCTTCTTCTTCATTTTCCGCTCGTTTGCTGCAATAAAAAATATGTAAGAGAAAAGCTTACCTCCTCAGTCCTGTAAAATTCCCAACACCAGCTTTCTTGAAACAATTTAACGTTGTTTCTTTCTGTATGTCTACCTATGGAGCGTTCAAAACTGATATTTTAGGCAAAGTCAAGCTGTCCATCATTGATAAATAATGTTTTACCATCCTTCTCCTGTAGCCTTCTTTCAGAACTTTGATGATGCCTGTGATGTGTTATGCTCATTGATTAGGGCCTCAAGGCTTAAAACCTCATTAGTCACAAGGCCATTGTCGAAGTCAGCAAATCCTTCTAACTCGGGCAATCTTTCTTCTGTTAAAAAGTCTTCCCAACTTCCATTATTCATCTATGATCAAACCAAATAAAAGAAATGTTACTACCAAATATTAGAAAAAGTTATTATAAAAATATGTAAGAGAAAACTTACCTCCTCAGTTTCTTTCTGTCCTGTGAAATTCCATACACCAGCTTTCGTGAAACAATATATAATTGCTCGTTTCTTTATCTCCGCCCATGGAGCGTCCAAAACTGATATTTTAGGCAAAGTCCAGCTGTCCATCATCGATATATAATATTCTACCATCCTTCTCCTGTAGCCTTTCCTCAGTACTTTGATGATGCCTTGGAGATGGTGGAAGAAAAACAAACTTAATGTTTTTTAGATTTCCCTCCTTTGTATGCGCAGTGCAATTGTCGATAAGTAAAAGTATTTTTCCCCCCAAATGATGGTGTCCCAATCATGAAACTATTTTATTAATCGATCATCAATCACCCATGAATGAGATTAAGACCAATAAATTCAGGGTGGAAGGGTTTTTAAGGCAACATGGCTTTGCATATTTACCGATTACAAGCAGCTTTTTCTTGTCATTTTCGGGCAAAAATGACTGTTAATTGTTCTTTTCTTAATTTACCCTATTGCATTTTTCATGTTTTAAAACAAAAGAATTATCAGGCATCAGTTAAAAAAATAACCCAAATTCATCTGTGTTATAAATTTCTGAGGGTTTGTACCTAGAGGTAAGGTTCAAAATTTTAATTCTCTTTATCAGTTGTTAAATCAGGATTCACTGAATTAGACTCACTACTAATTGTTTATAAATGATCAAGTGCTTGTCCTTAAACCTATCAAGCCACCCAGTTCAAGCAGTAAAGTCCCCAAGGAGCTTGCCACTTGAAGAAAGAGCACGGTTCTTGCTTGCTTCTTGATTAATTAATTTCTTTTTTTCACGTCATTTTATATAATGTTAGTAGGACCGAAGAAAATAAAATGCTGAATGGAAAATAAATTTTGTATTGTAAACGCACAAGTTAATTCAATTTGTGGAAACATTTTGTGAGGGGAGAGAAAATTCATAGAAATTATTTTCTTAGAATCCATTACATCATGTTGTTTCTTTGCTGATTTAATCCTTAGGAAATTGGAGTGTTACAACATTCATTGGAAAATTCCCCACTGGGACAGGGGCCCAGGAAAAAGTCCACTCAGCGTTATTTCAGGTTAATTGTTAAAAACAGGAGTATTATATCGTAATTTGGCTGCATATGTAAATATTGATTGTATATTTTCATATTATAGCTAATACATGGTGCATTGGTCTTAAAAATTGTTGGCTTAACTTTCTTGATTTATTAAACTTCAAAATCTCATTGTCTGTAGATAATCAGGGTTCCACTGTACATACTTTTCTATTTTCTTAATATATAGTTTTATGATATATTATATTTGTATCAACTGTCAATTACTCTAGAATTTTTTTATTTTTAGTGTCCTGGTTTTAAACTTGACAGCGATGGTAAACCTGATCCTAACATCAAAGTTGATTTTGCTGACGAAGCAAGATATTTTACAGAATCGAAATTGCTTCATCAAGATATTGAAATCGTTTTGGAATCGGTCAATAATAATAACTTTGTTGGAACCATCATCCATCCTGTAAGTACTATTGTTTGTTTTTGTTTTATTAAATATACCTGTTTAAATCACACAAATATCAGGCAATAAAGGCCATTATAGAATGCATTAATTATATTTTTTTGTTCCCTTATTAAATATTATCCAGTTTTAAAAATCAGGAAGTTTATATTACCTTAATTAAGTCCAAAGATGCTACAGAAAAAATATATTATTTGAGATTTGTTTGTTTGCCGGGCCCGAATGTAAGGCTGCCTACTTTACTTTAGAGCAGCTATGGAGTAATCATAGTTTGTTTGCTGTTTGTTCTGCAATAATCATCATAAAAATGATTGAATTGATTAGAAATTTTTAATAACTTATATTGCTGATTATGTTTTTATTAAAATTCAATGATGTGAAATATGTGTAACATGAAATTGTTAAGTTAGTAAGATAGATTTGCTAATTTCTTTTAAATAAGTTTATTTTGACTGGATAAATAACATGAATGAAATTTAAAGCGATGCCAATAACTGTGGTGTTAATTTCTTATCAGTGGGGTCTCCAAACTATTTCTGTTAAGTACTTTTGAGATATAAACTCTAAAAGTCAAAAGTCTTAAAGAATTTCAGCTCTATTAAATTTATAATATGTATACTTGTGCCTCTAATTGTTTTGTTTTCCATATAAAACTTTTTTTATAGTGATTTTATGTGATCGAGATAATTTAACAAATAAAATTTAGTACAATGTGTCAAAAGAGCTTGTTCCCATTTATTTGATTATAAGTATTTAAATAATAAATGAGAAGTCCTAGGCCACAGCCCGGACTCTTATGTATTCTACTTTTGCGTTGATTTTTCACTTTCTACATCCTTTATTTTGTTTCTTTATGTTTAAAAAATACAACTTGGTTCATTTTATCAAGTAAAAAAATTTTGATAGTCAAAATTCTTAAGCTTACAATGTTTTTATTCATTATTGGGCCTACTAGAAATAATAAAATGTTTTTAAGTGGTAATAGTTATTTCAAAAGCTCTATCCCCTGATGAAATGAGAAAGTAAATGTCTCGATTTTCGATGGTTATAATAAAATAATTTTCATTTATAGAAAGGCAATATTGCTGAAGAGTTGCTGAAACAAGGCTTTGCCCATTGTGTGGATTATTCCATTGCTAAAATGAAGAAAGCAGATGCAGATAAATTAAGACAGGCCGAGAAAGCGGCCAAAGAAAGCAGGCTGAGGATCTGGAAAGACTGGACACCTCCTCCTCAAGTAAGCAGGCGTTAGACATTTTCTCATTCGTTGATTATACATATTGCTAATAATTGCTTATCATTTCTTTACAGATCAGTGATCGTGAGTTTACCGGCACAGTAGTTGAAGTTGTCAATGGAGACGCCCTTATGGTTAAACTCCCGAATGGAACTATCAAAAAAATATTTCTAGCTAGCATCAGGCCTCCAAGAGAATCGTAAACACATATTTTATTATTATTATTTAATGTCTTAACATATAGGCTCTTCATGTTCCATAATACTCAATCACTTGTCACAGCTTCATTTAAAGTTTAGAAAACATAAAATAAACCTACGGGAAACCTCTTGGGCAGGGCTCCCTAGTTATGAAATAAAGTGAAAGAAATGAAATTTAGTCTAATAAATAGAGTCTAATTTACTCTAAGTAAATATTAAATAGTTAGTAAATAGTAAAGTTACTATTTGTAAAATTTAAAATGTACTCTGTATACATCTCATAAAAACGTGTAACATGTTTTTTGGGTCTCCTTATTAGGGTTTTGTTGAGTTTTTTTCAAAATCAGCTAAGTTTGCCTCCTGGTGAAGTGAAGACCAAAAAAAAATATTTTCAACTCTATTAAATATATTATAGGGTTATGAATTAATTAATTACTTGGTAAAAAAATAATATTTTCTCATCAGATTAAGTAGTAGTCACATTTAAGATCTCGTTGTCAGATTAATTATTTGTAACCTTTGTTTTATATTAGTGAACTGTAATACACAATTTCAATAAAATCATGTTTATATCTTTAACTCAACCGGTGATTTTTTTTAGAGACACGTTATTTTGCATTGTGATACCCGGATTACGCTGAAAATAAAAGCAATCCTGAAAAAATTATTAATGTTAATTATTTATGCAGTGTAAAAAATAATTGTTTTCCTCGTATACTGTAATGAAAAACACTTATAATATGTTAGTTTTTATTTTTGAACTGTAGTTTTAATAGAAAAATTTGAATCAATTAAAATGATTAAGTTCCTGAATCCAAAGTAGTGTGATATAAATATTTTTTATATTTACCTGACACTGTAAACAGAAATTGTTGGTAGTTTTGACCGAAATATTATG
This sequence comes from Acanthosoma haemorrhoidale, assembly GCA_930367205.1. Taxonomy (NCBI): domain Eukaryota; kingdom Metazoa; phylum Arthropoda; class Insecta; order Hemiptera; family Acanthosomatidae; genus Acanthosoma; species Acanthosoma haemorrhoidale. Next base: position 71,305,112 of record OV884011.1, read on the forward strand.
CATACAATTAAATATATATATATTTTATATTAGTAACCTAAGTGAATTGTAACTATTATTTATTATATAATTATTTTAAATTTTCAAGGAATGTCAACGCAGAGGAAAGAGCTGCAGAAAGGCCACGGGGTGGAAGGGTTCGACCTCTATACGATATCCCTTGGATGTTTGAAGCAAGAGAATTTCTTCGTAAGAAGCTAATTGGTAAAAAAGTGAATGCAACAGTTGACTATATCCAGCCAGCAAGGGACACGCTTCCTGAGAAGATATGTTGCACGGTCACTATCTCTAACGTGTGAGTACTTGTTCGTTCTGTTGCCACTCATAGTAGCAATTATTTAATAACATTACTACAATGCATGCTCGCTAATCTGAACTTTCCAAATCCTAAGAACCAAAACAAAAAAAAAAGTTATGCCAGAATTATGATGTATAAATTATTGTTATACTTAAATTAAAAAAAGGTACTATAGATATTTCCAACCCATTAGAGAATAATAAAGGTGACATGCCCCCATCCTTGAGGAAGACTGGTAAATCTACAGTGTATTTGACACTTAGTTCTTTTCTCTGAAAATAAGTTTGTAACCCTCTGATGTTTTTATTTCTGCATATACCAGCAAAGACAGCTTTTGTAGTTCTAATTATAATAAAATTAGCGAGCATGAACCGTAACTTGTTTTGTTCTTTTGATTTTATAAAAAGTAATCATTTATTATCTATCTCAACCCCGCAATTTAACTATCTTAAATTCTGTACATATTTTTCTTTCATTATGACGAAACTTTACTTTGACGATTTATACAAATTATATTGTTTATAAGAGAATATTGCTCATCTGGTATAACATGACGTAACTAAAAATACTTTAATTTTATAGAAAAGTTTTCTTCAAAAAAGATTATTATGTCCTAATTGCATAATTAATCTATGGCATACCACAGGCTGGTCTGGTTCTTAATTTTCTTTCAAGGAATTTAGTTTTTTTCACAATTGTGACTACCTTAATTTTCACCTTAGTTTAAACATGGAAACGCATAAGGGTAGTTAGTTATAAGTACCATTGTTAGAATTTTTCAGCAAAAAAATTTAATGAGTTCAGTATCACACTGAGATTTGCTTTATTAAAAACTTGAAAATAATCTTATTTTTATATCATGACAACACAATGAAAATAATAATTTTAAAAGTATAAGAATTTGCATAAGCATTTGGCATCAATTTGAATTTTAAAAAAACAGAAGTGGAAAGTGCCATTTATCATATAACAAGTTAAGTGCCAGAATATTTGCCGCAATAAGATATAAGTGATATTCACTGATAACATGTTTTTAATAATACTGTTAGTATATAAGGTGATCATAAACACTTATATTAATTTAAATGAAAAAAAAAATATTTTTTACACAGTAACACTCACATTTACAATTGCAATTTTACAAAAGTACTATTTACAATAAAATAATACATTTTTTTAAGATATCATTACACAACTTTGTATTATTATTAATTAACATTATTTTAGTGCTTAGATGGCAAATGTTATAAGCCACTTTTCTTAAAAAAGAGGTTTTTTCACATTCCTGAGCCTAAAAGTACTATAGTGTTATGAAAAATCTATAGTGTAAAAAAAAGTTGTTTTACACGAGTGAACGTATTACCAAAAATAGTTGTGTAATACTTGCAGGCTCTGGAATTTGGTAAAATCTCTTAGTCAAAGGACCTATGCAATTTTGCCATCTGAGCACAGATTTTTAATTTTAACCTCGTATAATAACAATTTTAAAATAGTGAAATTGTCATGCAACAACTTTTTTTAAGCTTTCCAAGCAAATTATATTTTGTTCACAATTTCCTCAATAATTTACAATATCAAGCACATTTCCAAGAAAAATCACATTCATCTTGAGGGAGATTTCAAGAATCAAACATACTATAGTCCAATAAAACACTATTAAAAAAATATAGCAATTGTTATCCATAAATATCGATAGGAAGGAAATTCTCCTTTGAAATGTGTCTTACATACATTTTTCAAATTTTGAAGAAAATAAAACTTGGTTTGTAAAGCTTAAAAAATTGCTTTATGTGCTTTAGTCAAGAAATATTTGTTTCAAAGTTATTCAATTAAAGTAATGAAAATATGGTTTAAAAAATGTAATAATTACCATTTCAGGCTGTGGCATGTTCATGCTACTTATTTTTTCTTTGGTATTCTCTTCCTCTTTCTTTCACTTATTTTATTCATTTTACTCATTAAATTTATTGCAATGACTAAAAATTAAGGCTTTAAAAATGTTTTTCCTTTTGTTGATATTAATTTTTTAAGCTTCATTTCACCGTAACTATTTCTTATACCAGCTTACTACCGCGCTCCATAAGGCACATTCGAAAAGCTCAACCTTTATTATGTTCTAAAACCTATTTCCTTGATGAAATTGTCACTTATACCTTTACAGGGATATTCCCCATTGCACATATATCCATAAAAGATTTAAAATTAAAAAAAATTTGCTATTTTTCCATTTCCACGCTTTTGTTATCTCTTTGTTCTACCAGATAAACGATTCTTTCTACATGTAAAATTAACTGGCTGAACTTACTTGTTTATATATTGCCCATTATAAAACAATATTGCCTGTTTCTCATACTTTTTGGATATATTAAGGAGAAAAAAAAAAATTGTGTGATAAAAGTATCTCTTTGAAATTATTATGCTTAAAAAATATTTGATTTCAGGAATGTTGCTGAAGCTATGGTTAGTAAGGGGCTTGCAACAGTTGTGAGGTACAGACAGAATGATGATCAAAGAGCTTCAGCATATGATGCTCTCCTCGCAGCCGAAAACAAAGCAGTCAAAAGCATGAAAGGTGTCCATGCCAAGAAGGACATACCTATACATCGGGTCAACGATATCACTGCTGTAAGTAAATAATATTATGCTCAAAACTTAACATCAGGCTAGCTGCCAGTGATAGGGCACCACTGATAAGGTAGGTTATAGTAGAAGGAAAAGTTACGCCAAAGATTATGTATTTTCTTAGGCTGTCTTTATGAAACTAGCAGAATTACTGGGCATTTCCTGAGAATAAGTTCATTTCTAACTTAAGATGAAAAGAACTATACAATTTTAAACTTAGAGAAGATAATGACATTGTTAATTCTTAAAGCAATTCGTTTTAAACCCGCCTGAAAAATTTGTTTCCTCGTTGTATCAGATATTATTTTTTTACCTACTGGTTATCTCTTGATAATAAAAAAAACCTTGATTGCAGAAAATCACCTTTTCAAAAAATAATTAGTATTTTTAACAGCTTAAAAAATTACAAAAAAAAACCTATCATGACCCGCTTTCTAACACTTTTTATTATTAGTTTTCAAAAATTCATTTTTTTTTGGGGGAAATCTTTGGTTTTTCATTTAGCTGGAGTACTTATTTTCTTAAACCATTAGGGAAAAATAAGAAATTTAAATGTTACCGAAGCTGGCTGAAGTTTTTTTTCGTGCTAAATTTATTTATTTTTCATATTTCCCATTACTGTTTTGTAACAAGCACACTTATTTTGAGGTGTTATGTTAGATATCTTTGAAATTTCTAACCAATTTTATCATTTTTGTAATAAACTAAATCACAGTTTTTAATGAATGCTGCTTTGATCTCTCCAACCAGTGTACCGTACCGTTCCTGCTGAAATGTTTGATCTGCCTTTACTTTGTTTTTCACTTTCATCCTTTTATCTAACCTCATTTGTTGTACCTAAGTACAGCCTGGTTGCATGCATGAAACAGACCAATAACTATATTATTTTGTATGCTCTTTGAAAACATCTAAATAGATATACTTGACGTTCTTGTGTACTCTAGATAGCATAGCATATGTTCTCTCACATCGCACTATTTTACACGTCCTATTCTAAACTAATTTCATTTTGACTAATAGTGCATTGATCAATAGTATTTAAATATCATCTAAGTAATAAAAAATATTATCTAAATTTGCAGGATCCTTCAAAAGCGAAAAACTTACTTCCTCATATCATGAGGTATTCGAGGATAGAGGCTTTAGTGGAGTTTGTCGTTAATGGTTCAAGGATGAGATTGTATGTTCCTAAGGATTCTCATCTCATCACATTTCTCCTCTCAGGTATGACAAATTTCATTTTCTTCTTAAATTAGGAACATTAAAGTAAAATTAAAACACCGAGATTGATTTTCTGGACCTTAATTAACCTGAACCAGGATGTTATCTATATTTATAGATACATGAAGTTTGGCCTTTATAGGTAGTTGTTTTGGGTCATAGTTTGCTCTCATTGTTATTCTTACAATTTAACTGGGATGGGGAGCCACTCTCTCTCAAAATTCCAGTGAATATGATATAACATGTTTAACAATTAAGGTCAAGGTGTTCTGTTCTCTTAAAGATATCTCATTAGATTTTAATATGTGTTTTTATGTTGAAATGACTGATGATAATCTGTTTAGGAATTGAGGTTCGTTGTGATAAAAATGCTGCTGTCAACACGGAAGAGGCTGCTCTTCAATTCACCAGGGAACGATGCATGCAGCGAGAGGTAAAGTTGTTTCTTTTCTAGTACAGAATAAACAAGGTTATGGTAACTTGGTGATTGAATTTAACAACATTAAAAGACAAGAATTTCATTCTCTAAAATGTTATTAGATGGATTATGTATGTATCTGGTGAATTAGGAATAGCTCTTATTACTGAGAATTAGGAAACAAAATGTTGTCTCCCAGCCTTGTACTAAAACTATTGTTTTCAAATGTTCATTGTTATCTTCCCCATATCTCCATTCAATTTCGGAGGGTGTTCTATTTAGAAATGTTGTTTCACCTCTACTTCAGATAAAACAAGATATGATTAACCGATAGCAGCTTAACCACATTCTTAAGTTATAAGTAAATTAAAAAATTGCACGTATTCCAAACAAGGAGTGTTGTACTAATAAAGGGTGGGATGTGAGATGTCTTTCTTCGGAATTTATTGCCCAATACTAAGATTTACAACAAATTAGAACAAACTATCTTGTACTTAATCAATCTAGCATGGTTGATTTGGAAAAGAACAATTCCTAATGTAGGTGAAATTAATAAAAAATTTAACCAGCCTTGTAGTTTTTTAACTAATACTTAATCGTTTTCAGTAGTACTTATATATCACTAATATATGACAAGTGTTGTCATAGTAATAATAATGTATTTGTTGCTTATTTCTGATTTTTAGAGAAAAAAAATATATATTCAAAACATCTTGTCATTATTAAGTAGATATTTGATACTGATTACTTTTATTTTTCAGATCGAAATTCAAGTTGAAGGTATTGATAGGAATGGCAACTTTATCGGTTGGTTGTGGGTGGACAATGTCAATTTATCTGTTGCATTAGTAGAAGCTGGACTTGCAAGAATTCACGCGACCGGTGAAAACTCAAGATATGCAAAGGATCTCTACAATGCTAAAAATACAGCAAAGGCAAATGGAGTTTGGGTAAGGTTATGTTTAATTGATTAATAATATACTCATTTGATGTGAATCTGAGAATAAAAAGCACTGATCTGAAAAATAACTGCACAGACTATAGAAAGGGTCATAGTATATCAACAGCGCTTCCATCTAAAGGCAAAAAAACGTACATCACAATTTTTTCTTCTCATTCCAATGATGTATAATACTACATGAAATTTAAAATCTCTTAGTTTGATTGGTGCATAATTGAATAAAGAATTAGTCAACATAAATAACAATATACACTATATAAACATAAATAAGTGTCAAATACGGAGTTAATATGTTATTTTAATGTCAGGAATACTTTTATGAACAAAGACTTCAGTAACAACCTTGCTAATTAATATACTTGAGCCATGATCTCAGAAAATGTTTCTATGCCTAATTGAGTGGAGGTTTATTGTTTCAGACATTGTATATACCTTTTCTCATTATTATATTCTTATTATTATACAATGCACGCCCAGCATCGACTCGCTATAAAACTCATGTTACTTAAAAATAGGTTATTTTTTTATTTGATTATCAATATCTTGATTTTGTATTATCTCTTCAGAAATATGAAGAGAAAGAAGAAAAACCTGACACAATTGAAGAAGACAAAACAGTCGACAGGAAAACAGACTATAAAGAAGTTTATGTTGTTGAAGTTTCTGAGTTGATGTTGTATTGCCAATACAGCAACAACGCAAGCAAACTAAACTCTCTTCAAGCGAAAATGGCTCAAGAGATGGGAGCTAATCCCCCACTACCTGGGGCTTACTCACCGAAGAAAGGTATATATTTGGCGTTAGATTATAGCTGTAGTTTAATAATAAACAACCTCATGCGTTTAATTTTTATTGTATGTACTATTTAATAGAATAAGTGATGTTCAATGGAACCAAAATTATGTGATCACATAACTAAAAATTTTCACATCAATTACCTACTAAATTGTATTTTTATTGAAAGGGGTATTATAGAAAATACAGATAGACAAAATGTACATGAAATGTAGCTAGTCAAGACTTCGGAAATAACAAAAAATCTTTGCTCTAGTTGTCGACCATCGATTATTTTACTTATCTACCATGACTGAAATGAGTCAATACTAGTAGAATTTTTAAAAATCATTGGATCACAAATAATTATCTCATGTTGAAACCTCTCTTTACAACAAACAAAATTCAGTCAAAAATTTACCTTGATTGAATGGAACTTAGCTAATCCAGGTCCATCTGTATTTATAATCATTTAAATATGTTAAACTGAAAGTTCTGAGTTAGTTGTGATTTTTAATTTGAGTGGTTGTAATTGTTGGAATATTAGCTTAGGCTAATAAAAGAAAGAGATGCTTGATTTCCATCAAATTTACTAATGGACAATGTTTCAACATGCTGATAATAAATTTAATTAATATTTGTCCTTATCAACATATATACACAATCAACTCATCAACACAATATCTCCACAAATAATTATCTCGTAATAATCTCCATACAAATAAGGTTAAATTGTGTATTTGCCAATTGAGCTGGATGGTTTGATGACGGTTTTCTGATTATGCCAGAAAAGATAAACTATAACTATATTTTGGTTTGACAAGTAAGTTTGTCGTATGAGCTGTCTTTGTCCATCTTCAAGAGTTGTGCTAATCTTGTGGTTCACACCTCAATTAATTTAGTAATGTGGGAGTACTATCCTCATTTCTTTAACCACTGTTGAGCCATTTCGGTTTTTCTTTCTTTCTGTATACTTCTTCAATAAGAACATGGAGAACAATTTCGATAAATGATTAATGCCCATGTTAAGGATGAAATGCATGCTAGGAATAAAGATAATAAATACTCAAGGAATTTATTTCAAATAAGTATACATGAGAGGCCAAATGGAGTGTCTGGTTTGTAGAATTAATTAAACTTGGGTTCTTAACTTCATGGTGACTTACTTGACCAACTTCAGTCAAACCAGTTTCTCAAAATAGCTTGATCATCTATGGGGCCCATTACAGAAAGATGTTAGATTTTCATTAAATTTATTTATCCACAATACGTCGAAATATCCATTAATATATTTGACAATGAAAATCTTTCTTTGTCAACCTGAATCTATCCCCAGCAAATACATCCTTTCACATTTGATGATGTAATAAAAATTCAAGGTAATAATTATATTATGTGGCTGACACTGTCATTCTGTGTTATGACCTTTTTTTGCTGCTAGGTGACCTATGCGCTGCCAAGTACCCTCTGGATAACATGTGGTACCGTGCTAAGGTAGAAAAGGTGGCCAGCTCAGGGAAGATCAGCGTCTTCTACATTGACTACGGGAACAGGGCAGATGTGCTGAGCACACAGTGTGCCTCCCTCCCTCCTGGCCTCGATATCAACACTGATAAGGCGTACGCTCACCCCTTCACGCTAGCCTTTGTCTCTCTATCAACTGAAGTAAGTAGTTTATATCTTTCTCTCTCTCTTTTTGTTATTTATAGCTCTTATTTATAACCTTTTTGTTTATTATATATAGGTAGAAGATAAAAAAGCTGCTGAAAACGAATTCTGTGTCTGTGTCTTAGACAAAACCCTCATGATGAACTACGAGTATGAACTCAACGGTATCAAGCATGTTACTCTTCTTGACCCAGAAATGGACAAAGATAAAGACAAGCAAGATATTGGAAAATCACTTGTAGCTGATGGATTTCTTCTTGTGTCTAAGCGAAGAGAAAGGAAATTTGAAAAATTGGTATGATCATGTAATATTTTAATTGGATTACTTATTACATCCCCCCTCATTGCAAGGAGTCGGTCTAACAAGTCTAATGGTTAGTTAAAGCAAATAAAAGCCATCAATCAAAGCCCATAAAACTGGTGGGAGCTTGCACAGTACAGTTGTGCTGTCCCATTGCCCCAGAAACCACAATCACAAACTGTCAGTTGGATGCTCCAACAGTTTCAGACCAGTTTTTGAACTGGTGTCTGAGTGTCTAAAAAGTCCAAGGATTTCCTGCTTACTGTGAAGAAAAAGTAGGAATGAGCATAATGGGATGTTTGCCATAATCAATTAATATGTAATATACTACAATAATAATCAGTGATTTCTTATTGAGTGGTGTGATCAAGTGGATTTAGTTTGAATGAGAAAAAAAAACTTGTTAGCTATCATAAACCATTCATAATGTAGTGATTAATAATATATGGGGTAACTAGTATAAAATAAACGATTCAGATAGCTAATGAAAATTAAAACTTAAGACTTTGACGTCTTCAAGACGGTAAGAATTTTCTTTGGCGAACACCATGTAGTATACTATTAGGTTCTTAAACTGCTGCAGTCGTGCCAGGATCCTGTTTTGTATAAGATGTTTTCCCCCCCTCAACAATACCGACAAAAAAAATAACATTGGCTAAACCAGTAAATGACGCACGATGAAAGCTGTAATCAGAACAGTACTGACCTCGCCACACTACGAACGCCGCAGTGCATATTTGAAATTAGTTAAAATTAGAAATAGTGCTCCCAACATGTCTCAGTTGGATGTATTATATGGAAGTGTATTAGATTACTCAAGTGATAGTGAGATTGAAAATGGTCATCAAAGTGACTGTTGAGTATTCAAGTGAAGCTATTCTATTCGACAAAATGTGCGTAAACGTGCAAGACCTATTTCAAGCAGTGACGGATCTGATGTACCAGAGGATGAATGTAATTGGAATGTAAAAGAAAATATTGTCAATATAAAATAATTTACTGAAACTGCGCATGCATGAACTGCTCTGTTCTACGAAGATTGCGTATATATGCAACACCTCTGTGTGTTTTCAAAAAAGTTTTATGTGATGACTTTTTTGAAATGATAGTCAGAGAAATGAAGATATGCAGCTCAAATGGAAATGGAACAGAATACAAAAATGAACAAAGACTGGTATCCACTAACAAATGATGAAGTTAGAGCATAATGTTGCAGATAAAAAAAATTTAAAATGGATATGTATTGGTCAAAGCAAAAAATAATAGAAACACCCATCTTTTCTAAAATTATGCCTTGTAAATGTTTTTGGACATATCGTGTCGACGCGCATTTTATTTGTTTGTCAAGGGGATGAATCCCCAGATATTTCTTTCACTTATCATACGTATATATCAGCAGTTACTGTTCATAGAATATTTTAATCCGAAGTTACCTCTTTGAATGTTTGTATTAAAATATCTCTGCAACTGTAACAGGTTAGGAAAGAAATGACTTATCCTTTTTAAAATGGTTATAAACTACTAAGTGATAAAAATACTCTGAATTAGTAGTGGCGATGTCCAAAATACTAATTTTATAAATAGACTTTCAGTTTTGAAAATTTATTTGTTCTAGGATTTTTAGCCACTGAAGATGCTAATCTTGTGTGCAATCAACTGACTTCAAGTCAGCTTTTTTTTAGCAATTGATCATATTTTGGTGGTGTGTTGTCAAGCTATGGTCCTTGTTCAATGACATGAGATGAATCACCTATAATTTCTGTGGCAACAAATCCAGGGTTATTACTATTTAAAATGTCCTTGATACTATTTATACTTCTTTTCGTTTATTAATTTGATTACTTTTTCTTGAGATCACTTCAACTTTCTACAGTTTATATTATTGTGAAATTATAAGTTTTCTGATTTAATACTAGAGAACACTATTACGAACAATGTCTGCTCCAGTGTGGGCCCCGCTTACAATCATGGACCACCCACTATATCTGCCACCGATTCTGTGAATTTGTTCAAAATCCAACATAATCACATTATATCAGATTCAATCCTCATTAGTATTAACAATTTGTTTTTAAAAACACTAATAAAATATTCTTCGATTAAAAAAAGAAATAATAAGTGGACAAGCAACTGGTCCTCGGATTGTAGCTGGTTATTAAATTCTTGGAATTCTATGGGCCATAGTCCTACATATAAATGCATGTAGAATAGGAACCGAAGGCATGGAGCATTATTAAAATAATGACCTTGTGATTTGAATATTTGGAGAAACATCATAATGTTTGTTGATGATACAGTTTAGAAATGAACTTCGATCTTATTCTGTAAACTTGTTCTTTTAAATTTGAATATTGTGTCAATTAAAGTGTTAAGTGAGCACATGCAGTGGGTGTGTGCAATGCTAGTGATTTCAGTTTTCAGCCTAGTGTATGCACAAAACAATCATGTAAACTGTATGAATCAAGCTTAATGCTGGTACATTCCTGCTTATGAGGAGGAAAGTAGATACTTATTCACAACCACAGTATACTGTTTATTATGTTAAAATGGTGTAGAGCAGATAGACTGAGAATTAAGTGAAATGGTTTTGAAAAGTCTATGAAATTCTAAAAATAAAATTTAAAATTAATTATTTTTTGTTTGTTTTTTAGATGAAGGATTACTTGGCTGCTGAAGATGAAGCAAAGAAAAAACATCTAGGGATCTGGCAGTATGGGGACATCAGGGAAGACGATGACAAAGAATTTGGCATGGGTCGCTAAAAAGATCCGCTACATTATTATTAGGAAAAAAAAAGCATAAGCATGAGATTTCAACAGAACACATTCCCTACTAAACAATGAAGAGTCCTCTTTCATTATAATTTCTTATGGGAAACCGTGTTAGAACTGATTATATCAAGATTTCTTCATGGAAGAAAATTAAGAAATGAACGAACAGAGTTTGTCCAGTGATAAATCCGTCTTTTTAAAAAAGAAAAAGAAAACCTAATAATCAATTCCTATTAATTAAATAACTTTATTGCCTTTTTCAGTCTTTGACTGGTATTATGTATATCTTGAATCGACATTTTGACACTTGAAATAAGCTTAGATAATAACAAATCCGATATATATATAATCAAAAATTATATATAGAATATTATATGTACAAGAACCAAATGACTTGAAATTGTAATTAATTCTAAGCATGCTGGGTAAATTCATAGACTGATATAATTTAAATGTTGTGAATTCTTTATTTTCATTTTGATAAAAAAACAAAACAAAAAAACTGGCATACATACATTATGTAGTGCTCATCGAATCCAATTAATGCAATGTAAAATTTGTTATTCGGTTTAAATTATAATGCGGAGTGTGGTTGTGTTGATAGAATAAATATTGTTGGAAAAGACAATTTATTATTTGTATATATACAGGTAGATATAAAAAATGGAGAAAGACATTTTTCCTTACATTATTTGTATAATTTACATATGGAATTGGAATTGTAATTCTATTTTTTTTATAAATAACTATATAGAAAAAAATCAAACCATATTAATGAGGCCTTAAGTACACTAATACACAAATATTTTTTTTCCTCTTATTCAAATAATTTACTTAGACAATTTTTATTTCTCAAATAAAATTTATTTACATTGACATTTCCTTCACTTTAGATAAAACATCATGTGGAAAAATTCTCTTATCGAATCCACATGAGTACAGTATACTGTTAGATGGATTCCATGACAAATCTCTTACAAGTCCCTCGTGCTGAGAATTGGTATATCTGTAAAGAGGAAAATAGATTACTGTGGATAATGGTTATAGATAGATTACAATTTGACCACACTAGCTGCCCAAGGAACTGGTCTGATGTGAGGGCAATGGTCAGTACCATGGCATAGTATAAAGTGTATTCCCATATTTTCTCACATCAGTCGTTCCTTCTCTTTAGTTTGATTACAAAATATAACAGATGAGTTGAATGGGAATAGAAGTGAATAACAACTTCAATATGATAAAACATTGTGTCCAGCAGGTAAATCTGAGCAGTTTCATGTCTCATTAAGTGATTAATAACTTTAATATGAAATTCATTCCTACTTAATTAGCCAATTGAGCATCAAAAATTCAGTGATAAACGGAAGTACAGTAAAACCTCTCGTATATCCGGACTAACTGGGACCAAAGGAAATCCCGACAATCGAAAATCCTTAAATAAGCAGACTTACTGTTTATTACAATAACAAAAAACTGTTTTGTAACAAAATTATATAGTAATGTATTGTTTCCAAGACATTAAAAAATAACTTTTCACATCATTTCTTAAAAAAGAATTGGTCTACTTTCTTCTGTTCCAAACACGTGTGGCGTTGGAATGAAGCACGGCCACGGAAATAATATATTATTAATAGCTTGGCTGACGCTCCAAGTATGTCTGTCAGCTGGTGCGCAGCATCCAGCATCCACTGTTATGGAATGATTGCCCCCATTATCTTCTTTCTCACTGTCTGCTGTATGCATGTCGCTAAAATTTCTTCTTATATCATAATGCTGTAGCCACTTATCATTGTTATTATTAACAAGTTCACTCAGTGACGTCTTCTATATCAACATCTGAGCACCCACTTATAGTTCAATCTAAGCAGGAACTGTACATTAAATCAGACCAAGAAGTGAATGTGATGTAAAGTAATGTTCTTGCTATCATAGTCAAAATTATTATCTAATGTGAACATTGAAAAAAAAAAAGTATAAATCTGATACAGGTGAATGAGGTTTTACTGTAATTTCGTTAATGTAAGAATTCTCTATACTTACACAATGCATATAGTATTATAAAGAATAATTATGACTGTGTCATTACGGTCTTTGTAGGGGGAAAAACTTATTAGTCAATGTTAATTATTTTGTCTTCAAGCCACCTTTGCCTTAAGAGTTCACATTGAGAATGGGGGTTCTTTTTTTGAATGCAACGGACATGGATTAGGGTGTAAAAGGGAACATTAGCTATCTCGCTAAGGATCCTTAGATGACTTAGCACTTCCCATATTATTATGTAGGACCAGGTTTTGCAGCTCAGATGAAGTAATTTAAATTAAAAAAAGTCAAGTATAATGTACTACACAATTAACATTTTCGTAACAGTACAAAAACGATTTTGTTCAAGTGAATGAATGGTTAAGTTTACATAATTACAATTTTTTAAACTCAAGTATATACTTATGGGCAAAATAACACAAACTTTGAATGAAGAAAGTTTTAATGATTGTGTAATTATAGTTAACTTAAGCACCGTCAATTTATATATTGATAGTGGGAGAATAAGGTTCCTGTTGAAAAAAATAAATCAATAAAAACTGTAAGAATTACTGCTTCAATATTGGTCCAAATACAACTGGAATTGCATTACAAATAGATCCAGTGGTGGCAGGAAAGTTTTCTATAGGTTATGCATTGGTAATCAATGTGTTAATATAAATTAGCTTATCAAGTTACTTACATTAACTCTGAGGTGTCAGTGTCCCAAACTTTTATTATATTCGAGTTACCACATGCAGCTAATAATCTGAAATAAATGAGAAAATAATAAAGGCTTTTGATATAGGTTTCTAGAAATTGAAAAGTAATAATAATTTCATACAAAATAAATATTGGAGGGAACATATTGCTGTATGGTGCTCCACTATTTACTCACCTGATTGACAACACAGCTTAAAATTTCAGAGTGGAAAAGTAGTCCGATATACCTCGAGGTTAAAGAAAAGTGCCGCATACTAGGGGAGTGAATTTTTCCAGCAGAAACACGTTAAAGAAGTTTTTTTACTCATTCCAGCACCTCACAAACCCAATGTTTGTGCGCCACCCTTCCCTCATTGATTGTAACAGACTGTCCAGGAAACTAAGGTTACGTTATTTTAGTTCCTACAGTCATCACAGTGAGCCCCCTCCAATCAGCTTTAAATTCCAATAAATGCATTGGGATTTGAGTTTATTAGTTTTGTAAAACTTCAAAAATTATATAAAATAAAGCATAGCTATAGTAACTATGTACAGACATACACTTCTAGTTTATAAGCATTTATTAAATGAATTATCTTGTTAGGTTTAAAGCAATTATGCTTTAATATTAATTAACACAAGGGGCATTGAAAAAAACAGTGTTTAAGAATATTTTTCATTTATAAAACGAACCCCCTGGAGATCATATGACTGCATTTGAGTTTGCTCGCCCAATCAATTTATCATTTTTTAACATCAGACTAATCTTTTATTCACTTATGTAATCCAACTGCTGTTGCATTTCATTTACTATTATATATTGGAATGTCCAAAGAAAACTGAATGAGAGAATAATAATAATACAGGTTTGCAGTAATGAATAAATTATTAAATTTAGGTTTCTAAAAAGTAATAGCAGTTCCTTACAAAATAAATATTGGAGGGAACATATTGCTGTACGGTTTTCTGCAATTACATTATTGAGTAGTTCCCCATTATTGACAACTGAAGAATAGTTGCTACATTCCTAGGCAGCACCCCTTCACCCCCATCAAATCTTGGCCTTCGCATTCAATCATCTTTTCCACTAAAGTCTAAAAATACCAGGAGTCACAATTTTTCTTTGGACATTCTAGTTACAATACATAATAGGTAAATGAAATACAAATATGGTTGAATATCTTAATTGAATAAAGGATCAGTCTATGTTTAAAATGGTATAAATTATATAAGAATGAGAGTCAAATAAGAATATAATGTTTTTTTTTAAGTAAACAATGTCTTCATGCACAAGAACTTTCGCAACAACTTATTATTTAGGTCATACCATAAACGATCTTGAACAATTGATTAAAAACAATCATATAATTTTCTGTTTGTGCAATTTCCTCTAGAAACTCAACAGGTCATATAAATATATTATCACTGATAACAGAAAAGCTTACCCTAGGCCATTGTTAATTGATATCCGATGGACGGGATGCTTGTGGTAGGTAAGCCTGTTAAATTCTTTCTTATTTCTGATATCAAAATAAATAATTTCACCAGCTATAGAGCCAGCAACTAAGATATTGTCATCTTTCCAGGCTACTGAAGTAAGTCCGAACGAATGCTGCGTGATAGCTAAAAGAGAAAAATAAATTTATAATACCACAGACTCAGATAAAAAAAAAGAAAATAATTAAGCCAAATAAAAAAAAAATAGGGTCAGGACCTCCTAATCTTAGACCAGGCACTCTTACTATCTGAGCTATCCTATAAGGAACTGATGGCCATGTCAATATCTCTTTAGTGGATCTCGCCTTAGAGAAATATTTTTAAGGAGACTGCAATATAGTCTTATTATATGCCACCACTAATAATTATTAATATTGCATTTTTATTTAATTTATTAAATCTCATGGGGGTCCTTGACGCTCCAACATTTACAAATTTTCCATCAAATGCTTGCCTTGCTTCATCCAAGTATTGAGTTTAGTGACCCCTATGCTCCAAATACAATGGTGCCTAAATGGCTTCCTGTAGACTCTGGCAATATGATGTATGAGGTTATACGCAGAAATAAGAAGTTTGAGGGCCCTCATTTCAGTTTGGCCATCTACAAACTGGAACAAGTTGTCAACACCTCTTTTCTCATGTAATTATCAAACTGACCTCTCCCTCCTTTATACAATCTTTAAACAACTGCTCTCTCAAGTAACTATAAACAACTGCAGTCCCAGTGTTCCTTTCAGCTGTTCCAGTTACTTTTATAGTATTTAAACTTTTTATATAATGAAATAATCCTTCTTTCAAATCACTTCTTAAAAATAACATTACAGTATATAAGAAAAAAACTTAACTTACCTGAGGCTGGTTTAGATTGTTTCAAATCCCACAATAAAGCCAAACCGTCCAAACTGCATGAAGCAAATAAAATACCTTCGTCTTCGGGTGATGAACTGACACATGTTATCTCCATCGAATGTGCAGGATAATATTTGTGCTGAATTTCTAACGAGTTGTTATCCCAGATGTTTATCCTAAACGTTTAACATCTCTAAGCTATAATGTGTTAAAAATTTAACATTTAAATATGTTATATTTTAATATATAATTGTAACAATTAAGTTAATATGTTAACCGCTGGTAATATTTCAGAAACAAAATTGGAAATGCTGATTACTATAAACATTAATAATAAACCAAACTATTATTCAATACAAAAAACTAACTTCAATTCAATATATATGATATTTTGATTTGGTGCCTAATCAGTTCGAACATTATAACACATAACTGATCTGAGTCATTAAAAGATTTATTTTAAGTTTTTAAAATATGACTCAAAGGGTAAAAGGTTTTTAACCATTTTTGTTTATAAAAAATTTTTTCTTTCTAGTTCTACTTAAATATATTAACTCTAAATCAATTAATAATTTTTTAGCAATTACCTCCACAACTTGGTAGTATCTCATTTTTAACAAGAATGTTAAATTAATTAACATGTTCTAATGGTACTAATTATAATTCATAATAGTAAATCTGAATTTGACTGTTTTAAACAATGCAGGATTTTACGTTTTTATTAAAACGCACACAAATTTTGAGATAACAGCTATTAAGAAACTTACAATATAAGTTTGAAAATTAAAACATTTATGGGTTTATAAAATTTATATTTCTCATAAATCAAACTTCAAATAAAATCTTTTCAAAGTAAAGTTAACAATTACTATGCAAAACTGGTTTCTATGTAAGTTTAGCATAAAATTCTGATTTATTTGCTCGCAAAAATTGATGGCAAACTTGCTTTTGTAATAGAAATTAAAAATGCACTGGTAGTTAGCTTAAAGCATATTATATACATACTATATAGTTACAGATTCAGGATTAAGGCTCAATTACCTTGTAAAGATCAAACTGTTGAACTTATTTCAATTTACCATTATAGTTGGTAACATGACTTAGCTAACCTAAATAAGAGTTATTAATGATTAATAGCCAAAGAAAAAATATACTGGAAGGATCAGGACATGTGCCCGGGACCTACCCCATATCCGTCTCTCTACCGACTCAGCTAGCCTACAAAAGTGGACACACACCTCTCGCAGTGACTGTAAGCCTCAAATTTTCAAGTTTCTGCTAGTAAATGTTTCTTTAGCTGTTAATTATTAATATCAGTGGAATCCATACCAGAACAACAATTTTTAGTACAAAATAAGGGTGTTTTATATCATTGTTTACATTCACAAATCCTTTATTCAATTATGAATCATTGTTGTCTTTTATTTACTATTATATTATGCAACAAGAATATTCGAGGTGAAAATTGTGATTAATAGTCTTTCAAGATACTACTGGAAAAAAGGATTGAATGCTTAGACAGCAGATATAGAAATTAGTTTGGTGGAAGATGAAGAGGTGCTGGATTGCAATATGACAGCACTTTGGATCAAAACCTTCAACCCTGGGAGTTGCATTCTTCAAGACACTCTTCAATTAGGTCGCTCTTTTCAATAACAAAATACTCCTGAGTAGCCAGGATTTCTTATGTGACCATACTAGGATTAGCAGGCAGAGGAAGGGCTTAAAAGCCACTGTAAAAATAATAATTATTTTAATAAACTACTTTCATACACAAGAACTTTAGTAACAACCTATTAAAAAGTCGCTCAAAGTGTTAACATAGGACAAGATGGGCCCCTCTTGAAAGCCATGCCTCCTCACCTCCTTCACAACTCACCTGTTACTTGATGCCAATTCCTGTACTCTAGCCCTCTTTCATTCCAGTGTTACTGCCTCAAGATACTGGAAGGGTTCAAGAGGAGGCCACAGGGTTGGTGTCTATCTCCCCACCACTCATGTCGTCCCGAGTATACTATTATAATTAATGTCTGACTAATGATAAGGTTATTAGGCACTTTATGCATACACATGGGTGTTGGTGAATATGACAGAGAATTTTGGTAAATGGAAGATAAAATCACTGTCACTAATCAAAAAGTACTTGCTGGTATTCTCCCTTTGGCTCAAATATTCATTCAAATTTATTTAATTAATAATCAATGTTTTGCCAAAATTCAGGGATCTTCCGAACTTCAAAGCTGTCACAAACATTAAAAATATATAATTTTTCACAAGGTAAAATTTGATGCAATTGCATTGAAAATAGTTTTCATGTTAATCAGATAATCAAATATAATCTATATATCAAATTTCATGTTTATAAGTCCAACAGGTGACACAATCAATGGGACAAACAGACACCCACATCTGAAAACATAAGGGTTTCTTGTTTTGAAAAAATCAACAAAACCCTAGAAATAATATATTGAATATAATGACTTTTGATTGCTAGAGGTAACTCATAGTAGCTTTCGCCTGCTATAAGTAAACCAGTACATAGAATAAAAAGATTCCCACCACTTCTACCAAACAAATCTTGTGACTTTCACACTTTTGTAATTCTTTAAGAAAACCAATTATGTGATGAATTTTCATAAGCAAAGCGAGGCTACCCATCAGAGTTAGGCAGATAAAGTAACATAAACAAACTTTCGCCACTCTTTTAATCAAATGAATGGCTGGTTAAATATTAGCAATTAGGCTCATTTGGATGAACGAGGTGATGGAACAAACAAACATAACGTTTGGATTATTTTAACAAAACAAAATATATAAATTAATAAAAGATTTGTATTACTTTAGATCGATGCCTGCTGAAATAGAGTACTGTTTATTCTTAACAACAGCGATAGACGTGACGCATCCATCATGTTGTGTTTCACTTTTATGTGGCAAAAAATGTGAAGAATTGTCTTCAAATTTAGCAATGGTAAAAATAGTAATTTGTCCAGTATCCTCACCGACTATTATCTACAACAATAATTAAAAGTTGAAAAAGGCTATACTATCAATCCATAAGGGGCATATACATAAATATATACATATATACTTTATCCCAGTTATCTAAAAATTTCCCAGATGAAATGCATGATTCGCAGCCATGGGCACAAATACTTTCTTCTTTACGAGGTTCTATGTCTCCATTGTTAAAAAGCCAAACACTTCCTGACCAGTTTCTATTCACTAAATTGGAAGACCCCAGCAAAAGATGTCCCTCTACAACAGAAATAAGGATGCAAACAAACAATCACTCCAAGGAAAACTAAATTGAGGGACAATTGAATTTTACCTTTTGAGAAATCAATAAATTCAAGATGTTGTTCAATATTATAAGGCACGACTGAGAAACTGTAAGGTTTCTTAGGCTCTGGTTGCTCTCCTACCTGATTAGTTTCTTCTAAATTCAAACACTCATTACTTTCCATTGCTAAAAAATCAACCAAAGAATATTACTACAATTGATAAACCACTAGAGGATAAAGTTGTTAAAATGTAAAATTAGTGACCTGTGCGATATTAATGCTCTGGTCTAAATTGGGGTAAATGTGGATCTTTTTATGCTAACATAAAAAAATTAAGGACGTTTTCAAATCACGTGCCAACAGCTTCAAATTCAAAACATTGTCACTTAGTATAAATAGATTGTATTTTATTTATTCTGGAGTGAGCACCTCTGCAGTCTGTATAAGCTAGCTAAACAAACTGATAGCTGTTAAAAATACACTTAGCTTAATATAGCATACGAACCGTTATTGGCTCAAAACAATAAACGTTATCTCCCTTATGTTTTTTGTAAAACGATGTTTTGATTTGAGAAACTTTAATGCAGCTTTGGTCCCATTATTATTTATAATTAACAGATTAATTAACTTGCTCTAGGCTGGTAGAGCCCCCGACTAGATGTTGAGGAGGTCCAGTACAGATTTAATCTTTGTGGAAATATCTTTGAATTTGAACCTACAACCTTTTAACGAAATGTCGAGGCTGCTGAGCCTTGGACCGACTAGTTGTTATTATATAATTGTCCAATAATCCGGCCTGTCACACCCTACCTTAACTTAGTTTTAATCAATATTTGAACAATCGTTCGTTAAAGTTTTGTAAAAATAACGAATACATATCCATCAACGCTATTAACTGCTCACCTGTCTAAGCAGCTGTTCCTTCGATGTTTTCATAACTGAAGGAAATTTGCAGTAGTTTCTTATATGCCCAGTTATTTAATAACCTTTTTCATTATAATTATGTAAGCTGTCTTTATTTATAGAGATAGATTAAACGTCAAAATGAATATATTAATTCCTGCAAGTATTTTCATTCTGCTGCAAGTTTTTGGGATCCAGGTCTGATGATTGACAGCTTTCTTCTTGTCATATTTTTTCCATCTCTTTACTTTATTAATTTAAGATTTCCTTTCATTTAGGCTCAATCATACGAAGATGCCAGGTGCTTGTGCACTTGCACTATCAGGAATGGTACCCAACTTTACAAGACATTACATATCACTAATGTTCCAGAAAACAAGTAAGAAAAATCAATTCTTTCCTATTGTATTTATATGATAATTTTCTTGAAATCATAATGCTGATCTAAATCCCCCTCACGTTAGTGTGGTATTTAAAAAAGTGAATGTTTCCCTGAAAATGCAATATCACGTTTTGTGGTAACATATATAAATTGAAATATCTTAAGAAAACCATTAATTTGGCAACTTTATTTTATGTAGCCTCATATGAGATACCACTGACACATCTATAGTAATGCATAAATATCAGTTGTGTTGTGTTTCTGTGAGACATGAAGTGTCAACATCTTTACACTTCTGATGTCTGCCATCAAGGAAATATACAAAATAAATATTGGTTCTCATGAGTTTTGCTTACCATGAAAGATTGTGATAACAACTTGATCATAGGATAAGCCTGTGGCTATTGAAATTGTAATTAGATTTTTTGTGGAGGGTAACTTAGTTCTATTTTTTTTTTTTACCAAAATTTACTTGCCTATTTCCGATGGTTGCATGTTAATGATGATTTTTAATATGTAATAAAGAAGCAAGTATGTCAGTAATCCAAGCTTACACACCTGTCTATTTATTTCAATTTAGTTTATTAGAATGAAATAAAGCAATTCAATGAACAAATGGATCACCATAATCATTGGTAAGTGTTGGGTGAACATCAATACCTGTACTCCATAGAATTTATTTGAATCCAAATTCTCCATTGAATAAAACTTAGTATTTTATTTTTTTAAAAAATGTAACCCCTTAACCCTTTAAATTTCTATTTATTATTGGATGTGTCCAATCCTTCTGAAATACTGTGGGGATGACTTTTTAATGTCATAATGGGGCTCAAAATTTAAGGTGTACAGACCCATTTAAACCAATTGTCGGCATAACATTTTTCTCTAAACGATTCTTATTTATTTTATTTGAGTAATAGGTTTATAGTTTCAATTACTTTCCTATTTGATAATTACTATTCATTTTGTTTATAATATTTGTCATTTTAGTTAAGATTGTCTCAGGTTTTTAAGGTAGTAAATATATGGGCTTCTGGCCCAGGTTAAAGATGAAGAAATGAAGAGCTCATATGAGCAGTGTTATAAGTCCTTGAAGTATGTCGTATCATTTTCCATGATTTTAAAGGATTTTCTAACTCATATTGTAATATAAGCTGCAAAGTTTAATGACTTTTGGTAGCCTACAACTATTATTTGGTTTCACATTTAAATATGGAAAGTAGCCAGTTTTTGTTTGTTTAGTTGAATAATTTAGATTTAATTGATTTTGGCTAATGAATGGTTTGCAAAAGAAAAACTAGATAATGATATTTATGAATTCACATTGTGGTGAATCAAGCTACACTCTTAATTTATTTAAATTATTCTCGTAACTGCTAGCTGGTGGGTAGGTATACATCACCTCTCAATGTTACCGTCCACCTTTATTGTTATATATATTTTTCTCCTTTTATTTCAACTTATTTTTAAACCTGTAATATAATTTTGTTTAGTGATTGTGATGCGGTGACTCTTCCTGCAATTGATGACAAAGTTCAGAACAAGGAACTGTGCCCTAGATGTGAATGCAAATATGAAAGCAGAAAGACAACTATAATTAAGGTCAATCAATTATTCAATCTAGTCAGTATGCAATTTATTCCCTTTGATTTTACTATTCCAATGTTCTACAACAATTATCTGGTGAGAAAAGAGCTCTACTTCAGTTTGACTCAATTTACACAGAATATTTTGTAATTTTATTTAAATAAGTAAACAATGTTGGGAATATGACTATTCTTAGTTTAGGCTGTGATACATGCATGTGTGGTACCAGATACCCAAGAAAGGCTTCAAACTGCAGTGAGTGGGTAGAGAAACTAAAAAGAAAAGGAAGAGTATTAATGCTCTGAAAAGTAGGTGATGCATATAGGAAAGTATAAGAACCCATGCTTATTGCCTACAATGTCTACTTGCAATATAATACAAGATTTACAGAAACAGTAATAAGGGAGATGTAATGATTGACAATGGGGGAAAACCTGGAAGTATGCTTACCAGCTTCCTAATAATTGCGAAACAAAGTGTAGCAACAATGCAAAAATAATGCTATTTCTTCCCGTGCTTTTACCCTTTGACAGCAGCACACAGGAGGTAGTAAAAGAAGAAGATAAATGAAATTAATTAATTCAAAAATAGTTTAAAAATGATATTTAGAAATACAAAGGAAATAGCTGTCCAAGTGTTTGATTTGAATGATGAAGAAAAAAGTAAATTTTTTCAGGTGTCATACCAGCAGTTACAACATTATTTTATTTATGGACAAACACTTACAGCAGCTTACACTGACATTTTCTATTGCTTATTTATAATGCTAGCTAACATGACAGTTTCATACCTCTTATTTCTAGAGTAAAGAATACGGCAACACGAGCTGCTAAATAAATTAATTTGCGTTGTAACTGTGGGTATGATGGTACCTATAAAAATTATCATGTTTTTTTATTGTTTTATGTAAGAACACACAACTAGGCAAACATCTAAAAGTGCGAGAGACTTTTTTTTAAAGTGCTATAAAGAGCCAGAAGTAATCACCTACACTAACAGCATAGTACCTGTAAAACTTAGCCCTGCATTAAAACAGCCAATCATATCATGTAAACAAACAAAATCGCTTCCGTAATTTATCGCCAGACTTGGTTTACTTTTCTCCTAAAATATCTGAACAAAAAGAAAAAGACTATTAGTTGCATTTATATAAATTGTGTGATCTTTTTACTACAAAGAACCTTAATTAGATTATTTCAAATTAACTATTTTCATTATAAACTTGACTTATTTGCATGATTATTGTTAATTTTATGTTACACTACATAAAAATAATTTTATTTTTACTGTTTCAGGTGGTTGTTGCAATTGTTATTTGGATCATTTCTTTACTGGTTATATATATGTTTTTCTTATTATGTCTTGATCCACTCTTGAATAAACGTGCAAAAAGTAGTTACGTAGAACATACCAATGAAGAAGTAAGTAATTTCTAGTTAGTTTTTTTTTTTTTTTATTACTTAATGGCATAATGTAAGGATAATGAACACAATCACCAAGTTACATAAGTATACTGGATTCAGGACTATTCATTGAACTAATATCTTAATATAGATACATTCAGTAATTTATTTGAACTAGTTTCTTCTCAAAAGACATAGGCTGTCAGCATATTATGAATTAATGAACTAGTTTTCTTTATCACTTGTGAAAGCTCAAGACCATAGAATTCAAGAGTACCATAAAGTGTTAAGAATTTTTTTCTTATTTTGGTACACAGCCACATTTCTACTTCTTCTACTAGGTTATCTGTTATCTTCCTTCACCCCTGATTGATGTTTGGAAGTCCGTCCTCTAGGATGTTTCATTAATCAGTTCATTCCTCAGTAGTTCACTTAACTGACTCTGTGAATTGCACCCATTTTGATTTCTACAACAGAAGTATGTTTGTTATCAATCAAGTCCATCTATCCTCTAAGAACAAATGAATTAATTTGAACAATTAACAAACAATTTAGTACACTTTCGTGTACAATTTGAATGCATGAACTTGTGGAGATTGTTAACAAACTTGCGTTCTGTTAGAATGCAGCTAGTAGTGTACTACTACTACTACTGCTACTTCTACTTTAATGATTGGTGATCATTAAAATGAAGAATGTCTGCCACATGTCAGAATATAAAATAACCAACTCTCTCGTTCTTTTGTGAATATTTAAGTTTGCTAATTTAATAGTATTTAATTTGTTTGGTTCGGTAATAAAAAGAATTATTTAATAATGTATAAGTTTTCTTAATAAGAATGTTAGATTTTTATAAATTATTAATTTTTATTTATCAATTTACCTGTTTATTATGCAGTGTTTTAGGTTATATCTGTATCATTTAGTTTGTGTCCTGATTCTTAAATGTGGGCTAGCCAGTTCATTCCACTATTTCTAGAGCTTGTGCTAAGTGTTCTGTTTATCCCCTCCTTAAACAGGACTGTCTTCTATAGGTCTGTAACGCAGCATCATTAAACCTGCATGTTGTTGCTTACTATTTCATCTCTCCAAGCTGACTTTGTTTAATTTTTATCTAGTACTAGATCTTCTTAAGGTGCCTGCCATGGTCTACTTATAAGCTATATTCAATGTACTTTTTAAAAACAACAGAAAAATTCTTAGAACTCTGGAGTTAATTTTCAAACATGTTTTATACAAAATATCACTGTACTATATTTTTTTTATAGGATGATACTTCAAGTGTTGGCCCCGTCGTTTCCAGTTCACATCAAATGGGGGTCAGAGGAAATGTTCTCAACAGAGTCGGGCATCAACAGGACAAGTGGAAGAGACAAGTACGAGAGCAGCGTAAAAATATTTACGATAGGCATACCATGCTTAATTAATTAACTTTGTTAAATGACACAATAATATTTTAAGGTTTAAAATATTTAATTACTGATAATTCTAGTTGATCTTATTATGATAGAATCTATGTATCCTTATATCAGCTACTGATTGTCATTTCTGTTTGGTTGTGTTGTGAAATAGAAATTATGCTCCATAATGTTAAGATATTTTGTATATACTTATGTTACAGTTATACATACAATAACTTATCTCTATATATAATGTATAAATGTAAAAATAACTATTGTTAAATTATTTTTGATCAATTTTGGTTATTTTTGTCTATCTGTTAATTTTAGAGGTTATTTTTTTTTTTTTTAGTTAATTGATTTTTAATTAAGTGGAAGAATTTGTTGGGATATCGGTTGGTGAAAAGACATGTTGACAGTTTCATCAACCTAAGCTGATATCCCAACAAATTCACCCACTCAGTTATATGCTCATGGTCAAGGGCCCGCTGGACTCCTAGTACAATCCTTGGTTAATATTTTTGAAGGTTATATATGTGCTGTTTATTAATATCTAGATCAGTTAATTTGCTTTATATAGTGACATTATTGACTTACAGTATACTTAATTTAATGGTTCTGATTATAAATTACAGTTTTGTACAGATTAAGTATGTATTACTTGCTGTAAGAAATTATATGTATTTTTATTAATTACATATCTACATTTCATTTATCTCTCCTTATTTGGCAATGAAACTTAAAGACTATGGATAGTAATAATAACTAAGACGTAAAGAAAATACTTGATACTTAATAACGTCCTGACAAGAAATAAACATTAATAATTAATTGGTCTATGATGGAGAATGTATAACTGTATGAAGCAATTCCTGAAGGAAAACTGCTTTTCAATACTATGGTACCTCGACCAACAGAACTGACAGTGCCCGGATTTATGTACAGACTTAAATACAGAATAGCATTATATATCAAGAAAAAAATAAGGGCTGACATGAGGCACTCTCTAATGTTTACAAGAGTAAAATAAAATTTGTTGTCCCGGTAGGCATTTGAACACAGAACTTTTATCATAAAGCAGTTAACAGCACTACACCACCTGACAGCTGATTAAATATAAGGTCTCACAGTAAATATATAATATGCACAAAGCCAACCAGTTTCAGATTTATTACTTTCTAGATGTATGATCTTTGAAGGTCTGATAAAATGTAGAAATCTTGTTCCTGTTAGCTGCAACTTACAGGTTGCTTTATAGTTTCTCTTGGGTTATTATATTTAATATAAACGTTTTTGTTTGTTTTGTAACTCCTGTCTGTAGTATGATGGCATTTTTACATCCTTTTTAAGGATAGTTAAATGTATTCCATTCGAGGAATATTAATCAGAGGTGAAGTCTCTTTAGGTTTATCCCCACACAATAAACAGTTTAAAATAAAGTAAGCCTACTTTGTCTGTATACTGGATCAACCTGAAAGATACCTATACAAACCTTGCTAGGTCACAACAAATAATGATTCTGTCGAGGACAGAATGGAGTTGCAAACATATTGCATGTTTTTGTGCTCCCACCAGATCTCTCCTAACCAACCATATCACTTGGTGCCTACAAAACCTCCCCCTCCAGCTCAGTGGATACTGACTTGGTTGGGGAGAAAGTAATTATCTCCCATCTTTTGTTATCCCTGCTTCACATTGATTGGTAATGTGGTCTACATCCGGAAGTATCTCTCTTATGGCACGTTATTGCTGGAACTGTCCGCGGTAGCGGTTAGCAGTGGTGACTCCTGGCCGTTACGCAATGGGAAGGAAAATGGCCTCAGGTTTTAGCGAGTTACTCTACCTCTACCAAGAGCTCCAGCACAATCTGGTCATTTTTAAATTACCCCTCGGTTGAAAACTAATTGAGATGTATTACGTTTTCAAACGGATATAGTATTGAAATGTTCGTAGAATTGAAGATAATTGGTTTAGAATTTTTGAAAATTGTTTTTTATAAATTTGTGAAACTTTATCTGTAGATACGCACTTTTATGGGATCAAATTCTAAAAATTTCCGGTTATAGCCCGGGGTAAATTAACATCTTACATACAGATTAGTTTTCAGAATTAAAATATGTTAAATACTTTCATCGTAACTATTTTGTTAAAAGTTACGACAGTTACTGAGAGGTACCTAGACAGGTAGTTTACTAGTGTACCTCATAAAAATAAACACGTCCAAAGGGTTATTAAAATGACTTTTTTTCCTTCGCCCCTTTGAAAAGTCATAAATTTTTATAGGTTGGAGTCATCATCATGGAGTAAGGTTTTATAGGTTGGAAATCATCAGGTTATTTTTTATTTAAAATACTGTACGAGTATTTTATAATATTGTACTAGCTACCTGTACATCACTACTGTTTTCGAGAAAATAAAAATAAAATAGTTAGTTAAGAGATTAGGCTTTAGGTAATTGATTTGGAAGATATCTGTAGTGTCAATGAAGAAATGATAAATTCGTAGATTTAAGGAAAATTAATAAAACATTAAATTTGTATTGTTTTAGATTTAGGTATTTTTAGATACTAAAGTTAAGAATATTGTTATCTATATGTTAATGGGAAAGGGGCCAGAGAGAAAGAGAAGTGCAACAATGCTGAATTGCATGTCAGGGTAAGAAAACGTAATGAGAATTGAGTAACCTGCGTAGAGTGTCAGTGTCATGGCGATGTTTGTGGATCAAATTGGCTGATTTTGTTCATCTTCCAGAATGGTAAACTAACTGAGTAGACAATATGGTTTTCTCTCCCTCCTTGATTTGTAAAGTTTTATATTAATGTTAAATTGATATAACTGGGTGGTATAATTGATGATAAATTAGATTGAAGGTTTAAGTGAGTAAGTTATTAGCCAATATTCCTTCCTATAGGTGGTGCACTATAAGGAATGGTTGAAGGTAAGGGAGTGGTAGCGGGAAAGGCGGCAATTTCATTTCTCAGCTTGGCGAATTATGGTATTTTAGGAGACGAAACTTTTTTTCTGTAAATTTTGTAGAGATCTTTGGCGTTGAGTAAAATCGGTCTAGGGTGTGATTGTTTGGTGTACGAATAGGAGTTGACTTTTTATACCTAGACCTGTTCGCAGTATTTCCAAAAATAATACTATAGGGCAGTATCAATCAATTTTCAGCGTAAGAAATATTCTCTGGATTGATGGTTCTAAAGAAATCGTGATGGGTGGATCTTTTTACAGTTAAGGATTACTATTTATCGTTTTGGATCATACAATTGTTTTTATTAAACAAAAAGTTATTATAACTTGTTCGAATGCAATATTTATTAGGCAAGGGATAGTGAACCGTTACAGGTGGAAAAAATTGCATATTTTTTTCAAAACAAAGTGTGAACATTTTTTATTAGATTCTAAATCTACATACACTTATTTCAATGTTTTTCCATTAACTTACTTGTTTGCCTGCGTCAGTTTAGACGAAAAAAAAAAAAAAAGATTTCGACCCAAAAACCAGTAAACTTATCATTTATTAACAAAATAGAAATCAATCCGAAAGTACCGGATTAGCTAAAATTTACATATCGGCTCTCGGGGAATTTGAGGTTATTACAAATAAAGAATTCACATTTTGAGTTATATTATTTTATAAAATACTAAAACCAATACATATAAAAAAATATACTAACAATCAGACACTTATAATTGTATTGTATTGTATTATAATTGTAAATTTTGGTGACACATAATCTAATAAGTGCTAAAAAAGTGAATTGTGAAATAAAAAATTTTTATCGACAAGCTCAAAAAATTTTTAAATCGGAGCGGACCCGAATGTTGTGATATTTAATATTATAAACTTTAAGGTGGTCTGAAAAGTTTCCGACCTAACAAAGCTTTTATTTATTTTATTATCATCTTCATGTTGAGGTCGGAAACTTTTCAGACCACCTGTGTACTATAGGTACTCTCTAATACTCATTGATCTTGTGAGTCTTGAATCTGTAATTTCCGCCACTAAACTTTCTTTTTTTTGCCAGAAGTATTTTTTCTCCTTATAATTGTAATTTAATACTTATATGTTATTGGGGTCCACACAACAAAATAGCAGTACTCACGCTCAGTGCTTTCATCTAACTGCCGCAATGCAAATTTCTCATAGTGAGCCATACCAAGTAGCATTTGTTTGAGTACTTTCTCTTAAAATTTATTGGGCCACTGGAGCCGACTTAGAGGTTGATTTTCTTCTGCAAACCAACCCAAAATTGGAAGCTGTCACTCGATCCTTTCGGGCAGTAATCCCCAGTTCATTCTCCGATTGTCCGATCGCCATTTTTTCAAGGATAATTTCTTCGTTTGTCAACGTAAGTTCCTTAATTTTTTTGGCTTTAAATTCATTTAGAATTTCTTCTTCCAAGTCTAGTTGACAGCATTTTTCACCGTAATCTTTTAAATCAAGTTGGATCCAATTGTTAGGATTCGGTCCCCTTTCGTTTTTGTGATTAAATTAAGATTTACAACATTTTGCACGCCTTTCTTAATCCTGCTTTCTTTACGACAAGTGCTGGAGTTTGCTTAGTCAAAGATTTTACGGATTGGTAGTGTCAGGTCGGACCTGTTTGAAAATCCAGCCCAGCAGCTTTGGTTTTATGCATAAAATTACCTTGTTACCCGCGATTTAGCTGTTTTCCTCCGCAAAATTTCGCGACAAGAGCCATACAACTCTCTGCAGCTTTGCTTACTCGGTGACAGCTCTTGGCAATTAATGGCCCTGAAAAAAAAAAAAAAGGCCTTTCTCACAAAAGCGTCTTCTTGAGGAGCAGTGAGCTCGACTAATTTACCCACTTTTGCACAAAAATAAGGATCACAAGACATATGTACGCCAAATACGTACAATGGCTCGTTTCTATGGTCACGTCTCAGTGCACTAACGTCTCCGAGTTCAGCATTGTGAATTATTGCACCTCTTGCAGCAGTTTTTAATTTTTTTATCACACCGTTGGTAAATATATTTTTATTCATTTAGATTATTTTTGCAAATAATAATCTTTTGGCGTAATTTTTTACAGCATGATTAGCGCATTTCACTTTTTCTATGTACTGGACATATGTGACACAAAATTTGAAGAAAAAGCTTAAGTCACCATCCCCGATTAATTTCTTTTCTCCACTGGAAAGCCACCACAAACATGTCACTTTCCAGATACCGCCCCAATTTATTGAAACAGTTATCGTGAGCAGTGGTCATATTATTTTTTTTTTTCTTCAAAACTCACACGTACTGCAGTATTTATTTTTTACGCCCAAGTCAAACTTATTTCCTGTTCCTTTTTTGATTACACAAGCTACGCCATTGTTTGCACTGTACCGATGGTCATGATCTCTGTGAGAATACCCTCCATCAGGTATTACAGCTATGTATAGAATACCTACTTTTAGTTACATCCCCGATGCAATTGCTCCCTTTTCCCTGCTTCTAACATGCTTTTAGCGAGTTGTTCAGACCATATCTCCTGAACAGGTGTCTACTTATCTCTTTGGATTATATTTATAGTATGTGCATAGGAAGGTTATTCTCACTAATAATGTTTGAAAATTGACTTAAAAATTGATGTAATTGTAAACTTTGAAACAACCATTTTTAACCCTGTATGTTAAAAGAAAGACAAACTTTTTTTAAAACCGTTCATTATTTTAAAAAACTGCTTTATTAAGTTATAATATGTCAGACTCAGAAGAAAAAGCAGTAATCAAAATAAAAAAACCTAAATCCAAAAGCTCTAAATCATTTAGGAGAAAGATTTCAACTGATGACGACGATAATGAGGAAGATGAGATCAAAATAATGTAAGTTTAAATGAATTAAGAGTATCATCTTGTTTTATGCCAATCCATCATTAAATGGAATGAAAATGTTGCTAGGGAAAAACTGGAAGAAATGAAAACTATTCAAAAGCTGAGAGGGCGCCAAAATGGAGTTAGTGTTCTAGCTTTAACATTAGGTGAAAAAATTTCAAGGGATGAAGAAGTGTTAAATGTGAGTATTGTATAGATACAACACTTATTGTATAGACATATTTAAATTATTAGAATAATTTTATTGTAATTGAGGCAATTGTACACGTTTACTGAAGGTGTTGTTATTCTCTGGGTAACCCCAAATATATTTGAATAGTAAAATAATTAAGTAAGTCGGATTAATTACCTTCCAGAAGTAGGCATTATTCTGAACTGTTAATTATAACTTTTACACAATGAGTTATTAATGTCTACCTTCAATTTATGCCATGAGGTCCTTTGTCCAAATCCTGGATGTTTTTTCCTGTTTCACCTATAACTATTACAATTGACAACCAGTGGAATTACTTGCCACAACTGATGGTGATTAATAATAAATAATTAATAATATAAATATAAATTTATATTTGGTTGGCTAAGGCTGCATTTAAGTAATAAATAGAAACAACATGCCTACCTTCTGTAGTTAAACAATAATAAATGTTTGAAAAGTGAATTATAAATTTTAATTACTACGCTGATGAACAAAATGAACGCACCACCCTTATTTTTGAAAGATTTCCAATTCACGCAAATTTTAGACTTCAAAAATATTTTTGGTTTAAAAAATAAGTCATTTGAAAACGAAATTAAATTTTTACACAGATAATTGAAGATACATAATAAGTAAAAGAAAACAAGATTGTTAAAAAAGATAAACTTATAAACTAATTTTTAAAGAAAACTTACTCAATAACGGGTATTTCTGCCTTTGGCTCCAATAATGTCTCTTAAACGCCTTAGTGTTATTGGAAGAGGTTTTCAATGAAGTCCTGAGGAATATTGTCCCACTCTTCAACAACAGCCCTTTCCAATTCTTCAACGGTGCTAGGACATAAATGCCAGCGTCGTACTCTTTGCTTCAGTGGGTCCTAGACCTGTTCAATAGGTTTTAAGTCTGGACTCTGTGGTGGCCACACCAAGTTCTCAATCCCAACCTTAATCAGGTATATATAAACCATTCGTGCTCTGTGGGTTTGGCATTATCATCCATTAACAAGAATCCCTCACCGATGTAGGGAGCAAACGGCACTACATGTTCTTCAATTATGTCTCCTAAGTAGACGCTAAGGACATAACAACCAATTCGGTATAAGTGTTGAAGGAAATGGCATCCCAAAACACCCGTGAGCCACCATGAAATGCCACCTGGGGAACCAAACAGTATGGCGGTGTACCTCTGTCTTGGCCGTCTCCATGTAAAATTATGGCCCTCTGAAGACTCTAGCCCAACTCTCACCTCATCTGTAACAAGAACCAGTTTTCCAAAGTCCAATTCACATGAAAATTTAAGCCTGGCCATGTTTTTTTTGAGCTGTGGTAAGGAGAGGTCCACAGGGAGTGACAAGCCATAAGATTATTTTCATTAAGCCTTCTTGTAGTCCTGCTGGAAATGGATACATTTCAGATTTGCCTTATAAGACTTTTTATCTTATTTCCAGTGATGCTCCGGTTTCACAAAGCCAGGTGCCGGTTGTACTTGTATGTATCTTTCTTCTGTACAGTTAGGCCGATCCTGCCCTTTCTTCTTGGGTCACAGCCCTAATGCAGTTTTATTCACTTCAATTCCTTACTGGGGGCCATTAAAAAAAAAAAAACTGTTCACAAACAGAAAGGAGGGAGAACAAATTTTATGACGTGTAGACTTAATGGATCAAATGGTACTGTTTGTGAAAAAGGGATTAAAGAGTAAACAAAGCATTATTCACGGTTTATATTTACATTGACATTACATTATATCAACAGTTAATAAAAATAAAAGTAAAAAATAATTTATTTAAATAAAAAAAATTGAATGGTGCGTTAATTTTGTCCATCAGTTTATTATTTTTCTGTATTTTTTAGAGTGATCCTTACAAAATCAAAAGTGGTGGACTTGTGAATATGTCCTCCCTAAAAATTGGTCAAGTCAAAGCAGAAGACGATGCATATGACACTGGGATCGGGACACACTTTTCAGCTGAAACAAATAAACGTGACGAAGATGATGAAATGTGAGTTATATTAAATATTTTTTATTATATTAAATAGGGTCAATTTTTTTGTATTATTAACAAATATATTACTTGTTATTATTATTAACAAAGAATAAATACACTTCAATCTAGAGTTCAATTTACTAACATCAACTTTGTTGACTGATTAACCGTGTGCTATTATTTTATCCTCAAGAATAACCACTTATTTCTGTCAGGCCCTACCGACTACCGACTGAAACCGATCAGCAAAAACTGCTAAAAAATTAGTTGAAAATATATATATCATATAATATAACAAAAAATTGATTTATTATTTAATATGTTAAACTGATTTATATTTATATGTAATACCTACCATTATTTGACATTCTCTATTGAGGGATTCACATAGACGAAGTATCACCCGTTTGTAATTTGGGCAAGGGTTCCATTTAACCCAGGGTTGTGCTTGAGTAGCTAGATAAGGGATGTTATCACGCATTCAACTATCAAACTGTTTTAGCTTCTAATGTCAAAAAATCTTTGGATGAAATTTTGGGAGTTATCTTCTTTCATCATTTGTTTATACATATAGAATAATAAAACTGATAAGAAGCTAGTAAACACATCCACTTTATCTTCTTAACAACCACCACTCGTTTGCCTAGACCAGTAACCTCTTCACATTATATGTCACAACCATCGCATTTCCATAGTTACCACTTAAGTAATAGAAAAACTCTTCTTTTTACCAGGCAATCAGGGCCTTTGCTGTCCATGCCTCCTACATCTTTCCAATATACAAACTTCCCTCTCTCAAAATAATATTACCCACTACTGCAATGAATTATTATGAATTTCATTATTACTTATTTATAATCCCAAAATATCACACTATAAACAAATATTGCACTGTAACCAAATACCACTACATTTTATTTGTTTATAAGATAACAAACTTGAATAATTTCAGGATGAAGTACATTGAAGTTGAGCTATCCAAAAGGAAAGGAAAAAAAGATGACGAGGAAGGGGAATCTAAAAATAAGTATTGTTCTCCTGAGGAAGCTGCCCTACTTGCTGTTCCTTCACACTTGACTACCTCATCATCACAGAGGTCAGAAGAGATGTTGTCAAATCAAATGCTCAGTGGTATTCCAGAAGTTGATCTTGGAATCGAGTGAGTATAAATAATGTAACGATATTTTTGTGATGAAATTAAATTTTATTTAAAAATGAAAATTATTTAGAAAATGCAAGGAGAAGGTAAGGAACAAATAAACCTGGGTAACCAAGTATGGTTGATGGGGGTAGTATTAGTGTGTTGCCAATAAATAGCAAGGTTTCTTGGCCAAAAAAATCAGTTGTGAAGTTACTGTAAGACATTCACATTCAAAGTACAGACCAGGAGCTTGAGGTTAAGGAGGCCAGTCATGTGTTTGCCTTGGAGAGTGTTTATTACTGACATTCACAGATGATATACGTAGATAACTTGGTTTAGTTAAAAGCAAGCATGAGTAGATTGTATTGCAAGAAAATATACTTTTGTTCAACATTTCTTTTTTTTTTTTGATTTCTATAAAAAGATAAGCAATATTGTAATAAGTCTGTGCGGGCAGAGAGAAGCAAATCGTCAATACCAAGTATAATCTCAAAACTACATTTTATTGATTGCAACTCAGTCCACACCTGCAAAAGTGTGATACTGATAACACTAACATCATGTTTGCAAATTTAACTCAACGTAATTAGAAAAATAAATAAAAGCAACCACATAAAAAATATTAAGGGGCCATTAATTACCAAGTTGTTAATAAAAAATATATATGTTTTGTCATATTGCGTAGAGCATCAAATTAAATGATTTGACCTCCTAATTAATAATATGTGGTTTATGTTAACGAGTTAAGGGGACCATAATTATGTAATGTTATTGATGCAGTTTGTTATAGTGTTCACAAATTTAGTTAAATCTGTGTTTGGCATAGAAGCACAATATTTTGCATGGTAGTTCTATTTGATGCTAAAAATAAAAACAATTTCATGAAAACTAATAAACTTTTATCAATCAATTTATTACTGTGCAATAAAAATTTGTTTTTGGTATCAAACAAAGGTACCAAATTAAAGATCTCAATGCCCTAATCAAGTTTGTATTATATGCTGAGAATTTGGTGGGATTTAATTACACAAAACTAATAAAATAAGATTAATGAAACTGTTTTAAACATATTTAATATAACTGTAGTTACTAATTCCCATATACAGTATCAATCACTGTTACATGTAAAAGAAACTGCCTTTGGATGTGAATGATAATAAAAATAATGTAATGAACATTAGATTAATCAAGGCGAAATTATTAGTAAGATCGTTGAAACTTTTGGTTGTTTGGTACTGCCCACTTAATTTACTTTATATGTTTCTTTTATTACAGGGCTAAAATAAGAAATATTGAAGCAACCGAAGAAGCTAAACTGAGGCTAATATGGGAGAAACATAATAAAAAAGATGGTCCATCACAATTCGTGCCAACCAATATGGCTGTAAATTTTGTACAACACAACAGATGTAAGTGAAATTGTTAATATTTTTTTACCACAATCATCTTGATTATTAGTTCTTTAGTGAAGAATTAGAGAACTATCAGAATTTGAAGCTGTAGTGTCAAATTTTTATGAAATACATTATGCCGAGATACTATTAGAATGTACTAATCTGTGTTCATTATTTTCAGAATTTATCCGACTTTAATCTGATACTGTTGGATTTCAAATTTGTATTGCATTTTAAAATTATAAACTAAAAATATCCCTGAAGTTGTAGTTATCAATTTAATTTATTTCTTTGTTGCAGTATACCAGGTTTATGTTTATATATACCAGTTATATTTGTGTTTGTTATCATTTTCATGATTGATCTTACTTTAATGTACTACTGTTGGAATTACAAATTCATGTGGTCTTTTAAAATTATAAATATCATCAAAGCCTGGTTATTAATTTTCTTTCTCTTTATTACATAATTTAACAGCTGTTGAAGTTGCTTTATTAAAAATTGACACAAATTTATTTGAATAAGGAAGTATTGAAACCTTTTTTTTAGAACTTTAAATTAATGTTAAAATGGATAAACATTTTGATTTTTTGTAAGATTTTGATAGACAATCATGCCTAAGGAGTTCTTTTCTTCTATGAAAAAGTAGGTAATGGTGATACCACTCCAATTACCTATAGTTTTAGTTTTTGTTATGACCATCAGTAAGTCACAATACCAGACTCTTGACCATCTTAGTATATATGTAGGTAGACCTTTTTCAACCATGGACAGCTGTCATTTAAATATGAATTGTCAAGATATCGGTCAAAAAAGGTTTACAAATTTTAAGTTCTGAAAGAATTAAAAGTATCTAGGATGTGTGTGCTGGTGTATATTCATTTACAACATTATCTGCGCACAAACCTGTTTTTTTATTATAGGCACTTTCAACAGATCACACTGCCTATTTCAAGTGGTGACGAGACTGCCAATCAGGGCAGTATCTGACTACTCTTTGATTAGCTCTTGAGAGCAGAAAGCTGTTGAAAGCTCTAGTGCATGTAAAGTACTGACTTGTAGGCAGACATGGTTGTCGATGAATCTTTGAAATAATGTTCTGAAGGAGGTTTCAGAAATAAAGATTTGGTTGAAGACATTGCTTTTTTTTTTTTTTTTT
Source organism: Acanthosoma haemorrhoidale (assembly GCA_930367205.1). Classification (NCBI taxonomy): domain Eukaryota; kingdom Metazoa; phylum Arthropoda; class Insecta; order Hemiptera; family Acanthosomatidae; genus Acanthosoma; species Acanthosoma haemorrhoidale. Next base: position 71,341,893 of record OV884011.1, read on the forward strand.
TTTTTTTTATTAAATAATGAATACTGGAGCCCAATCAAGTATCATGGAGATAAATACTGATATTTATAAAATGTGTGCGGAGAACCAGCAGTAGTGTGTAAGGGGATGGAGCACCATGGGGTAGTATTTAAAAAAATAATTGTATGCTCTCACTTTTGTGCATATCTATGGAAATTATACTATAATATATTTCAATTACTATTTTCCGTTTACTTTTTCTTTAACAGTTAACATAGAAGACCAAGGACAAGCCAACAAGAGGCCTCCACCTGAGCAGAAGCAGCCGCCAGTCGTCCCTGATACCAAGGGAGTAAAAAGAAATAAGAACGGGGTGGAAAAAGCTACTGATGATTATCATTTTGAGAAATTCAAAAAGCAATATAAAAGATTTTAATATTTTTAGTGCACTTATCTTTTTTTACTTATTGTAAGACTTTGGCTGTAAAATATGTTATTGTTGTTTTTTGAATTGAAAAATAAGTGAATTAAAGATGTATTTATATCAAACCTGAAAAGATATTATAGATAATAAATATTCCATGATGAAAAAAAAGTTGCTTTAATTTCATATAATCTTTGTCACTTAAGATAAATGGGAAAAGCTCAAAAAACAAGGGGATGTTCTAAATTTGGTTCATCAATCGATTAGTAGATTCATTTATTTATTTTTACATGTTTACTGACAAAATGTACTTATTTTTAAATATATAAAATAAATTAAGTATGTTGAAAGTTTATTTTATGAAAAATTTATAACAACTAGAAAATTCTAGGATTTGATATTTTAACAGTTCTGAAAAAACAACAAGGTATTTTTGATCAAAAGTACTTTATTTCATTTGCTAAATTAAATCAATTATATAAAAAAATTTATTCAAGTCGGTTGGAACATATTAAATATATTATTTCTATTGTTGGGTCTTAAAACTATTTTTTTTGGAATATTATTTAATTCTGGTTAAATTGCTACATCACAAGGTTAGGTAGCAATTGTTGGACATACAAGTAATAGGAGGATCGAAAATTAATGTCGTTTTTTTTACATTACATAAATTTTTACAAACAGATAAATTTTTAACAAGTTTTTGTTTTTAATCAATGATGTAATCATCCTCATTACCTCAATCAATTGGTTTTTGAGAAAAATGTATGGAAGTGGTATTTTCAAATTTTTTGCCACCTAGAAAATGTTATACCGATCGGAATAAATGGAAATCTAATGGCACAATATCGGACAAGTTGGGTGGGTGAGGCTGGAGATGAAAAATGGGTCCTCTATAATAATCCAAAATGCAAAAAGCAGTTGCTTTCTCCCAATGAATCACCGCGAAGTACAGCTAAGCCAGGTTTACACCTCAAAATTTTGACACACCTTTTGTGTGTTTGGTGGAGTATTCGGGGGGGGGGGGGGTCGTTCATTTTGAAGTGCTAACTAAAACCTCCAGATATTCTGCTCAAAAACCAATTGATTTTTATATATGGCATTGAAAATTTGCATACTAGATGGCAAAAGGTTGATGATAACGAGGGTAATTACATCATTGATTAAAAAAAAATTGTTAAAAATTTATCTGTTTGAATTTAATGTAAAAAAAAAACACATTAATTTTCAGTCCCCCTAATAAAGGTATGAAGAATTGTCCCATACTTGAATGAAAGTTGAGCTTCTCCCTTTAGGCTCAGTGATTCAGCAAGTAAATTTTCAGGACAGTAGGCACGTAAAGTGCAGGATAGTAGGATCATTTATTATGAAGCAAAAAAGTGGCTGCTAAACGTGAGACTCAATCTCAACTTCTTTTGCATTCTATAATGTATAAGATAGAAGCTTCCAAAAACTACTTTTTAGATAACACCTATAGGGGATTTGAACTTTTTATTTAGCCCTAACATTATGAGTTCTACGCTCTTCAGGGACAAAAAAATTCAAATATAAATAATACTTTAAATTTTCATACGTAGATAAGTAAACTTAATTAGCGAAAGTCAAAGAAACCTTACAGGTATCATAATTAAAGCTTAAAGTAAAAACATAATAACAACACAAGCATTTAACAGACCTGTTTCTACAATGAAATCATAATTAAATTGGATGTAAACATAAATCCATCTTATGTTCACTCTCCTAATATGTACTAATTACTGTGAAACAATATATGTATTAATTGATTAGAATAATCAATGTAAACTCTGCTGGCTATACTATATTGAACATATTATATTAAAAGGCGAAGACCAGCTGAATTCAGGAGGAATGGAGAAGGTTAGTCTCTCAACATAGGAGTGTTCACTTTTTTATTTAAATGATACTATGATCTAATTTAATTTCTAATCTAATTATTATTTTCCTATCATTAACACTGCATAGCAATGTTACCTTACGTGGAAAATCTGGATGTCCTTCCAATTCCAATAAAAAAAAAAATCTATGTACAGCAAAAATAATCTTCTGCTAAGTAATAAGGAATGCTTCTTTTAATCTAAAAAAAATATCTTCGTTGAAGTACACATAAATTTTTAATTTAGAAAAAAATAAACCAAAGGACAATGTATGTCCTTGTAAACATTGATAGAACTGGCTTGTATAAATGTTGGCAGAAGTGGCGTATATCCTGTTGATCTTTGAATGTTAAACTTATTTTATAGATATTTTAATTTGTAAAAAAAAAATCATAAACAAGAATTAATATGCAAAAATTCATTTATTGAAAAACATTGACGTTTTGATTTGAAAGAATGAAACCAATAGAAAAAGAATAATAATAAGATTTATTATCTCATGCTTTCAAAGTTTTGTAACAGTTAAGTAGCCAGCGAATGTGTTTTTATTTCAGGCATTTTTGTATGTAAATAAATTACAAGATTGGATATGGTTTTTTAAATTATGTTTCCTGAAGAAAAATATGGAATGAATTTATAATTTGAACAAATTTTAATTATTTAAACTATCCACCAACAGGAAAAAGCCCTATGCAAGCAAAGTTAGGCAGGCTTTTTAGGCTTACATCCTTGTACACATCTCTCATTCAGTGGAACAGTGATAAACTGCAAATACAGTAAGTAATCTTACAGAAGAGAATAAAAAAATGTTTGTCTCCCACTTTTTCATCTAAGGCATTCTGACATGAAGAGTTTACCTTAATTTAACGAAATTTGTTAAATCAATTAACAACTTTCAAAAGATTTAATGTTTAGGGAATAAAGAGTTTACACTTAATTAAAACTCGGACTCACTGAAAGACAAAATTTAAAATCAGTTTATCTCAAAACGAGGGAAAATTGATATTTTGTGTTGCTTCCAGAGCTCTTCATATATATTGAATTTAAAAATATGGAAATACATTCAGGAAAATACTTCTTAATTAAAATATTAAAGTATAATCCTACTAGTAGGAATACAGTTTAATAATTATTGGTTTAATAATTAGTCATTTCTGATAACCATCTAATTGTCCTTGTGAATCTATTTAAAATAGCTTACTTATCACAAAAAAAGCACTATATCATCGAGACCAACTTAGAGAATAGATAGAGGCACAGCATATATTTGATGTGAATACTCAAGAGGTAACAGCATCTGATCAGAAATTAGAAGATCCCGGATATGCTACAATTTCCATTATCATTAACTAATAAATATTCTTGTGTAAAATTACACTTTCTGAATAAAATATTTTAGTTATCTATTAACAGAGAGGAGTTTGTAACTGAATCGGGTAGAGAACAGGCCAGCAATTTGAGAGGCCAGGGTAAGGTGAGACCTTTCAGCTTGCTTACCAACAACTCTTCACTCCTTTCTCTGGCAACCACTGACCTTTTTCTCTCCGTTGCCTCCTAGAATGTTTTAATATTTAAAATGAGTGATGTATAGTGAGCTATTTGCTCTATCTGTTGACCAAGCTATGAAACCTCTTCTTTCTCTAAATGAAACTGTGATTATTTTTTTTTTATATCAATATCAGCTATTCATGTCAAGTTTTGTTAATATTGCATAAATCTCATTTAATCAATCTGAAATAATAATTAGATGTCCTTTGTTAACTTGACTTTTGACAGGTTAGTGACCTGTTATGTGTACCTGTAGTTGAAACTAGTTACCACCTTCATGCTAATTAAGGTGTATGCGAGTGGTTCCTCAGTAGAGAGTTTTACTAAGCTAGAATGTTTCAGCAACACTGGAAGTCATTTTTATACTCTGCACTGTATTTTATTGTGTTATTTTTAAATGCAAAATCTTTCTCCCATAGAGAGGAAAGAAGTATGTAATTTCCTTAGATATATTTATACAATAAAATATTTCATTTAAATGTCAAGTTTAATTCATGTTTTGACCTGTTGCAGTATTTTTCCCCATCATACCATTCTACCGAGTGCAAACAATTGCACCAGTACCTTGCATTGGGATTGGGCCAGATAACTTGGATGGGACGTGCAGAACAGTTTCACAGTGCAGGAATGCAGGGCTCACCACCACTTCTCCTTGTCAAGGGACTCAGGGTTTTTGCTGTGTTGGTGAGAAAAAGTCTTATCTCTACCCAGTCGGATGTGTAATGCAATGGTCCACCAGGGAACACAGTTTGTTTTGAGTAATTTCACGTTTTACAAATAGACTAACTAGTATACAAGTACTTACTATTCCACCAGTTCTTGTATTAAATACTGCATATATTTTATTTAATACAATAATTGGTAGTATAGCAGGTACTTGTTTACCAGTAATTCTGCTTGTAAAAAGTCAAATTACTCAAAATAGACTTAATGTTGCTTGGTTTACCATTGCATAACTGCGTTCAATTAAGGATAGATTGATAAATATACAATTTTTTTTTCTTTATTTAAGAAATCTATTATTGGTCCATGCTAGATATCAAGTATTGTGGAGGAACTTCCTCTTCTCCTGTGGTTTATTTCAGAAGTCCTGCAGTATATTCCGATTCATGTAGTCTGACTATCACTAAAACTAACTCGAGTATCTGTCAAGTAAGGAAACACAAACAAAAAAATTAACTTTAAACATACCTTAGCATGTGAAATTATGTTGATGTATTTATTTTTGTTTTCAGTTACGTTTAGATTTTATCAGTTTCAGTCTTCCACAGCCAGTGAGAGGAACCTGTGATGACTTTTTACAATTAAGTGTTGGAGAGAATTTCCTTCCTAGACTCTGTGGAGAAAATGCTGGCGAGCATGGTTAGTGTATATTTTTTATTTCAAAAATATAATTGGTCCTGTTTTATCGGTTCTCAATGGGAGCCAATTTAATTTTCAAGAGGGGGGGGGATAATTGGGGAGAGTGGGTGAGGGGCGTTCGAAAACTAATAATATAAACAATTATTGTTTATTACTTCCCCATCAACATATTTAGTAAAGAAGTTGTGTCATAGCTCAGCTAGAAACTGAAGCTAAAATATCACACAAAACATTGTTATTCACCATAATCTTGCAGAAATTGTTTTTAAACTTTCTACCTATGTTTCAGTTCCTTTCTAACATTAATGCAATTATAATGAAACTATTTTGGATGGTGTTTTATGATGAATTTCACTGTATTAAATCAAACTTTTGTTTCTTTGTCCATTTTTTAATAAGAAAAAACTCCTGGTCTTCAAGAGGAAATTCTATCTATGGTCCACTAAAAGTAGGTGGGTACTTGAGAAAGCTCTATGCACTGGCTAAGGACCCAATGTCATGAGTATCAGTGGGAAAACCGAGATTGGCTAGACATGCGGCCATGATGAGTGAACAGGATGTTCCTAAAAGATGTCGAATTAACTGTATGGATCAAGAAGCATTTGAAGGTTGAAACTGAGGTGGAAGGACAATGTGGTGAGTGTTGCCAGAAACTTACGGTTACTGGATTCCTCCAGTAAATGTTTCCGCTTTGACACACGCGAAGTGGGTCGCTTCCAAACTGTTGATTGTTTGGGAAAAAAACTGTTTTATAGGTTATATGTTTCATGAAACAACAAAGAAAACTGAACAATATGACACTTTTATCTTTAAAATTTAGAACTCAAAACAAAAACAGTTGAAATTTTACATATTCCATAAATTTGATAGTTACTAAGAAACAAAAAACTAATGAAAAGTTCATAAAAATCTGGAAACTTGATATTAAATATAATTTTTTTTATTGGTTGAATCGATACATAATTACCTTTGAACACATACAGGCTAAGGTATGGAGAACGATTGTCTTGCCCTGTTCCTGTAAAGCCTTTCCATTCAGAATTGGCAAAAACAAATCAAAAAGTTTCTATTGGTGAGTTAAAAAAAAAAAAAAGTTGCTTATAAATTTTTGTGAGAGTAATGGAGCTCACTTCAGTACAGGCCCTAGATATGGCAACCAGTTGATGAACAAGTCACAATAACTTATCAATGACTGAGTTATAAGCTCAACTTATTTTGTTCTAGTTTATGTTGAATTCCTTCCTAACTGTGATGATCAAACTCTAAGTTTCAAATTTCTGAATCCAACAACAACAACAAGAACATGGGACATAAAAATTACCCAGATACCTTGCAATAGTCCTTTAGCCGGTAAGTGATGCTGTCATAAAAAAAATGAATTCATCAGAAATTTAATTAAAAATAAAATCATTTATTTTTGATTTCAGCTCCGAGAGGATGTTTACAATATTACACAAGTCTTATAGGAACAGTAAAAAGTTTCAATTACGGTGCTCCAGGTATCTTATGATGGTAATTGAACTTTTAGTATAGATTATTTTATGGGTAATATTTGAAATTTCTTTTCAGTTGCTAATGTCCTTCGCCAGCTCTCTCCTCTCAACTACAGTATTTGTATTTTGCCGCAATATGGCTATTGCAGTATAAGGTGGACTAATTCTTCAACAGCTTCTAGTTTTATACTACAAAATCAAACGCAAAATGCAGGACTAACTCCGGGTATGTTTACAAATAACCTTTCCCTACATTTATGTCATCACTGTTGAAAAGTAGTTATTAATATGATTAGAATAAAATTTCTCACTGGTCCGGTAAGGTGAGTACTTTAATGACAGTCACACAATCTTTGCGTTTCATTTACTATTATATATTGCAATGAGGATATCCAAAGGAGAAATTGTGATTTTCAGTATTTTAAGGCACTACTACTGGAAAAAAGATTGAGTGGATAGTTGGCCAATTTTTAATATCAATTCCCATATTGGACAGTCAGGATGGCATAAGTAAATTATTTACTAGTTCCTTTGTGTGGGACGGAAATAAAATTTTCAAATAACAAAAACCTATCAAATTTTATCTGCTATAAGATGATTTATTCATTTACTTATTTGATTTCAGTGTGCGAAAACAATTATATAGCGATTCCCAACCCTGACTGCATAATGGCCACTTGTCCACCGAGAAATAGATTTTGTGGTTCTAACTTTACTGGTGCAATAAGTAAGTCATTTTTGTTGTATATTTTATATAAGTGTGCTGTTTTTCATCAGCAAATCACTGGCAGAATACGTTACATACAGAACAAATCATAAAATCAATTATATTGTATTAACATAAAAATATCAAGGTCAATAGTAGTCAAGATTCTATTAGTGACAGGCCTCATAATAAGATTAAATTCCACTCGCTTAGTCCAAATGCATAATTGATGGTAAAATAATTTTTTATACGAGCAAATTTAAATAAAATTAAGTAATCTAAAATTTGAAAATGTTAATATGTACCGTAATCGGAATAACCCTACCTGTAGCCTAGTAGTTAGCATATTTACTTCTAACTATAATTCTATTCCTGTCTCCCGTAAGTATTTTTTCTTTGTGATGGATCTGTTCTGGGTTGATTCAGCTTTATGGAGAGTTAATGAGTAACTACTTGAATAAACAGTAGAGTAGACAATTCGGTCTAGAAAGGCAGAGGTAACATCCTAGCACCAACCACTCAAGCTCCTCTAAACCATAGAACTAGCTGTGTATTATGAAAGAATAAAACTCAAGAACTGAGTCTCAGGGCTGTTATATGTACAACTTTTTTTATTTCTATTATACAAGAAATTGCTCATTTCATTGATTAAACTTTAATTATTTTTCAGGTTCAGCAAGAATATTTCAGCTTCAGGTAGTGAACAACTATCCAGCTTTACAAATGGGCCAAGTAGACACCGGAGATAGTGGATTTTTATTACGTTACCAGCAGATGGCATGTAACTAAAAAAAAAAAAATCATGTCTGTTGCAATAAAAAAAAGTTAGTCTAGAGTAAAATATCGAACAATTAATGGTTTCAATGATCTTATTAATAACTTCCTTATGATTGATTTCCTAAGTTTCATTGAATTATTTTTATTAACATTTAAAGCAGTTTCACTAACATGCCAGGAGATAATGTTAATTGGCACTGTACATTCCCATTAGTCACCGCATCCACAGCTGTTTTTATAGATATTTAAGAAAGACTCTTTGTTAACGGTTTCTTTTGTGATTATAGTCCAAACTCATACATATTCTTGAACAGCACGTCAAGGTCTTCAATTTGATACCTTCTGGAATACGATAAGAAAATGATGTCTTTTTATAGAATTACTTTTATTTCTAGCATGATCGGGTAATCAAATAGCACTACCATGAAAAATAGCATGCCTCTAACAAAATCACCAATTAAGCTATGGTAGTGAACACAATTTTATGGCTGTTTTAATGACCTAGTGTAATTATAGTTTAAACAACTAAACAAAGATTACAAATTATTAATCGTTAAAGATCTATCTTTAAGTTGGTATAGTACTTAACATGATAAACATCTTTTTATTAATCAACTTTTAGAAAAAACTGATTTCAAGATGACTGAAACTTTCCCAGACAAATTTATCATAAGAATTGGTTTGATGTACAAAACTTTTGTAAAGTAAGATACTACACTTACAAAAAAACAAACAAGGATTTCATATGATATAATTCGAAAGTGTTACATATGCCCCTCACTAAACCTACCGTATCAGTCTATTCCACAATCTGGAAGCCTCTATTATTTAGAATCTGATTAACAGAATAACAGCTAAATGTTTTATGGAAAGACTAGAGGTTTTCTTTTGTTGGATTTTATTATTTTTTTCTCTCTACCTCAATATTGCTGTTAAGTGTGGAGGATCAACCTCAGCCCATAGTCCAGAATGAAAAATTTGCTCAGAATCTATACTGCAGACAGGTAACTGACCCAGTCCTGGAGCCCCTGTAACCTCAGGTCAACTCAACTGAACAAATGAAATTGTCAGTGGGTAGGTAAGATGTAGGGATATGGTAAGAATAGAGTAGAAGTCAATGGGATCAGTACATAATAGTCCCAATATAGAGGTGAGGAAATCGAGAGCCCGTGTATTCAGGGTCGCTAGATCCCTAGAGTTGGTATGTCCTCACTGTGATCTTGAAGAGTACCTAATACTTCTTATTTTCAATCAATAATTATTATAGCATTTAAAAAATAACAATAAACAATCTGTTTGCAAGCAATGCTATTTTAATTTAAAGCACAGCTAAGAACTATACTAAATAAAATAGGTTAAGTAAGAAAATCAATGTTTTAAAACAATAAAAAATATCACATTAAAAATTAAGTTGTAATTTAATTTACATATAAGCTTGTATAGAATAGTTTAGAATAATTTTCTATAAGAACAAATAACAATAAAAAATCCTATATATTTACATTGATTAGACAACAAGGCAAAATCAATAACAGTTGTGTGGGATATGACAAAACCTATAACATTACTGAAGTATTAACTGTTATCTATGGACTAGTAAAGGAGTCCCGGACTGACTGCCGACCTGTGCTTTCATTTCTGAGTACCACCTGTTGAGTTGAGTATTGAGGAGAAGATCTTTAAATGCGACACAGCCTTCAATACTGTTGAGCACTCCATAAACGGCCAGGTCTGCTAGATCGGGGCTGGCCCCTCCATGAAAGCTTGTTTCCTTCTTCCTCAGCTCCTTTAGCCATTTGTTTGTTTCCTCGTACAGTGAAAGGCGAACGTCGTCTTTAAGGTGATGTCTGAAACAGTGATTAGTCATTCATTTTCTGAAATGATGAGAGGATTATTCAAAATATCTATAGTCATTTTAATTAAAAGTAGAGTAAATTTTATATTCATTTGAATCCAGAGTTGAAAACATTTTTATAGTACAGAGAATATGACTCATAAGCCATATATAGGGGCCTACTCAAAGCACCCTGAGATAAATCCTAAATCAGGCAAAAATAAGGCTCTAGAAGGATGAAACAGAGGGGGGGGGGGTACCATCAGTAATCTTGGCCCCGGAGGAAGATAGATCCAGTAATAGATATGAAGTTTTGAAGTTACAAGCTATAGTTCTATAGCTAGTTCAGATAGATATTTTATATCAACTAGAGATTACAACTAGAAGTTTGTAAATTATGTAAGTTAAACTGCTTTTAATGAATTAAAATTACTTATTACTGTAAATTTATTAAATCAATTAGTTTTGAATAAAATTCATTTTCATATTAAATATAAAGGACCTATAACAACCTTAAATAATAGATATATTAAAATTAAATGTTATGTACTCTTTTGTCATTTTGCTCAGTTGTGGTACTGATCCCACTATTTTTCATAATAATCAGTTAAAGAAAAATACACAGGACCAGGGCAGACAAAAATAATAAAAAATAAAGATGATGAATGTCAGTTATTTAATATTATACATATAATTTTGTAAAGCAGACAAAAGATTTAAATTAGAGACCTGCATGATGGTTCCATCAGTATCCATAGTTGCAATAATCTAGGCTAAGAGAATTGGTATTAAAAGAGTCGTCAATCATGCAGGGTTAGCTCAGTTAGAAGAGCACCCGACTGGATATTAGGGAGGTCCCAGGTTCGAGTCCCGGCTTTGTCAATATCTTTTTCAATTTAATAATAATTAATAATGTATTTTTTGTGGTAAATGATTTGTAAAAAATGTAGATTTTATGAATGTTTTCTTTCATTATTTAAATGAATAAACAAATATTATTATAAAATGTTGATATAACTGTGTAAACACACCTCTTTTTTAACCTCTTGCTGATCATGCGCATTGCAGTGGCTCCTACGTATATGATAAACTGCACTTCTAAAGGATTAAAGTTCTTATCCCACTCACCCACCTAGGAAAAATCATTAGTTGGTAAACTATTCAGTTTAAACAAAACAAAATGGTTTGATGAAAAAATAAAAACTAAGTTAGGTAGAAAAATAATTGAGCAAGAATATACTGAAATAAGTACACTTTTTTTTTCATTAGTATTAATTTCCAAAGACTAAAGGAAGAGACTTTATTTTCAAACAATTATATAGAAATATTCTTTGCCTGCTTGTTGCACAGCATACTCAATATAAAATAAAAATTAATAAATATTGTTCAAGTTGCACACACACACACACACACATGTGTAGCTATTTAAGATTTAATGTACTAATTTTTTTCTTTAAGGACTCTTGGAGATAATAATTTAAAGATATCTATTATATTTATGGTAAAAAATACAGAGTAGGTTTTTTACAACCATTCAATATGTATTTAATAAACATACTGCCAACATCTAACACCTCTAGATATTGTTCCTTCATTATCTTGTTTATACTTGGTTTTTACAAACGATTTTGCACATAAAACTGGTTTGTATTCAGGTTAACTGAAAGTATATACTTTTGGTGACATTTGAGGACCATCTAACCCTCATGTAGTCACATAAGAATCCTGATGAACACACTCGAGTAATTCAACATCATCAACAACTGCAGGATGACCTGGTTGTGGCACATCTTGACAACTGTTATTCCCAGCATTAAACCTAAGTGCTGCCATCGCACATTACCCTTTTTTCCCTATAGTTTATTAAAAGACTATAAATCAAAATATTTTCTTTGAGCATTCTCGTTGCAATATATAATAGTAAATGATATAGAAAGGCAGCTAGGGTACATAATTTAAAAAAGGATTAATCTATGTAAACAATGATATAATATAAACTAAAGACTTAAATAAGGATTTAATTTTTTATTTCATAGACAAAAGTGGTTTTATGCACAAGGACTTATGAAACAACCTGGTAAATATTTCATTAAGATACTACTGCAACTAATCAGTAAAATTAAATCCTTGAAATAATGGGGGAATAAAAGTTAGTTAAGTGAGCGGCATCACACAATTAAGGGTTTCAACAATCTCACCAATTAGTAATTACTCCCTCTCGATTGACATCTTAAGGTTTATTGAATTATTTTTACTAAAACACACATTAAAAAACAGTTTACTAAACATACTCCATTTATTGGCACTGTATATTGAAATATATAGTATATAGAATATGTTGATGGTTTAGTAGAGTACAAAAGAACATAAAATCAGATTGATGCCAATTTAGTTTAAAAATATTTATATAAAACAGAGGGTTAAAAAATTCCATGTACAGTATCAATCAATAGGGCATGTTAGAGAATGCTTTTGAATGTCTAAGTTAATAAGAGAAATTAAATACAACTTAGGAAATAAACAAGAGGAAGTAATTATTAATCATTGATCCCCGAAAATCTTCATTGTGTGTTTTGCATTTAAGAAAATTATTTTTATCATAAAGAAATGTGTTAAATGAAACAAGGTAGCAGCTTAGTTAAAATAGTCACCTCTGAAAACCATCTGAATGCTTGAAGGGCTTCTTCACTGTTTCGGTAAACGTTAGGGGAAAGCATATGAACAAGAACATCGTCAGCCCATTTTCTCCATTTCCTTTCCTCTCTAAAAAATTTTTCAAATAATTCGTATGTTTTTTTAAGTGACAAAGTGCGCTATTCGACAAAGGGCTTTTATTTCGATATTTGTTATATTTTATATTAGAAATACTACAATTTCAATGTTTTGTTAAAAAAACAGTATTTTTTTTTTAAAGAAGAATGTCAATAAAACACCTCACTTTCAGTTCTGCAAACGAACAAGAAAAGAGATAATTATTGCTAATAATAATAATTGATGATACCTTGCTTAACATGAGTAAATAAGGATGCCCATTCATAAAAAAAAAATCATATCATAGCGACTAAAACTGGCTTTTGACTTATTTGTTAATTGAAAAGTTACTTTCAAAAGCAGCCATAGGTAATATTTTTTTAAATGTTAATAAATAAGTTTTTTGCTATACAGAGGTAGCTCCCTCTTAGCATTATCTCCTTTCCTACCTTTAATATTTGAAAAAATCCCCAATTATTCAATTACACAAAAATCAAGTTGCCGGTCTTTAATTTTCATGCTGAGTTTTATGAAAAAATATGCATCTTAGGTCCTCCACACATGGCAGCATGACTATTCAGCAACTTGGATAACTGTTTTGAGGAAATTTATGGTTATTGACAAATGGAACAACTGAATTTGAACTAAAATTAAATCAGGGATCTGCGACCTGTCTAGTGTCTACAACAGAACTGAAAGTGAGCTGTTTTATAGACATTCTTCAAAAAAAAAAAAAAAAGACTGTTTTTTAACAAAATATTGAAATTGTAGTCTTTCTAATATAAAATAAAACAAATATTGAAATAAAGGCCCTTTGTGATCCAGAGACATTAGTTTCTTTGAGCCAGTTCTTATCCCAACCTGGTACCACTTGAGATAGCTATAGAAAAATTCTAAACAGCTCAATTTTGACTTTTTTTGTGATAATCTGACAGAGCCAGATAAGGATTATAAAGGGTGTCCCAGAATTAACGCAAGATTTGATTTAAATAGAAAACACAGTTTTTAGTATTTTTGTTGTTATTTTTTTATTGAATTTTATAAAGTAAATAGGATACGGTTATTTATGGAATAACACATTGCGCAAATGGCTTCCACAACTTTGCTGGCACATACGCACTCTTTTGTCGAAATTTCCCATGACCATTTGGCATAAATGTGGTTGAATTTCGTTGATGCAGCGTTGAATTTCCTCTTTTAATGCACGGGTGGATGTGGGCTTATTGACATACGCCTTCGACTTCAAATAACCCAATAAAAAGAAATCTAAAGGTGTTAAATCACACGATCTGGGGGGCCAATTCTGATCACCGAAACGAGAGAGTACACGGACTTAGAAATGTCTCATGCAGTATTTGAATTGTTTCATGGGCTGTATGGCATGTGTCACCATCTTGTTGAAACCACATATTGGCCACATCATCTAATTTCGGCACAAAGAACTGTGTCTACGTCGCTAAATTGATGTTCCTGGATTTTCAACAACACTCTCAAGCACTGCTTCGATATTTACATTTGAACGGCTTGTTTTTGGATTATCTTGCTGTAACAGAACTCCTTTACTGTTAATAAACGCTGGGTAACATTGTGAAAATTATGTATACATTGTTTCTAACTGATCACAGACAGGTTCAGAATTAATAGAACATACATTAGGAACAAAATCTTGATGATTGATATCTAGCCATTGTCCAAGGGTGTCAGGATTTCTCAAGAAAACCCACTTGTCAACAAATGGGGCAATCAAAACATCATATCAGAAGGGTTTTTAAAAATATTTGCATAGTTTCCTCCTCTTAGTAGAATGCTATGCCATTAGTTTATATGAGATCAGTCTACTGCTCTCTTTCACCTTCCTCACATGTCGTTTAGAAGGCGACAAACCATGTCTTTTGACACTTCACTCTCTCTGGAAGGGAGCGAGTACTTGTGGTAGCTAGTTTAGATTCTTCTACAGCTTGTATAACCTCATTAATATCCACTTTTGGTTACCCTAAGTCCTTCTTCCTTACAACGATGTATCTCCACAGTTAAATTTTCCAAATCACTTTCCCCTTCAGTTTCAGTAATTTATTAAGCTGCATTAGCAGCTATAAATTTTTTCCCCAGTAGTCTTAAAATTATGAGAATTTTGTAAAAATCACCATATCATTCTTTCTGGACAGAAGAAAGAAAACTAAGGATATATTAAGGCAGTCGAACTTACTAAGATACTGTTGTATAAGAGATCATTGATTATTAATAAACATGAAATAGGATTAATATATCTACCGTCCTTGGAATTTGTACATTTTAAAAAAAAAATAGACATTTTTACAATTTCAAAGATGGCAAAGAAGCTGCAGATCTTCAAATCATCCATGCATCAAAAATACTGCAGTGTGTGTAGTGATGATAAGTGATTTGTATTTGTTAATAACTTTCCACTGTAGATTATTTTCATTTAATAAATTACTAATACATAAAATTACTGGAGTATATACTCTTAGTCAGCCTCCACTGGCTCGTATCCAGGGATGCGGCTGACGGAGGAGTGTGGGAGGTGACAACCAACTGGATTTAGGAGGTCTTTGGGCTGTTTGTAAATAGTGTATGAATGAGCAAATGAATGAAAATTGTAAGTACGGTACGAATGAGAACATATATGACAATTACTTATTGCCCAATAAAGCTGATTTATCGCAATAAAGAAGTTTATAAACTATAAAAAAATTATATGCAAAAACTGTAAATATTTAATCACATATTTGTGCAGCATTGGAATCTTTTCAACCTCTTGAACAAAATTTTTTTTTAGCCGTCTAATCATTAATTTAGTATTGAGAAAAAAATGGTAAGAATGTATGATTAATTCTATTGAAATGAAGCCTTGAAAGGTAAGAATCGATCGCCAAGCTGGATTGAACATGTCTGGTTTATGAGTGATTTGAAAACTTGTGAGCAGTTCCCCACCCAATTACCAATCTTTTGACAACCAAAGTCGCAACATATGTGGAGAGCCTTATACAATAATAAATACTGTGCTTATTATTTATTGATATATGTAATGGTTAAATTTCACCTACGCTAGATATTCATTTTTACTTTCAGAGGAAACACTCTTTTGAAACATTAAATAGTAGCGATTCAAGATTTCTTCTTTTACTGCTCCATTGTCATCACGATACAACATCCTCGGATAATAACCAGAGACATCTTCAATAGTGACTTCTCGATCATTGAGGTGGGATGTAAGAACTGATATAATCGCTGAGCTGTCATTTAATTGCTAAAAAATAAATAAAAAAATGAGTTAAAATGTGATGCACATGCAGTTTTGATGATCTTACTGTAATCTATCCCCTTTAATCAGAAAAAAAAGAAAAGAATCATTGATGAAGTGAGCATATAATATAATTTATATTAATCTTAAAAACAGAATAATTTAAAAATTATTCTTATAAACAAAATTTTAAGGCAATATTCCAATTGATATTTTTTAAGATTTTGTCCCCACAGCTGCGTTTGATGAATATTATTTTTTTTTTAAAAAGTCTTAACATATGTTGTACTCATATTTTAATTCAGTAGATAGCAAATAACAATTTAGATGATCAAATTTTCAATGGTCATGCTTAGTAACGTTAATTAACTAAATCCATTTTCATGAATACTAAATAAATCAGGGGCTGTTGAAATGTTTAGAACACAATTTTAACTTATATTCCACTCAAGTTCCAACAAATATTATACATTCTTAAGCAGGACACTAAGTCTGTTAATTGTATCTGCTACTCAATTTGCTAAAATACTATCATTTTTTATTACCAAATAATTAATTAAATTTAATCAGGTTTTAACAGCTTTTATTTTATTATGTTGCGATGTTACAAGAAAATCCAAGAATAACTGTTCGAGAACTTGCAGGGAAACTTTCATTTGGCAAATCAACTGTTGCTGACTACCTCAGAGTGATTGGCAAGGTGAAAAAGCAGAAAAAATGGCTTCCTTAAAAATAGTCCTAGAAAAAGTATCACCATGTCTTGCATCTAACTTTGCAAAATGTATATGGAACTCTGGCTCATCCACCCAACTCATGCCACAACAGATTACCATTTTTTTACACATGGATTACTTCTTATACAAAAAAAAAAGACTAAAACACCTTGGAAAATTCTTTTTGGCATTCATAAATTTAAAAGGTTATTGAGGGTTGGGCCAAGTTATCCACTCATGACTCTAATCTTGTGTTACGATATGTATCTACAAGCTCAATGAAATAGATATGATCTAATAGATAAATACACCAACCTCCCCTACATAGAAATTTTATTATAAATGCACCATCTCATTCTGTAGCTTACTTTGTATGCACAATCTAAAAATAATATATTGGTGGACAACAATAACGCGATATGAATTTCTTTAATATAAGTAACTAAACCTATTTAATATAAATAAGGCTCTTAATGATTAGAATAACTCTAATTTATACAATACAAAAGCTTGACCATCTAATGTCTTTAGACCCAGTCTCACTTTATCAGAAAAAAACACTCCCCCCAATCTTTTTAAATACAACCAACACATTCTTATACAAATTGAAGTCAAACTCTTTCGTGAGCTCAGGTGTGCAAAGGACCACGAGCAATGTTGTGTATGGCGCAAGTGATACTTCAGACAGTATCCTCCTCAATGTTTGCCAGTAAATGGAATTATTGGATAATTGCCTGATCAGACTACATAGCTCACATTGCAATTTCTTAATGTCTGATTCCGAATAAAGCTGTTGTTATTTAGGTTTGTAGAGCTTGGTCACCCTTGGCCTCCTGGAAACACCTAGGAGCTCGGCAAATTGATGGGCGATAAACACCCAGCCTCCTGGCAGTACCCTACTTCTAACAATCTAAGAGCCCTTACAAAATCTTGCTCACTCAATTTCCTGATTGGAGGCATTAAAACTGTTAAAAAACTGCACTGAGCACTTGAGTGTATGTAAAGCCACCCAAATTGATACTAATAATAAAGAGCGATACTGATGTATTGACAATACAATAATACGCGATACCCATAATATGAATATGTATACCAATACTTATAATATGAATGCAATACACATTCATTGTTGACAACAGGCACTGCTAGGAAAAAGAGGATTAAAAATATAACAGATGGTAAACAGTGGGTTTTCCCCTCTTTCCAGAACAAAACATTCCTTTAATCAGTGTTTTTTTACTTACCGAAACCCTCATTTAAATTAAATATGTTTGATCTACTTAAATTAAATAATTAATTAATGTTAATTTTTTCCACCAGTGTATATGACATGTACATGTTGAACTTTTAATTTACAGAGAGAATGTAGCGAACAAACGCTAGTTTAAATTAGCAAAAAAAAAAAAGAATAATTTATATTGACAAACATAGATAACCAAAAAAATTTCTTATTTCAGAAAAAAATTACATTCTGGCAATTGGTATTTGTGATAAGCGGTCTCACTATAATAATGCTAAATATTTCAATATATACAAACACCACCAATTTTTATAAAATTTAACATATTTCAATAAGCATTAAACAAATCTTACTTTAAATGTAAAAGCAGATTTTATAATCTGTTAATAGTTATATTTTATCAGCTATATAAATATATACCTATAAATAGCACAATTTCAATGACATCAACATTCTAATATTTTACAATTAAATTTAATATACTAAGATCGTTAACTTACAATGTATTTATCTGCAACTTTCACAAGTATTATTGGTACTTTTTTGTAATCTGTCCATTTTAACTGCTTTTTTAAAACAGAATCCACTTCCACTAAATCATAGGAAATCCCATAATAATCTAAAAATGCACGCACTTTACAACAGAAAGGACAAGTAGCAAACTGAAATAAGATTACTTTTAATCCTGAAGAGTCAGCTGGATACCTAATCTACAACAGCAACAATATTTATAAGCATGAAAATTGTATTTTCATAATAATATGTTTTAAATGATCCATAACTTTAAAGGCGATCGTTTTTAAGTGACAATCCAGGCTGAGCTCAGTAAACATTGGATAACTGACAGTCCCATGACAATGGCAAGCCCGGAAAGTCCACATAGACACTCATATATTTACAGACTTATTTCTTCATGTGTGACATGAGACTATGCTACTTAATACACTTTTCAAGATCTAACTGTCATAGAAAAGCCCGAGTAAATATTTGAGGAGTAAAGTGACTGGGCAAAGAGCTTTTTGACATAAAAATATGTCTGTCCAAATAATTGAGTGTGTATGGCAGTTGTAAGATAGGACCTGTCTGGATACAGCAACCATTTCATCAGCTAGGTGACTAACCCAAATCATGGTTCAGTGAGACTTTCCTCCATAGCGAAGACATTAATGGCAAAGAAATATGGGTAATCAAGGAAAAAAACTTATATCAATTTGTTTTAATCTTACTTGTTTAGATATTCTGACATTAGGTAAGGACTCCAAAATAGTAGCAGAATTTTCCTTGATAGGATTTAGCAATGCTAACTGTTGCTGATTACTGTTATAAAACGTATAAACAGCGCCGCCTGAAACACCAGCAACTGTAGCTAATAGTGCTATTTTGGCCTTAGAAATTCCTTGGTTTGGATTATTTGTTCTAGTTTTGAACATTCTAGCCCTACATTGTCCCTCAAATAGTTTTAATTGTTGAGGATTTAGCCCAGTGCAATAATTAGATCTGACAAAGAGAGGCCTTATAACGCTCCACATTATAGAATATGTAATAATAATGACATAGATGAAACCTTAATTAATTTTCAAAGATGCCGACAGAACCATACTTTTTAAAACCTCTCAAAAGGAACGAAACAGCTGAAAATATAACAGCGAGGTAATTAATTGGCAAAGAGTAATAAGCCCCAAGAACATTGTAATTTTTGAAAAAATGCAACTATTAGGAGCTCCACTATTTGTCATACCCTTTAGTTAATCAAAATCAGAACTTTTTTTATTATAACCAACGGGTATTTGTACTAAAAAATGTAATTCACGTAATATTTACCCGTTATGGAATATTCATGAGTAGAAGCTTTTGTTGGGAGTAATTGCTAACTACTTACTGTTGCGGGATTACTTACTCTGAAGCAAGTGTGTTTAGAAAGTAGTCTTATATATTGTTTCTAGAATATTGAACTAGCAATACTTGGTATGATACAGATATACAGAGTACCATGTCCATTTATGGGGTTGAGGCTATATCCAAGTATTGACACAAAGTTTTAGCGGTATGCTTCACCACCTAAGAGGACGTGGGGAACTGTTGTATTAGTTCCTGGAAGAGTTGAGAACCGACGAGTACTCAATACCCCAAATTCAAGTTTTTTAGAAAGGTTTGAGTTCCTGAAAATGCCCTCTTTACTCTAGGAACCAACATCAATAGGTTAAAACCCATAATCCGGACCAACAACTGCTTGCAAAATGATTGAGAAATATTGTTTATAGTTCCTGAACATACTATCAGAATGAAATGGCTTCTTTATGCGCAAATGTTTTCCATAAACGGAGACGACACAGTTTAGCAATTTCCATCTATTCCAAAACTGCTCAGCTATAGTGATAAGGTCGTCTTTTTTTGGAAAGCGCATTTTTACCTTGTCCATATTGCGGCCGATGTCTCTTTAATGATATGCCGAACCACCACATCAGAAATTCTGAAGGAGTATCCCAATGTTTTTCACGAAGACCCAGTAGCCCATTACCTAAGAAAAGAATACAACACAATTATAGGGAACAGAACATCCACAAAACTTTTTATTCTGTTATTTCAATCTACTCTACTTGAGAGGATGCCTCTTAAAACTATTTTAATTTCATTTTGATAACTTTTTTAGATAATAAAAACATTAATCACCACACATTTATTTTAAATTTAATTCTTTTAATGATTCGCTAACAAATTTCCTTCGTATTTTTTTATGTTCCAGAGGAGGAGGCGAAACATGAAATAATAATGGCAAGGGTCTCGTGATACCTTCTGGAAAGAATACAACAAAGTTCTTGCACACAAACCAGGAGACGAAGCAGGTGATACTGGTAATTCGTCTTGGCCGTACTTCCACCAAATGCTATTTTTAGCATTAGCTCCCCGGAAACTTCAGGGGAGCGTCTCCCCAAAGAAAAAAATGTCTGAAGAAACTGTCTTTGCAGAATCAGCAACACGTACAAGTTGAACACCGTCAGATAAACAAGATATGGCTCATAATGCATAATGCATCTAAGCTCATCCACAGTGAAAGTGATGTCTCTTTACAGTCTCCAACTGGTAATTCTACTCAGGGGTTTGTGCGTTATGTGGTGCGACAGAATCTATGGATTCACCATCAAATCCAATTTAAAAAATCGAAAACGGAATATGAAAAAGGATATAGATGGAGCCTTATCTTTAACACGAGGGACGTAAATCGAACTGGTCACAGAAAGTGCTGCTATCGAACAAAACAACGATTACCAGTTTTCACAAAGTTAGCTTCCCTTTCTAATGAAGATTACATCATATAGAAAATTAATTGTACAATATAAGCTGTCACAAGTTCTCATCTAGGAAGAAGAAAGAGCGACCTGGACACTACAGTTCGAAAATCCCATTCATATCAACAATGACCTCACCGTATTCATTTTAAGATTCAGACCATCAGTTGGATAATTGTACATTTTTTGTATCTATGCAGCCGTCATAACAGATGGTTCAATGATATTTGTCTAGCTTTACAGAACATGCATCGACCACGCAATGACATTATCTGACTAAGTAAATACTTGAAAATGTATAATTTTATATAATGTACGTATGTATAACATCAATATATAAAATATAAATTATTATTTAAACTTAATGAGTTATTATAAAATAACCACTTACATTAAGGACACTGCAAAGCGTTGCTCGGGTATTATAAATTCTCTGAAATTTGACCATTTAGAGATTGATAGAGATATAGGACTTAAAATATATTAAAATGTCTTGGAACTTTTACGGCAGTAATAAAAAAAATAACACTGTCCTCCTGGAGTTTGTTGTATAAATTGTGAAACTGAGCCAAGTGACTCGGAGACTATACTTCAGCCGAGAAAGATAAAATGACGGACCTGTCTTTTGAAGGCCTATCCAGTTATTTCGATTGGGGTGGCGGTGCATCGAACCTGCCAGTTAGTAACCTTATGTTTGTTTTTCATCATAGTGGGAGGGTCTCCACTGGCGCTCTCCTCTCAGTTATTATTGTTCATTGGCATTCTGCCCACCTTGCTCGTATTCCTGATTTTCTAATATAGTTCATAAAATTCTGTCTTTAGTGTAATCTTATAGATTCCATGTGATATTGTGGATATTTCACGATTAGTATGATTTTGTAATTTATATTAATATTCGATTCCTGATGACATAGAACTATTATTTCCCTTGAAGTAGTGATATTTCATCTAAAATGGGTGACAGTGATGATGACAATAGACAATATGATATTACCAGTTTTCTTTTCGGTAATATTGACGAAAGTGGCCTATTAGAAGGGGATGAATTCCTTGATTCGGAGTCAAAAAGACATTTATCATCCTTGGCGAAATTTGGTTTAGATTCTGTTATTAATGAAATCGTTGCTGATGAAGATGCAGCAAAAGACAATGAAGAAGAAGAAGAAGAAGAAAGGAGTGACTTTATGGATGTAGATGGTTATGAGAAAAAGTCACCTACAGCTGTTGATTATTCTGATATTAATGAGTATATTACAGAGGAAATTGTTACAGAAATTACGTTGAAAGATGAAATGAGTGATTACGATGCAGATGATGAAGGTATTGAACCAACTACTGATAATGCATTGATGCCTCCACCACCTGTTCCAACAGAAAAAAATGACACAGAAGCAGATTATAAAAAAAATAAGAAACTAGAAACTCCTCTTGCAGGGATGCTTCCATCTAAATATTCAGGTGTTGACGTCAGAGAATTATTTCCTGATTTCCGTTTTGATAAGGTATATCGAAGTTATATTACTTCTAGGATAATTAATAATTACATAAAATTAAGTAAATTCATCCTAATTTTAGATAAAAAGTGGTTCATTTTATAAAATTATAGAATTTTAAGTAAATAAGAAAAAAAACAACTGGAAGGTATAATTTCATTAAGTGTAGTTCCTGAATATTGCAGTTAACTATACCTAGCAGCTTAATTCGACAGCTATTATTCACTTCTGAATTTATTCCCAATCCATCAAATGGTTAGGGCGTTCCTTTTAAGCACTTATTAAACGCAAATTATTTTATATAAATAGATGAAGTAGTTAAAGCAGTATAATTTTTGTATAGTTTTGCAGAAAAAAATCTATGTCTCATTAGCTAAGACTGATGATCCCATTATTTTGCAGGTTCTTAGATTTTCTAGACTGTTTGGGCCTGGAAAACCTACGAGTTTACCACATATATGGCGAAGTGTGCGGAAGAG
The DNA here is from genome assembly GCA_930367205.1 of Acanthosoma haemorrhoidale. Classification (NCBI taxonomy): domain Eukaryota; kingdom Metazoa; phylum Arthropoda; class Insecta; order Hemiptera; family Acanthosomatidae; genus Acanthosoma; species Acanthosoma haemorrhoidale. The sequence goes on from OV884011.1 coordinate 71,365,115, forward strand.
AAGGAGAAAAAAAAAGCATCATTCTCCAGGACAAAATCAAAATTCTGACTCGGGTTCAGATACCGAATACCCTCGAGTAAAAAGAGGCTGGAATTTTAATTATGCTTCTCAACCACCTTCAGCAGATAAAATTCAGTCTGATGACGAGGTAAATATTGAATGTTGTATAGTTTAAATACTTTTAATATTTAAAACATTTATATCAATCTCTGTTAATGTTATATTCCTATAAAAATTGATGTTATTTACTGTTATAAAGGGTGTCCCAGAAGTAACGCAAGATTTGATTTAAATAGAAAACACAGTTTTTAGTATTTTTGTTATTTTTTTTATTGAATTTTATAAAGTAAATAGGATACGGTTATTTATGGAATAACACATCGGGCAAAAGGCTTCCACGACTTTGTTGGCACATACGCACTCTTTTGTCGAAATTTTCCATGACCATTTGGCATAAATGTGGTTGAATTAATTTCGTTGATGCAGCATTGAATTTCCTCTTTTAATGCACGGGTGGATGTGGGCTTGTTGACATACACCTTCCACTTCAAATAACCCCATAAAAAGAAATCTAAAGGTGCTAAATCACATGATCCCGAACAGAATTGGCCCCCTAAATTCTGATCACCGAAAAGAGAGAGTACACGGACTTAGAAATGTCTCATGCACTGTTTGAATTGTTTCATGGGCTGTATGGCATGTGGCACCATCTTGTTGAAACCACATATTAGCCACATCAATATCATCCAATTTCGGCACAACTGTGTCTACGATGCCGAATTGATGTTCCTGGATTTTCAACAACACTCTCAAGCACTGCTTCGATATTTACATTTGAACGACCAGTGTGTTTAGTGTCTCCAACTGATCCAGTCTCCCTAAGTTTTTCAATTAATCTCTTCACAGTTGCTGAAGTCAAAACACTATTCCGACCATATTTTGTATGAAATTTTTGAACTACGGCCGCCAAACTTTCATTATTTTTGAGATAATGTTCAACAATAGAGACACGTTGTTCTATCGTGTAACGCTCCATTTTTACTAACCCTAAACTGTCAGCTGTCAAATTTTTTTTTTTAGGGTTGCCAGCAATTTACTGCACAAATGATGGAAAATTCAAATCTTGCGTTAATTCTGGGACACCCTATACTAGTGAAATATAATTAAAGTAATTTCTCATGTCTTTAGTTCAGTTGACATTTGAGGCTTCTCAGGAGGTGAATTTTTAGCAGTTCTAGTTTTAAGCTGAATACTGACTTGTAGCAAACCCGGTTTACATTGATATTTGTTTCCACTCCTCTCGGTGCTTGTCAACATCACGTACATTCCTGCCCAGTTTGGCTTTTTCTGTCCCAATATATTATTAGTATTTTGTCTTTCAACCAGAGGTCTATTTTAAATTAAGGGATACAAGCAGTAGCATAAGCAATTAACTAACTTACTGATGTCTAGGAACTAAAAACATTGAAATAACCTGACACCGTTTATGGTAGAAATATAGTCGATTCTCAATAGTTCGAATTGCTAGTGACCACTGACTATGACTATTTTTGATATATTGGGAGTTTGATTTATCAAGAAGTTCAAATTGCCAAAATGAAAGTAAAAACATTTGAATTAATAAGAGTTTTTAAAAATACATATAGGACATAATTGTGAAAATGATTAAAAACTACAAAAATAAACTGTAGAATTATGTATTTTATTAAGTAAGTATAGTAGACTCTCCTATATCTGGATTAATGTGGGTGGGGTTGATCTGGATATGGGTGAGTGGCAAGGTTATATACGAAATAAAGGAAAATGAAATATGTATAGTTATACATTTATTTTATATATTTAGAATAAACTTTACAATTTTACGAATTTAGCCGTCCGGATTAGGGAGAGTCTGCTGTAGTCAAACCTCTTTGATCTGGATCTCCTGATAATCCAGATCAGATTTGTAGAGATTTTGTTTTATTTAATGTTCGCATTAGATAATAATTTTTAACCATGATAGCAAGAACGTAACTAACGATAAGTGTGCCAAATCTTCGCTTTTTAGTTTGATTCAATGTACCTGCATAGATTCTACATTAAATTGTGGTAATAAAATGCTTTTTGTTAAGTTTAAGAAAGCTTTACTAGAGTGTTACAGAGGTGTTGAATGATTTGAAAACTTATTTTTATATTTTTTAATGTATTGTTAACAATAATATGTAATTTCGTTAAAAAAACATGTTTTTTTTTTATCATAATAAACAGTGAGTCAGCTTATTCAGGGATGTACATTACAAAAGTCATTAAAAGTTATATCCTTATGAAGTTCAAGTCCAAGTTCCAGTGGATTTGGTGAATCACTGCTAAATCCCCCTTTTTTTTGGAAGCAATTTGATATGGTAGGCAGAGTCGCATTCTTCCACAGTTTGTCTATTATCGTCATAGCTATTAAAATTTTGATGTTAATAATTTCATTTTCAATGCCCTCTAATTTAAAGGGCTTTAAAATTCTGGATGGCCCCCTAATCTAGGAGTTGTGATTTTGATATGTTAGGAGGTAAAAATGTAAAAAATGTTTACTTTTGTAAATTCAGTGGGCTGCTGTAAACTGTAAATTGTCTAGAAAAAAGGGAATGGCTCTATTTTGTTTTTGCATGTCATTATTAAATTCCAGAAGCCAATGAATAAACACCTATGTTGTCATCCGTGTGTTTTTACTGTACGAAGTTGGAAAAGACTTGATGCTCCTTAAGCACCTAGAACTTTATTCTTTCCCTAAAACCGGGGGTTTAAGTTTTCCCCCTATCATCCATGTTTGTAGCAAGCACCAAACTCTCATTGCTGTGCACACATAAGGTTTTTCAATTTATCAAAGTGACCAGGTGAGGAGTTTGAATAACTAAGAAATCTGAATTGTCAAGAGCATACTTTATGTCATTTGTTGATTGTTTTCATCCCTTACTCACCAGTACTTTGTAGATTGCTGAGCTTAGATTAGACTGAAAAACCTGAAGCAGGTGGATAAAATTAGGTTTAATGCTGAGTTATGTGTGTTAATTCTCTTAATGTTGTTCCTAGGAAAAATTGTTAACCTTGAACGAAAATAAGGGCTCTACAAAAAAAACAGAAACAGGCGATACAGACGATAATGGGCCAAAAGTGGCAGACTGGAGATTTGGACCGGCCCAAGTCTGGTATGACATGTTGGAGGTACCAGAAACTGGGGAAGGTTTTAACTATGGTTTTAAATTAGTAGAGAAGGTAATTATAAACATATTTATAATCTTTATTTTATTTATTTCATATTTATATTATATATATAATATTTAATATTGATTCAAATTAGTTTATCTGTCTTTTAATTAAGGAGAAATGTGATTTTCAAAACATGCATTTCCTTTGTCCCTCTCTGTACTAACATTAAGTTCTTACTTGTATTTTCATTTTTAGTTATTTATTCCAGCTTTTTATATTAAAATTTGTTATTGGCTGATATTTTTAAGGAAGAAAAAGGAGAGGAAAAAAACAATCCTGAAGTGCAGAATGAAAATTACCCAGAAGATGCATTTCTGATGGTGTCACAACTTCATTGGGAAGATGACGTTGTCTGGAATGGAGAGGATATCAAACATAGAGTATAATTTTTTTTTAAATTTTGAATTATTAATGATATACATCCAGCCATATGGATATAGTTAATCTTAGTTGCTTTTATTATTTTCTCTCTGTGACATCTCAGGTCCTCCAAACGCTGAACAGCAAAACTAATGCTGCTGGTTGGCTCCCTAGTAGTGGGAACAGAACTGCCCAAGCCTTCAGCCAACCAGGGAAAGGCCTTCCCCATATTTCAGGGATGAGGGTTCCGACAGCACAAATGAACAGTAGCATCAATCAGCCTATCAAACAACCTACAAAGCCTCCGATGTAAGTTTTTCATAGATTCACAATTCATGTTTAACACTTTCACAGCATGGGCATGCTTGACTTAAGCTACCAGCACCTATATGCTATATGAAGAGAAAAGATAATGTTGTACTAGTTCAGTTTTATATAAAAGATCCTACATCCTTAAATTTGGATTTCTAACCCCATTCCTCATTTATCTTCGCAAAGTAGAGTAAATCCTAAAGAAAAAATCCTAAGGATAGCTGGGAATCAAATCGGAACTAGAAGTTAGCTTGCTCTGACCAATTGACTACTAGGACAGCTATTAATAGTAATTATTAATAACATAAAATCATGTTTATAGTTTATTGAGGAAGAATATTATAAATAAAACAATATTTTAAACAAAAGTCATGCATCAGAAACTTCCGCCTTGAAAGTGTTAAGAGCTATTTTTCCTATTATGTATTAAATAAAATATTATTTTTCAGGAATGCTACTCCAAATAAACCAAATAGGGTGGAAGACAATACAGATGACACTTGGTATTCTATATTCCCTGTTGAAAATGAAGAACTCGTCTATGGAAATTGGGAAGACGAGGTTATTTGGGATCCCGAAGCGATGAACACAATCCCTAAGCCAAAGATTTTAACACTTGACCCCAATGATGAAAACATCATTCTTGGTATACCAAATGATGTTGATCCTGCCAAGCAGAGACTAGAGAACGTTACCCCTGTAAAGGTGAAAATACCTCACCCGCATGTTAAAAAGTCAAAAATCTTGCTTGGTAAAGCTGGTGTTATTAATGTGTTAGAAGAAGATTCGCCTCCACCTACTCCTAAATCTCCTGATCGGGATCCATTTAATATTTCAAATGACAGGTTTGCTATATTTAATATATTTATGATTGATAATTAATATTAAGAAGATTTATTATTATAGGGTTATATTAATAATTATTACTCAAATTGCATCCTCATTAAGTTAAAGTCAAATGGACATAAATTGTACTTTGAGTTAATTTCAAGATTACAATTTTGTTAGTTATTATACTTATATTCTTGGAAGAATATAAGGAAAATAACTCATAAGCAAATTTCGCTTTTAGTTTTTTAACATTACTTTACTATAAAAAATTAACTTTACATAACAAGAAATATTTAACATAATGATATACACATTTTAGTGGAATTAATCTGTGTTTTGTATATTGATATGTATTATGTCATTCTATTATTTGTTAATTTGAATACAAAGCTGAGAAGACTGTGGGGCAATAGTTGTTCCTGGGCAGCACATATAATGGGAGGAGGGGACAAATAAGTGGACTATTTCGGCTTCATAATTTTATGAAGATAATTAAGAGGTTTAGGTGTAGATTAAGTTATCTAACAGGCCATTATACCAAACGGTCCCGAATGCTGATGCTATTTCTAGGAAGGCTAAAGAAAAGCAGTAATATACTATACTTTATAGTGTAGCTATATATATAAGTTAAGATCAACCGAACACTAACGGTAAAAAGGGGGAAGAAGGTACAGACTGAGACAACGATTAGACTGAGAATGGCTTTATTTATATTCTGACATCTATATATACCTTAGTTAATACTCTGAGGGGATTAGCTGGGGAGTCTTACCTATGTTGTCTTCTCATAGTAAGCTCCCCAGTTAACTCCCCCCCTCCAGTTTCTTACACCTAAGAACTCAATATAACATCACAACAAAATAAACAACAAATAAACAAAATAAACAGTTCTTGTACAACGAACATAACCAGGGCAGTTCCTGCCCCCGATAACATCTTTGTTACCGTTCACAAATACTAATTACTGTTGGCTTCCGGCCACAAGGCCTTCACCCGTTATATCTTAACTAATATGGTTCAACCTTTATTTATTTACAATGCCTTACATACTAGGGAGTTTTACATCTTTCAAACATAACCTGCTCATTCGAACAGTGGTGTGTCGGTCGGAGCGCCGCCCCCCGTTGTCCGTCGAGCCACCGACGACGGTACCCTTAGCTCCTCTAAGTGGACGGTGCGCGACCGGAAAGGGTGGTTGACGTCCCGGATCGTATAGAGGTTGTGTTCTCTGACCGCCACCACTACGTACGGTCCCTCGTACCGCGCGTCTCCCTTCTTACGGGCTGTCCTCAACCTGCGGTATACCGTAGTCCCCAGCGCGACCGAGCCCGCGCTAACGATCCCGGGTCTGCCGTTAGCTTTATCTACGCGAGTCCGTTTCTCTCTGATTACTCGCTCACGGACCCTCTCCCACATCGCCCGGCGTTCCTTGCGCGTTTCCCCTAGTTGCTCCCGTAAACTTAAGTTATGCGCCGTCATCAGGTCTCCTCGATCGCGCCGCCTTTGCCCGAACACTATTTCCACCGGCGATAGCCCCGTTGCTGAGTGTATACTGTGGTTATATGCCACTACTGCGCGCGGCATCGCCGTATAGGAATCGAGTCGTCGGTCTATCCTAAATAGCCGGAGATGCTCTCCTAGCGTGCTGTGGAGACGCTCCACCGCGCCCCTACCCTTGATGTGATGGGGGGTGTTCCGCCGCCAGTTTATTCCTAGTTCCTTACTCTGTTCCCGGATCCAGTCATTATCAAATTCCCGCCCCGAATCCGACACGATCATATCGGGGACCCCGTAAGTGCCGCACCACTGGAGTATCCCCTCCCATACCACCTCGGGTGTCTTGGTTTCTACGGGATATGCCATGGCGATCTTACTAAAAGTATCTAGGATCGTGAGCCACGACTGACCTTCATTACTATAGAGATCCGTCTGGATAATCCTCAAGGGCTCCTCCGCCGTTTCCGTGACCGTTTGTTCCGCCACCGGGGGTTGTCGGTCGTACTTCGCCCTCTGACAGATTTCGCACCGCGTAACGACCTCCCTGACTGTCCGCCCCATATTTGCCCAAAAATATAACCTCTTCAACGCCCGGAGCGTCTCCTCAATCCCCCGATGATTGGTCTTGCCCACGTGGTGGTCCTTCACTAACCGACCCTGCACCTCTGCTTCGGTGACCGTCTCCACCTGTCTAAGGCACCTAACTAATGTGTACCCCATCCCTAGGCGCTCCTGTCTCCATAACCGTTTAACTTTATCGGCCAACAATCTATTACCGATATATATATGGCACCCCTGCCCCGGCTTCGTGCATTGCTCAATGGCCCGCTCCAAATCGGTATCATCCACCGTGGCTTGTGCCCTAATGGTCACGGAGGACAGCCCCGCGTATCCGCTTGCCCTCGTCTCGACTCCCGGCTCCCGTTTCGATTTGATAATTATTTGTCTCCTCTTATCATTAATTATTCCATCGATTTCGGGTAGGTCCGTAGGTCGTTCGGACGGGGTCTCTACCTGCCCCGGGTCTCTCTGAACTAAGGGGATCTCCGGTCCGCTCTCGGCCCACTCCCGCAGGTACCGCACCGCGAACGGTTCCTCTTGACCTACTTCTTCCTCCAGAGCGTTCACTATCAACTCCCGGGAAAGCCAGTCTGCGACCGCGTTTTCGGTCCCCTTTTTGTGCATAATTTTAAAATTGTACGCGGCGAGTCGCTCCTTCCATCTGGCTACCCTTGCCGACGACTCCTTCAGGTTCCCCAGGTATACCAGTGGTTTGTGGTCCGTGTACAGTTCAAATAACCTGCCGTACACGTAAGGCCGGAAATGCTCCACTGCCCATACCACCGCCAACAATTCACGCTCGATGGCGCTGTAACGCGTCTCGGCCCCGTTCAGCTGGCGACCCGCATAGGCAACAGGTTTCTCCCCCCCCCCCAGTGTCTTGCGACAGGACCGCCCCTATGGCACTCGCGCTCGCATCCGTCGTGATCCGGAATGTCTTTCCAAAATCCGGGAATATTAATAATGGTTTCGTGGTAAGGATGTCCCGGCATTTCTCTATACTTTGAATTTGCTCCGGCCCCAACCGGAAACTCCGCCCCTTCCTTAACAATTCCGTTAATGGGTTGGTGAGTTCCGCGATCCCTGGGATAAACTTCCGGTAATAATTTATCATCCCTAGAAACCTGCGAATACCCCGCACGTTCTTGGGAAGGGGTGCTTCCTGTATCGCCCTCACCCTCTCCTGATCCGGCTGCACCCCGTCTTGTGAGACGGTGTAACCAAGGAACCTAATTTCCCTCAGGCCAAACCTGGACTTCTCCCGCGATAATCTTAGTCCGAACTCCCTTATTCTGGCGAGGACTCGACTAAGGTGCTGCACGTGTTCCTGTTCAGTCTTGCTGAACACTATCAGGTCGTCCATATACACCTGCGAGAAGTCCTCGCCCAGCCCCCTTTGGAGTTCGTCCATAAGACGCTGGAAAGTTAGCGGGGCCCCCTTCAGACCGAAGGGCATTCTCACAAACTCGTAATGCCCCCGCTCCCAAGAGAACGCCGTCTTCCCAACGTCCTCATCTGCCATCCTAACCTGATGGTACCCGCTCTTGAGGTCCAGCGTGCTGAACACCGTCGCTCCCGACAGGCGATCGAGTATGTCCTCAATCCTCGGGAGCGGGTACCTCTCGTCCACGGTGACCTCATTCAATTTCCGGTAGTCCACTACCACCCGGTATTGCTTCTGACTATCCCCGCTTTTCTTCTCCACGACCCACAACGGACTATTATAGGGAGAGTTACTGGGGCGTATGATACCCTGCCTCAGGAGTTCCTCGAGCTGCCCCCTTATGATCTCCCTCATCGCTTGGGGGTACCGCCTTTCCTTCACATACACGGGTGTCTCTGACTTCACTGGAATCCGATGTTGTGTCCTTCCCGTAGTCGGTAATAACCCCGGTTCCTGATGAAACAGGTCCCCATTTGCTGCTACCAACCTACTTACCGAGTCGCGAGCACACCCTGCTGCTCCGATCCTCACTCTCCCTCCCCTTCGTTCCGTGACGATTTCGTAATTATACTCTCCCATTTCGCACTCCCATTTATGGCGCCGGACCTTCAACCTCATCCCCGCTTTCTGTAAGATGTCGCACCCTATTATCAAGTCGTAGTCATCCGATAAATTTTTCATGATGTGCGTTGTGACCCCTCCCTTACATCCCGCTATTTCGCGAAGGCTTAATCGCGCTTCCCCCTCCGTTTCACACCTCCCACTGACCGTGGTTACCGTGCATTTGCACGCTTCTCGTCCCTCCCAGATTCCCAATTCCTTCGCCCCCCTTTCGCTTATCAACGAGTGGGTGCTCCCCGTATCGATTAGGAATCGAATTCCGGATACCTTCCCCCTCGCCACGGGCAACCTAAACCCCTCTTTCCCCTTTGCGCTGTTGTTTACTCTCAGCGTGCGCGTCGGGTTGCCCCCCTCCGTATCGCACCCTCATTCGTTCCGTCTCCTTCCCCTAACTACCTCGGCTCCCGAGGGTCCTCCCTTCCACGAGTTTCCCCCACTTACCTCGTGTCTCGACGCCGGGGCGCTGCGCTCCGATCGACCACTCTCCTCTCCCGACGACTCTCCGCTGGAGTAGGGTGTCCCGTCTCGCCCTGCCGGTCTCCGTGGGTTCCACTCCTGTTGGTTAACCTCCATAGGCTCCGGTCGGAATCCCCTTCTGTTGCCTCTGGTGTTGCGCCGAGGGCAGTCTCTGGCCATATGTCCTTGTCTCCCGCATTCAAAACACTTAGTTTGACTGCACTGAGCTGCCACGTGCCCTGGTCGGTTGCATTCATAACACCTCCTTTCTTGCTTCCTTCTCCTCTCGTCCTGCCCTCTACCTGTACGCCTCTCCATGCCCCTGCCAAATCCAGATTGTCTTGGCGGGCTCCTTCTCGCTCTCCTCACATTCCTTACTTCCGTCCAACTTGACTCCGGCAGCCTGGGTCTCAGCTCTTTCCGTTCCCTTGCATCAATAAGCTCGTGTGCACAGTCGATCACCTCCCTGTCCTTCGGCAAAGATCCCGGCCTGTCCAGATAATGGTTTAGCTGGACCTTCATTACTTGTCTTATGAAGTGTAGTCTGTGGGCTGCTTCTTCCTGTCCGCAGGTCTCGACCATCTTTTCCACAAGCCGGTTGTGCATGACTAAAAGTTTCTCCGCAAAATCGCCCTCCGATTGGCCCTGAGTTCTTTTCTCCTTGATGAGGTAAAACACATCTTCCTCTGGGGTCCACCTACCCCCTCCATACAGCTTCTTCAACCTTACTTTCGTTTCTTCCCAGGTCAGCGACACGTCTCCCTGTATGGCGTTCAGGACCTTCCTTGAGATCCTGCTCACGAGTGCGGTCTCCAACACGACTATGTCTGAATCTGTGATCGTGCCCAGACCCTTTCTGGTATTCATCAGAGCTTTGATCTGATCGCCTCCCTTGAGGAAGTGATCTAGTTCCCCCAACGTCCCCGTAAAGGGTTCCAGCTGGCTGATTAGTCCATGGACGAACGATGAATTCTGGGTCCGCACCTTTGCCAGATACATCTGTGATCTCTCCTGCTCCCTGAACATTTGTACGTTTAGACGTTCTTTTTCTTCTATGGCCTGGGCCAAATCCGCCTCCAGCTTAGCGAACTGAAGCTTACCGGGTTGTTCCATTTCCAAGTGTCAACGGTAAACACTAGTGGTCGCGTACTCGCTAAAGAACACAATGCTTACGGCACTAGTATTGGTTCGGATAATCCTTACGACTCCCGGGTTTCGGCACCAGTTAAGATCAACCGAACACTAACGGTAAAAAGGGGGAAGAAGGTACAGACTGAGACAACGATTAGACTGAGAATGGCTTTATTTATATTCTGACATCTATATATACCTTAGTTAATACTCTGAGGGGATTAGCTGGGGAGTCTTACCTATGTTGTCTTCTCATAGTAAGCTCCCCAGTTAACTTATATATATATATATATATATATATATATATATATATATAGTTCCCATAACAAATAACAAAAAGCACATTACAATTTTTGACCTTACCTCAGTAACTAGAACTAGCTGACTTTCGACTGTATTAAAAAAAAAAAAATGCAACAGTTTCGAAATCATTGTATTTATGTTTATTTAAAAATAAAATGGCTGCTTTTAATTGTTTGGTTCTTTTTGTTTTTTATAGCCACTATCAACCTAGGAGTTCAGACACAGCTTTGAGATTGAAAGTAAGTGGTGGGAATTTGATACAGCATTCAACTCCTGTCGTGGAACTACGTGCACCATTTGTACAGACCCATATGGGGCAAATCAGACTTAGGAACTTCCATCGCCCTCCTATGAAGAGGTTTTCGAATGGTGCTCTGAGTCGTCCTGGTCCCCATCAAGTTGTGCCTCTTCTCAAACATATCAAGAAAAAAGCAAAGGTACTGTATAGATATCTATCTCTTAAGTTCAGCACATTGTTGATAATTTGCATTCCTTTAATTTGTTAATATTATTTGTTTACTGCCAGTCCTAAGGAAAAAATTGCGATTATTCTTGTATTTTGGTCTACTTGCTTATTCTTAGTGTTTTTTTGTTCTCAGTGTTACTTAAACATGTTATAATTTGATTTAAAGTTAATAATTCTGTTTTTTCTTATGGAATTTTTTACTCTTCGCTTCTCAGACATAAGGCTTCTGTGAATTCGGTCTGTTTAGATTGGAGCCATTACAACTCAACTCATGCCTTTAGTTTTTGCATTTAAGCCAGTTTGTCTTTATCAAAGATGCTGAGTACAAAATGATTGCAAGGTCCAATGTTCAAAAAAGTCCATTTTGATTCTTCAAAAGAAACAAATTATTTAAGTTATCGCCGATGGTGAAGAAAATAAATTAACGTTGTCAAAAGTTTTCATATTTTTCCATCTATGCTAACATCAAGACGTAGTAAGAAAAGGATTCATTGGGGCTAGCTTTTTGGCTGGAAAAATACAACATAAATTTGGTGAGTATTTTGAACTAGAAAACTGTCCATTAAAATGGTTTATGCAGTGCCGACAATTAAACATACCAATAGGGAGTGGCAATAGGAGAGAGAAAAGGTTAAATTTTTGTGGAGAAGAAGGATATAAATCCTTAATGCTGATGTAAAGGGGTTGTTTTACAATTGCATCCCAGATAGTTCAATGTGCTTTAAAGGTGAAAAGTATCCTGGTGTGCACAGAGCAAAGAAAGAATCACTATTGCTGAATGTGAAGATGGAAGGAACAGAAAAGTTGAAACCTGATTGCCAAGAAAAAACAAGAAAACAGCAAACCCTAGATGCTGTAAGCAATCAGTAATTCCTGATCATCCATACCTTCTTGTTTTTACATCCACATTGTAAAAACAAGAAGGTATGGATGATGTCAAATTTACTAAAGGAAGGAATGGCCTAGGTTAGTGAATAGCATCATAGTGAGACTACATAAACCCTAACAGCATAAAATCTTCTTATTTATCGATAATTTCTCGGCCCACAACTGCATCCTGATTTTTAATCATGTGAAAGTTGAGTTTCAGCTAATGACAGCTAACAACCTGTAGACCTCAAAGTACCTCTGAAAACATCCCATGACCTTGATGATGCAGTGCATTCCTTCACTACTCTGATCCAGAGTTCGGCCTGGGAGGCATCGTCACCCCACCGTCATCTAAAAAATCACAATCAAAATCCTTTTCCTCAGTATCTCAAAGACCTAATCCAATCCAAACGCCACTCGAGAACAGTGTGGCAATGATCCCGACATCCTGCTGATCGTTGCTCATACAATCAGTACTGCAGGTTGGTAAAGCAGCAAGGCATCCTTCCGTTCCGATTCTTTTAATTCCTATCTCTCTCTCTACTCTCTAATCTCTCTCTGTCTACCAGGGATAACTCCTTGTGGAATCCAACTAAGAAAATCCTAAAATATCATCCTGTTTCACACCCACTCTGTCGTGATGATGGGTCCTGGGCTGCTTCGGATGGCAAGAGGGCGGAAGAATTCGCACTGCATCTTTCCCGTACTTTCACTCCTCACCTTACTCCTCAAAACAATACTCATCGCTCAACTGTTGAAGATTTCCTCACTTCACCTATCCCTCTCTCACTTCCACCAAAAGCTGTTAACCCCTCTGAGGTCAAATATTTTCTGAAAAAATTACCTTACCGAAAATCTCCAGGATATGATCTCCTTACTCCTCGAATCCTCCAACAACTTCCTCCTAAAGCCATAATCTTCCTAACCTACATTTATAATTACATTATCCGAACGACGCATTTTTGTTTTCTCTGGAAACACTCCATTGTAGTCCTATTCGCCAAACCCGGTAAACCACCCAATGACGCCTCATCTTACCATCCAATTAGCCTACTCCCTATACTCTCAAAAATATTTGAAAAACTCCTATTAAAACGCCTACTTCCAATTATTGAATCCAAAAACCTTTATCCTACTCACCAGTTTGGTTTCCACCAACGACATTCCACTGCTCAACAAGGCCTTCGCGTTGTTGATCACATCTCCTCAGCCCTTGAATCCAACCAGTATTGCCCTGCTGCCTTTCTTGATATAGCTCAAGCTTTTGACAGGGTCTGGCACGTAGGTTTGCTTTACAAGCTCAGAGGATATTTACCGCAGACCCTATTCCTAATCCTACAGTCCTACCTTTCAAACCGCTTCTTCCAAGTCCGCTGTGGTTTAGAATATTCTAACTACTATCATATAAAAGCAGGAGTTCCACAGGGCAGCGTCCTGGATCCCATCCTCTATAATCTATACACCGCTGATGTCCCCTCCACCACCAATACCTTCTTGGCAACATTTGCAGATGACACTGCAGTCCTGTCAACCCATTCAGACCCTGATATAGCATCCCACAGCCTTCAAAAACACCTTGATGAGATCGAGTATTGGTGCAACCAATGGCGAATCAAGGTCAATGAAGCAAAATGTTCCCACATAACCTTTACCTTCTGCCGCAAGTCCTGTCCGCTAGTCTTTTTAAATTCAATTCCTCTCCCTGTGTCTGAGACAGTACGGTATTTAGGCTCCCATCTCGACAAAAGACTGACATGGAACCCACACATGAGGGTAAAAAGACAAGAACTAAACAGACGCTTTGGACAACTGTACAGACTTCTTCGAAGGACATCCCTTCTCTCAATAGAAAATAAACTACTTATTTACAAAGTTATACTTAAGCCAATCTGGACATACGGAATAGAGCTATGGGGGACAGCAAAAAATAAGTTGAACATCAAGCGCATCCAATCCTTTCAATCAAAAGTCCTGAGAAAAATAGTAAATGTCCCTTATTACGTCAGCAACAAAACCCTTCATAATGATCTGAATATACCCTACATTCTAGAACTCCTCATCCCTTCCAAGTTCATAAAATTCCATAGTAACCTATCCAACCACACTAATTCCCTAGCACAGTCATTGCACTGCTCCACTCATCCCTATAATCCTCCTCGGAGTCTAAAACGGCAGTGGCCTCGTGACCTGCTATAATTAAGTGATAGTGGGAGTCCTGGCAATGGCCAGTTTCTCTAATCATGTCCTGAGCGTCTGTGGCTCTCGCGCTCTTGGTCAGCCTCCGCTGTTTCTTATCCAGTGACGCGGCTGACGTAGGAGAGTGGGGGACTTCCCAAGACTCCGCTTCCTCCTTCGCACGCGAGGGAGGTGACAACCATGTGAACTTGGGGGGCCTCTGGGCTGTTTGTAAATATTGTATGAATGAGCGAGTGAATGATGAATTGTTAATATGGTATGAATGAGAACATTTATCTCAATTACTTATTACCTAATAAGGCAGATTGTAATTTTATCTTAATAAAAATTGTTGTTAAGTAAAAAAAAATTTTTTTAAATCTTAAATAACTGCTTAGCTGGAACTTTAAAAATTTAAAATGTTTGTGAATTACCATTATTGTATTATAACCAAAAAGTAATCAGTATATTGGACAGCAGGTAGAATATAACTTTGAAATTTCAGATAAATTGAATCATTTTTTACGGCCACATTCGTAGAAAAACAGATAGACTCAGATGAAAGTTCATTGCCCCCTACACCTGCATGAAAGTAGATAATATTGAGTTTTTTCCATGAATACAAGCAAGTAATTTGTAGTAGTTGTCTCAGTGACACAAGAGGTTAAGTTGCATTCTTCCTTGGCAACACTGTTTTGTACCTTTATTGTTCAATGGTTATAAATGCTTGCTGAATGTTAATTTTGTATAATTCTTACTATCTGTCAACAGACACGAGAACAGGAGAGAATGGCTTCTGGTGGAGGAGATGTATTTTTCATGAGAACGCCAGATGATTTATCTGGAAAAGATGGAGATCTAATTCTTGTTGAATTTATTGAGGAACACCCTCCTCTTATTAATCAGGTGATTTTTTTTTTATAAATATATTTATTTGGAGTATTTTACACAAATTTTTAAACAAGGATTAAAAAAAAAATTGGTACAACCTTGGCTTGAGTCTCTGTAATTTCCAATTTTTTTTAACCAGAAGGATACTTGATTGAATGACTCCTGAAGTTCTGTTATGGAAGCTTCAATGAACACAGAATTAGGGTGTCGCATGCTCATATCGATAGGGTCATTGTTATAGGGAGGGGAAGGTCATTACAGAATAAGTTAAAGAGTAGAGGACACATTATAGCTCCTTGTCCTTTCTTTGCTAAATGTTGTATTTACACAAACATGGTCTTTCAAACAAAAATGGTTTTATAGTGTTGTGAAGATAATTTGGAGGTTTGTTAGCAGGCAACTTATATCACAGTGCATCATGCCAGACGGTGTCAAATGCTGATTCTATGTCTCGGAAGGCTCCAGTAATATAATGTCTATTTTCAAATCCTTTGTAAATAGATTCAGCCACTCGGTGTATCGAGGTAGTGGCAGTGTGACAACTTTTAAAGCCAAACTGGCGTGTTAGAATAATATTATTGCCATAAAGGTGCTCCTCCAAGTGAGTTTTGATTGATTTTTCTTATAATGATAAGTAGCAACTTGATCAGTCAATAGCGCGAGGGATGTCTTTTGGTTTTCCCGGTTTGTTAAAAAAACAATAAATGTCATTTTTCCATTTGCTTAGAAAATATCCCAGCCTCCTTAAGCATGCATTAAATACACTTACAAGAAGGGTGATGCTTTTCCTTGTAGTTTTTTCAGTACTCCATTGGGTATGAGGTCTTCTCCTGGAGCTTTTTTGTTCGCCAGCCATTTAATGTCATGGAAATTTCTTTAAATGTGGTATTAGTATGTGAAGTAGTCTAGTGTGTTTAAATAGGTTGGTATTTTTGACATTTCGATTATCAGATACATAGTTCGGTAAAAGTTCACATTTATCTTTGTCCTGAGTCGCTGTCTGTCTGTTATTTTTCAGTTGTGGAACTGCAGATTTATTTTTTTAAATCTCTCCACAGTCTGTCGTCACCATATTGTCTATAGTTTTCTATCCTGTTTCTGCCTAATTTGAGTCGTGATAGTTGATTGGTGGACACAGTTTTGTCTCTCATTCATCGGGTCTCTCATTCGTTGTCATCTCTTTCGAATTCAGTTTTTATAGCGTATTCTTTGTATTATATAATTTGTTTTTTTATGGGTCATATTTTGTGGTCTGTCCAGTTTTAGGAAGTAGAGCTCTATATAGAAAAATGAACAGCATTTGAGAATCATTGAATAATTTCATCAATATCATCGGGGGAATTTTATGTAAGCAGTATTGTTATGTTGTTATTCATTTTTGAAGCAACTATGTCCCAGTCAACTTCCAGTTATCAACCTGGGTAATGCTGTTCTTGTACCCTGACGGCCTATAGAACAGGGAGGTGGTCAGCATACAATGTTCGACAGAACAATAGTCGATTATCAGCGTCAATAGAGAATAACCATGCAGAACACTGGAAGAGCTAAAAGTTCCCCAGAAACTTGTTAGTGTAATTAGGCTGACCATGTGTGAACTTCAGAGAACTTCTGTCAGTTACTTCTACGGGATCATGTCATCACACATCCGTGCTATATGGCCCATTCAGCTCAGCCTTCCCAGTTTCATAACTTTTATTATATCAGGCTTTTAAAACAACTTATACTTATTATAATTCTTCTTCGTATACTTCTTAGTTTTTTTTTGTCTCATTTGTCTGCAAAACAAATAGGTTATGCTTTGTTATGTGAAAAACAAATAACAGATATGCGTTGGAGAACTTTTCTTTTGAATATTTGGAGATCCCTTTCATCCTTTTTGAACTGTGGACTGACTAGACATCTGTTTATGGATATCAGTTTATTTTTCAAAATAATCATTCAAATTTACTCAACCCATCATTGATATAAAAAAAATAATTAATTTTTATATCTACTTAACACTTTCACTGCCAGACGGCGCCGATCGGCGTCCAGGTAGATTTTACTGAGTGGCCAACAGACTCCGATCGGCGTCGAAAGGAATGCAATGTTTCCTTCATTCACAAAGGCTGGCTTTAACCAATCTCCCCTCTTTTTCTCTTTTGGCCGCTCGGTAAAGGCTCGACCAGTACCATTTGATCTGTGGTTTCCAAAATAGGAGTTTCGTTACTGTGTGGTTCCTTATTTAAAAGTTTTCAGTTTTTCTGAGTTCGCCGATCAGAGTCAGTTGGCCACCCAGTAAAATCTACCTGGACGCCGATCGGCGCCGTCTGGCAGTGAAAGTGTTAATTAACTGGAAATTGCCCAAATTCTGATATTCTCACTTCACTATAAAAAATTACAGATGTTTTGATTATTTTTTTCAGGTTGGAATGTGCACAAAAGTTAAAAATTATTACAAACGGAAAGCTGGTAAAGACCCAGGTCCTCAAGAGTACAAATACGGAGAAGTTGCTTATGCACATACATCACCGTTCTTAGGTGTCTTACCTCCTGGAAAATCGATCCAAGCTCTTGAAAATAACATGTACCGATCTCCGATTTATGAGCATAAAATACCTGATTCTGATTTTCTGGTGATTAGAACAAGGTATTGTATCAGTTACTATTACATCTTGTGTATGTATTTTTTAAATTTACCAATTGTAAAAAATCATACTAATAACAGAAACTGTTGATAGGCAGCAGTACTACATCAGAGAGATTGATTCTCTGTTTGTAGCTGGTCAGCTTTGCCCTCTATATGAAGTTCCTGGACCTAATTCAAAGAGAGCCAATAATTTTGTCAGGGATTTCCTTCAGGTAATGATTTCAAATTTAACTAGTATTATATTTTATTTTTTAAATTGTATTTAATTCCCAACACCATAGGAACTGGCTCTATTTCCAAATAGGAATGATTTTTCCTTTAGTGTTAGCAATGAAAATAAATTTCCATTGTTGCTAAAATTTAACTTTCTTATTCACAAAGAGTCAAAGGAAATTTAAAAAAGTTCATAAAGAATAATATCTTATTTCAAAATGCTTCATATTAACATAATTGGCTCATAGTCAATGTAAACCAAGTTTTAGTTGGTACAGGGTCCTGAAAATATTGTTTGATATCGTTTCCAAATTTTTCATTTCTTTTATACATTTTTTAATTAAATATGGTTCAGTTCATAATTGATGTCAAAGGTAATTTTTTTTTCTTAAAAACCCTTTATTTAATATATACCGAGTGAGTTACAGATTCTACAATATGGAATAACTACACTCCATGCTAATTATATTTACTGTAGCTACAATTTATATAATGTGTGAGGTTTAAATAATTTTTCTATGGTTGGCTGATGTACAGAATACAAGGTTTGTGAACATAGAAAGTGATAGTGATCACCCTAAGAATGCGACGGGCTAATTCTAAACTAAATCTAACTAACTTAACCTAGTTTTCCTGGACAGCCTGTTGCCATCAATACATGAATGGGTGTGGGGTCATAGTGTTAAACACTAGGTTTGTCAGGTGCTGCAACTAGTAAAAAAACTTAATGTGTCTCTGGTGGATGAACTCGCCCACCGACAGCACACCAAATAATGGGCGCAGGGCGGCGTTCTGTAACCTCTGAAGAGAGGTGTGTCTGACCACTTTTCTCATGCTACTGTTCTGAAATTGTTGTGCGTATTTTAGCTGTACTGTCAGTTAAGTGGGGGTCCGACGGTTTTGTAAGCATTGGCGGCTTGGGGCTAAACTTCCGGATCACAATGTCAGCTACATCAACGATAACCTTGGTTAGGAAAGCTACCTGTCGATCCACTTCCTATGTAATGTGGAGAACGGGAACCATATTTAATTGGTGGTATAGTAGTGATCAATATAGTTCCCAGTCGTCCCTATAGTCATACTTCATGGGGTGGGGTATCACAACTCTACCGTCAATTGATTAAACTGGCAGGTGGTCAGTCGTCACAAGGTCTAGGGTATCACAATTACTTATCCAGTGTGGCTGGCTACCTTGTGAGTAGGAGGTCTAGGGTGGAGGTCATTCGACTCTTTTTTCTATGGCGGTGGAGATCAGTTGAATGTCTCATCAATCGCAAAAAGTTAAACTGTGGGGATGGACAACAGTAAAGGGTGCCTTTACCAATTGTCTCCTAGCTGGGTTGATGGTGGCATTGTTCCACAGTAGATGCCATGTATTAAAGTTTCCGACAACCCGGTGGTTGTTTTTTCTTAGCTCATTTTTTAAGAAGAGCTGAGAACTATTGGAGAGATGCCCTTGGTCTCTTATACCGAGTGTGAATTTGTGGTTATTTCAAGACCACATAAACTACCTATAATACTTACCTTGTTCCTCTTCTCCTGAACGTAGTGCACTCTCGGGGCACACCTGCTAAGATCTTATGGAATCAGATCATTACGAATAAAGCTACCCACCGACGAGGCCGCCAGCAAAGGTCAAAGACCACAGGTCCACCCATTTTATCTCTTTCTTGATGCTCGCCGGACAGCGGTCGGGTTGTAGTGACCCTAGCCCGTGGCGGACGTCCTCTTATCTCTTTCTTGATGCTCACCGGACAGCGGCCGGGTTGTAGTGACCCTAGCCCGCGGCGGGCGTCCTCCCCCCTTGGAACACTTCCCGACAGGTCCGTTTGTTGACACTAGAGTAGCCCTGTAGCTTTATGCTCTGGTTCACAATTCTTGTATCCGTGTGCATGATGTGTGGGGTGGAGATCACTATTAGTGTCTAAACTTCTTTGAAGATAGTCATTAGACCATCAACTTGAAAGTTAAGTATTTTGTACTTATCCATGATGTGCGATGGTCATTAGAGCGAATACAACCAAGCTGTGAAGACCGGACATAAACTTACTTATCATGGTCTTGAGAATCGGGAAGGCTAAATGTATCAGTTGTGCAAGGAGAAGAAGTGGCCACTGCTGCATAGGAGGATCCTGCTCCATGATACACTGTCACAATGTAAGGCTGTGGGGTCCATCTCCCGGTGGGCTCCTTCTGTTGGTATGGTTGAGGTCTGCTGCAGCTTGGAGCTTTACCCGGTAAGGGCATGACTTGTAGGAGGATACATGGGGACCACCACACAGTTGGAGTAGTTTGCTTCTTGTGCCCTGTCGTATTCATTTGATGTGTGTTCTTACGAACACCGACGACTTTTTGGTCACAGTTGTTTTTAGTGTATGCAACTCTTGGCATCTGTGGGATGCCCTTTTGCTGTATATAGGGGACCACCCTAAAAAGGACATGGTTGGTACTTTGAATTTTCTGGAGGTCCTCTAGTTTGGTAGTCGGCGCCACCGTCACTAAGATTGGTGAGATCTCCAGTTTACATGTCATGGGAGTCTGTCTTCCGAAGGCGCCAGATATGCAATACCCCCAGGGCAGTTATTTTAGTTTCCTTGATTAGAATGATATCCTCAGTCACGTTAAATTTATTATGCATGATTAAGTGGTTACTTGAAAATTCCATTCCAACTCCAGTTCAATTATGAAATAAAATTGTTGAAATGAAATGATACCGATTTGAAATGTTAATTTGAACTTCATATAAATTTTGAAATATATTTTTTAAATCGAAATGAAAGGAAAAAACCCTGTTGTGGTTGGCTAGATGGAAATAAAATATGCTGTTAGTATTTTTGGATCTTCTAATTTCATTACATCTAATACACCACATATGGGCCATTATTATTTATATGCTAATCACATCAGAGTAATTTATGTCATATTATTTTTGTTTGCTAGACATGGTGACACATACATCTATGTGTCATTCTTAGAGGACAATGCTCCAGAATAAAAAGTTCTTTTCATTTCAATAATAATGATTTTTTTAAATGTAGGCAGATAAGGAACTTGTAGAATCTAAATTAAAAGATTGGGAGAGTTGGTGAATAGAGATTGGTGGGAATAGAGTTCCAAAGGTTTGTGGCATGGTTAGTATGTCATGTCAGATGGGCAGAATCTAGTATTGAGGGATTTGATAACTGATTTGAATTGGAGGAAGTTGTTAAGTTGTGTAAGGGGACTTCTTGGTCATAATAGTACTGAAGAGAGGGATCCAAAGAAGCATTAGCAATGGGCAGAAGGATACAACCATCCAAACTCGAAGTAGTGCTATGAAATGTGGCAGCCTTTCGAGATCCCAAGTATTAATCTAAAAATCTAAAGAAATAGTTCATCAGCCACTTTAACCCTTGACCCTTGAGATTGTCAGGGAGCCCACCATATACCACACAACCATGGTCAAAATGGAGACAGACAAGAGAAGAGACCAGAAGTGGCACATTTGTAGTGAGAGGAACTGCTAGACGATATTGAGCGGTTTGAGGGTGGGAATGGATGAGTGGGTGATATGAGAAATGTGGTGTTACCAGGATAGAGATTGGTCAACCAAAGTTTTTGACTATTGTAAACAAGTCAAGATGAGCGTCAATGGTGAAGGTAGGAATATTATTTAGGGTTTTGAGAAGAGAACATGAGCCAATAATGATTAATTCCTTTAGATTTCTCCGGATTCAATTAAAGTTGTGGATTGTTTAGGTTTACCTGAATCAATATGGTAGGGATGCAGATTGGAGCCCACTAGGAGGAAAGGATTGTCAAATTTGAGTGTATTTGGTGTATAGGTGATTAGAGCAGTAGAATATGAATAAATGTTGTCAGAACATGAAATATTAAATAGCTTCTGCATAGTGACTGTTAAAAGTCAGAGAGATGAGAGTCAGTTAATAATTTTGGTTGACTTTTTGGCCTTTAATTATTTTTTCATAAATTTCCTGTTTTTATATCTTGAAACAAATGTTTACATGATAATTCAGAGTGCTGTTGAATATACTTTTAAAATTTCTGATTGATTAAATTTTTTAAATTTAAAATTAGCTGTGTGAAAATATATACTTTGTTATGATTCATGTTGTAATAGGTTTCATTTTTAAGGATTTCATCTATTAATATTTATTTTGAAAATCCACAGGTATTCATTTATCGACTGTTTTGGAAGAGTGTTGACACACCAAGGCGCATCAGGATGGACGATATCAAAAAAGCTTTTCCAAGTCATTCTGAAAGTAGTATAAGGAAACGACTAAAATTATGTGCTGATTTTAAGAGAACAGGTATTGAAGATCCTCTGAGTACCTACCCTATCCTCACCCTTCCACGATTTCCTAACCAGAAGCGTAAAAATTGTAATTATCTCAGTAATTTTATATGTATATTATAATAATTTTTAATTATTTTGTATTTTAAATAATGAAAGGGAATACTCATAAAATTATATGTTATTCAAAGAGAAGACAATATCTTTCACAAATTCTTAACCACAAATATTGCATAGTTATGCTGTTGGGGTGCCGGTAATGGGTACGTTGTATAGTTTTAAATTGAATTTAGTTATTTATTATTCATGGTTTTAGTATTCAATTAGTCTTACGCCCAACAAAAGCGTAACAAAGGCTCGCACTTCATGCTCGAAGTGGAGGATGTGTAGGTCCCAGAAATGTTTATAAACGACTTGCGGTCACGAAGAAAGGCAGATGGCAGCCATAATGTTCATACCCAACTCGCGCTTTGAGTTTGTAGAAGAAGACCACAGATCCTGTGAATGACCAGACAGGGCTACGCTTCGCACTCATGGGGCAAGAAGCATAGGTTCATGAACTGTTCTCCAGCGCAATTTATTATTTTTGTTTCATACAATTGATAGATGCTAGAAAGATTGAAAAATCTTCTAAAAATGGATGTAAGAAAAACCACCATGAAATTCACTAAGAAACTGTCAAAATAACGCCCGGCTTAAGAAAAACATTTCTGACCACAACCGACCAGCAAAGAGGCACAAAATTCACATTAAAACAGAGGCGTCAAAGTGAGTCAGATATCAATATTCCCCAGCAGAACACAGCTTCCTAATCAAATTCCCTACAACTTTGGTTCTCATTGTTTCTTTCACTGCGGTTCAAAGTAAAAAGGTTTTACATTTCTTTTCTCCAACATTTTTTTAGCCCCTGTACGTTTTCTTCTGCACTGAAACATTTTTTACTTGATGATGAGACCGCACCTATTACGCACTAAAATAGTCAGTAACTGCCATTTCCCCCCCTCCTGAAATGTTCACCAAATCATGATTCTGCAGTCAAATTTTAGAAATCCACAACCATTTCGATGCCACGCGCTAAGGTTTATTGGTGTTTTTCGATGAAGTAGTGGGTATTTTGGATCCAGCATAGATCCCGAATGGGCGGGATTTTTGAAAATTTGACTAGAAATAAAACTCATCCATCCCATCCTCCCTTCCTCCTTTTTTCTTTCTTTTTTTTTTGGCCTGGCATTTTATTGGCCAATTCCTCAATGAATCCTTATCCTCCTCCTCATGATAGAGTTTAAGTATGTTGCGAGCTTTAAAATGTCTTTTTTAAATTACTAATTGTTATTTCATATTATTACTATATTATATATATTACTTCAATAATAATTAATTTAATTTTTTTTAAGGCATTTTAACTAACATGATTTACAATTTTTTATTCATGGTTCCTAGGTCTTATAAATGAGCCTTATAATATGGTTGCAATTAAAACTGACTGTTTTAAATATTATTGCAATATGATTTGGTGCTTTTGAGTATATTTTCCTAAGATTATCAAAATACATGTGATAAACATTTTTCTCTTTATTGAAGGTATGGACTCAAACTGGTGGGTAATCAAGCCAGATTTTAGGCTTCCTACCGAAGAGGAAATCCGAGCGATGGTTTCACCAGAACAGTGCTGTGCTTATTTTAGCATGATTGCAGCAGAACAACGACTTAAGGTATGTAGGCTCTGTACTTTTGCTTAGGTTTACAATGTCAGTTACATAGCCAATAAGGAGGATTAGGGGGATAGAACAGTGTTCAGGAGACATGAGTCCCCCCCCTCCCTTCTGTGATCGTACTGTGTTAATAATTTTGAACCAAAAAATAATTTATAATTATTAAAGAAAAATATATTTGTAAGGCTAGGATTTGAACCAGGCGCTCTTCTAACTGAGCTATCTCATATCAAACGAACATCCTTAACAATATCCAATATCATTACCAGGTCATGTTTATTATTAAATCGCCAAAGCAATATTATTTAATTGAAGAATAGAATTTAGGGGGTATTCTATTTCTAGCCCTATCACTTATCTTTTTTCTTTGGCTAACTACAATTATCACAGTTTGATACTGTAATTTGTTAATATATATTCAATACGTATATAATATATATAATAAGTAAAAAATGCTATCAAAGGAAATGAGCATACCTTGTAGTCTTCTTTGAAAAATGCATGCCATTGAAATATAATTGCCATATGTTCTGATTGATAATTGAATTAATTCTATATCATCTCTTTCAGGATGCAGGTTATGGGGAAAAATTTATATTCACCCAGCAAGACGAGGATGATGAAGATTTACAGTTGAAGATGGACGATGAAGTTAAAGTAGCTCCTTGGAACACTACAAGAGCCTACATCCAAGCGATGAAAGGGAAGTGCCTCCTGCAGCTGACTGGACCTGCCGATCCAAC
The DNA here is from genome assembly GCA_930367205.1 of Acanthosoma haemorrhoidale. Classification (NCBI taxonomy): domain Eukaryota; kingdom Metazoa; phylum Arthropoda; class Insecta; order Hemiptera; family Acanthosomatidae; genus Acanthosoma; species Acanthosoma haemorrhoidale. The sequence goes on from OV884011.1 coordinate 71,389,864, forward strand.
AGGTTGCGGCGAAGGCTTCTCCTACGTCAGGATGCCGAACAAACCAGCTGTGAGATATTCCATTGTTATACTTTTTTGGCAGTCATCCGCTTCATTTATTTATTATATAAAAAATAAATTAATTGCTACTATACTGTATAATATTTCCTATTTTTATTTAACACTTAATTATACTAGTCACTAAATAACAGTAATTTGAAATAAGAAAAAAATAAAATAAATAGCAAAAATATAAATAATTTTTTTATTAGATTCTCCAAGGATGCAAAATCTTTTCATAAATCTCTTTTTTTCCACTTAAATTTTCATAACTTGTCTAAATTTTATCAATAGCCAATGCTGTTCTGCCTTTGTGAAACTTAATTCATTCTCTTTCAGTAGAAGTCAAGTTGGCATTAGATGTATATAAATAGAAGCAATTTGGTTTCATTTATTTATAAGTAAGAAAAATAAAGATGAAATGAACAATAAAACATAATACGTTTCATTTTATATGATCATATTTTTTCTATATTATAAGTTAAAAAAAATGAATCGGGTAATGAATGATAACCTTATTTTACACACAGAACAAAGACAGAAATGATGATAAAAAAATGAAGTTTTTAAACTTAAACTTTTTTTCTCTCCGCTCCTAGGGCTCATTAGCAAGAACATTTGGACATAAAAAGCTTCATTGAAATTGACTACCCCACAACCGTAGCCTCCCCTTGATAGTTCATTTTAATTAGTTATTTCATTCTATGTAATCCACTCAGAGAACCTCTACATTTCTTCTATGTTAAGTACTACCGACCTCTATAAAACATGAACATTATTATCTATACTTGCTTTATTTTTGCTTAGAACTACGATGGTTTAAATATGTTAGCATCTATCAAGTCTTTCTAATTTGAACAGTAATTAGTAATCAAAATCTTAAAAAGTAAATTACAGAACCTACCTGTATCAATTTAATGCACAAGTTAAGAATGAACTACTAAAATGACCTTATACTGACAATAGGAGAATACTGATATCCTTACTTAAGTCTACATGCAACCATAGAATTCACTAGTTAAAAAATTACAAATGTGATACATGGTCATTCTTATTATAGCATTTAGCAATGGATTAATTTTTAGTAAATACAATTATGCATAATATTTCAGTTGAGCAAAGAAGAGCAAGAAGCTCAACCAAAAAGGACCGTTACGGGAACAGATGCCGATCTTAGAAGACTTTCATTGAACAACGCTAAAGCCCTATTGAGGAAGTTTGGTGTTCCAGAAGAAGAGGTACTATGTTTGATTTTTACAGGTTATAACGATCAAATATGATTATAAATAATTGGTCTTGGATTGAAGGTTAGACTAATAATAATAAATTATCACATCTTGTATATCTATAATGTAATAGTTTATAGTGTATGCATGATAGTGGTGTACAGAATGTGTGGTTTTCATTATGAATTTAATGCAAAAGTTACAAATTACAACTACTAAAACTAAAATAACTAAAATGACCTGATACACTGACAATAAGAGAGCCGTATACAGATATCCTTAGTGAAATCTGCATGCGGTTAACTAAATTCATTAGTTCAACAAATGTAGTATAAAAAATGTGTCTGGTTTTAAGTTTAGATCTTGAGGAGAAACAATTTATTTTATTAATATAACAGTAAAAATTGTATGCTTTAATTTTCTATTTTCTTTTAATATGAAATTATGTGTTATGGTATTTTTTAAAGTATAGGTTCCGAAAATAAAACATTAGTTATCTTTTGCAATAAGAATTCATTTTGATTTTCATAGTAATTAATAGTTAATCAAAAAAGTTATATAAATTTTTCTTATAATTTAAATGTATCTATTAACTTTTTCAACAGATTAAAAAATTGACTCGTTGGGAAGTTATTGATGTAGTACGTACTTTGTCTACTGAGAAAGCTAAGGCGGGTGAAGAGGGAATGACTAAGTTCTCTCGAGGAAACAGGTTTTCCATTGCTGAACACCAAGAAAGGTTCGTTATAACATTGAAATGATTATAGCATGCATGCCCAAAATAATTTTGTAGAAAAAATAACATATTAACTGTTGTAGGCAAAATTAAGAAAGATCTCATATATTATCCAGAAGAAATATTTTTATATATTATGTGCTTTACAATAAATAACAAGTCCTCAGCATCATTTGTTATTTGGTAACGTGTCGCAGTATTTTCAATAAATACATTTATCATTAAACTGATAGTAAATCGACTGGTTACCCTCTGTTTTAAAATATTTAACTCATTTGACTATGGTTCTAGATTCAGGTACTGTTAATTATTATTGTTTTTGTAATTTCCAGGTATAAAGAAGAGTGCCAAAGGATTTTTGATCTTCAAAATCGTGTGCTTTCTTCAAATGAAGTTCTTTCAACTGATGAAGGTGAAAGTTCTGATGAAGACAGCTCCGATATTGAGGAGATGGGGAAAAATATAGAGAACATGTTAGCCAATAAAAAAACTAGTACTCAGGTAATAAATATTTAGATAAAATTAGTGTTTTTTGACAGATGTTTTATTTATTGAAACAATAATTTGCTCTTACAAAAAAAAATCACTTTAAAATCCTGCTTTTACTTTATTAAAAAAAACGTCAGAAGCCAAGTTTAGCACAACAAAATCAATAAATTTGTGTTGATTTTTAAAATTTTTAAATTTATTGCTTTATTATATATTAGAATTCTTTTTTTGAGCAGAGTGCTTTGCAGCGTAAAAGATTTTTTTTGAGCAGATTGCTGCAAACGTGTTTTATTTTCAAAGTGAATATCTTATAAACAAAATAAAAAAAACAATAATTTTGTATATTAAATAATTAGTTGATTGGTTTCATTTTAATACTAGTAGTTTTATTACCATTGTTAAGGCAGTTAATTTATTTGTAATTAATTACTGATGGAGGTAGTAGTAGGTTGGTTCCCAAGTTCATATTCTCAAGTAAGAGTGCTTATGTTAGTAAACATAATAAGACTGGCCTTCAAGCTTGTAATTTTACTCTCCATTATCAAATTAGGATGGTAGTGAATGAGAAGGGTACAATGGATATAATGCCTAACAGCCTGTTAATTTACCGTAATCTGACATGCTGTCATAAACATCTTTATGAGAACATAAGTCTCATATTAAAATTATATACTTTTTGTAAGAAAGTGCATAAAATAGTTAATTAAATCTTAATGACCATATAATTTACAAATGTTACATATATACTATAGTTCTTAGAGGCCAATACTTTCAATGTTGTCGAAGATGTTATCCTTGTTATATAAATTTAGTAAAATATGTTATTAAGTGATTTTTATTTGTTTCCCTTTATTTTTTATTCTGTCACTTGGTTCTTCTCCACAATCTCAATATTTTGGGTATGTAAATAACTATTCGGACCCACAAAAACAAAATCATAATTTCTGTATTTGGTTGTTAGTGCAATGTAACCAGGCATACATAGGTTGCTGGTACTGTAATAAAGTGACTTCCTTATCTGGTATTGCACCGTTCTTGTTCACTGGTTCTTTTACTATTATAATTATACTTATCAAAGTTATTTTTCTATCATTATAGTTAATGTTAGTTTAAATGTAACAGTTTGACTGGAAATGATTAGTGAAATCTTATGGTACATTTAATTAATCTGATGTTTCATTTGGTTAAATTTTTAGCTATCTCTTGAGAAAGAGGAGCAGGAACGGCACGAACTCAGAAAGTTGTTAATGGGTGAGAATAGCGATCATGACCCTCGAAAAAAAGATAAGAAAAAAGAAGAGGAGGAAAGCTTTGCTTCGAACAGTGTTATTAATCAACCTGGTAGGCAATAATTAAATGTAAACTTACAATTTGTAATTATTGCAATTATTTTAATTATCAAACAATGAACTGGGTGACGTTGAAAATTATCAGGACAGTTATTCTAATTTGTATATTTTTTTTAGGTCGTGTTCTAAAGATTTTTAGGACATTCAGGGATTCAGAAGGGAAGGAGTACACACGGTCGGAAGTTGTAAGAAAGCCAGCCGTCATAGACATGTATTTGAAAATTAGGAATACCAAGGATGAAGCTTTTATTAGGCATTATTCCACTATGGATGATCAACTGAAAGAAGAGATGAAGCGAGAGAAGAGGCGACTGCAGGAGCAGCTCAGAAGGTTAAAGAGGAACCAAGAACGGGAAAGAATAACTGGTTCCAGTGGCGGAATGTTTAGCAAAACATCTCAATCCCGTAAGTCCTTTTTAATTGTGTACTGTAATTTAATAATGTCCCTGTTCTGACACCAACATTTATTAATTTTAAATTAGGTACAATAATAATTTTAATACATTTAAAAACCATTTCACTTACATAAAATAAATTAAGGTCTCCTAGCTGGCGTATTTCTTCTATGTTAGAATTACTCTTAAACTTTTATTTCAATTGGTGTATTATAGCCTTATGTATTCCCATTTAGACTAGAAGAGGCCTCTTAGCCGGCCGACTATGCTATTGCAAATAATACACTTCTATTTAAGGGAGTGAAATAAAAAGTCACTGTCATTATTGGGATTTTTAATTCGAAACCTTCATATGTTATGAAATGGTTATACTAACCACGACACTATATATGTTTTCTTTTTTATAACACACAGCCTTTTTACCATTATACCATTGGGCTTGGTTTCGTATAGCTTAGCTGTATGAGGAACCTATTTTAATTTGTAATTGTTTTCCAAATGGAGCAGTAGAGCAGTAGAAGGAAAAATGTTAAAAATAAAATATGCCCAGGCTCATTGTGGTATCCTTGGCCATCTAAATGCAAAAAAGCTGCCAAAGAGTATGAACCCACTGTGAAGTACATATTACAATCTAATGTCTCCTATATTTTTTAGGGCGCTGAATCTGAATCAGGAGTTATCCAACAAAATTTCTTAGTAGGTTTTGAGATATTCACAAAAAACAGCTAAATTTTTGCACTTTTTTTGGTTTTCCGCTTAAAATTTCAAAAATATGCATAATACCAAAAAAATCACTCCTACGCATTTTAAAGTAGACTAAATTTGCCAAGAGCTCAACCGTGGCTCTGTAGGTCAAATAGTTCCAGAGATATAACACTTCAAAAATTGGTAATTTTTTCCAAAAAGTGAAATTTTATGTTTTGGGTCAACTTTTGAGCCAAATATTGGGGGAAATACTAATCTTATGAGGAAAATTGTTAGAAGTGAAGTTGTAGGAAATCTATTAAGCTCTAATTCAAGTACAGAACGATGTCTGCACACTATAATTTGACCAATGGTTGACTCATGATTGGCAAAAAATAAGAAAATCGTATTTTGGGATGATTTGATCCAAACCCTTTCCATGACTTGAAAACTTCTCTAAAAATGTAAACCTTAATTTTTCACGGTTTCCTAGGACTATTATACAATATATAATTAATTATATTATAATTAAATGAGGTGTTGTTAGTGCTAGGTTTCTGTTCCTCTTACACAAAAGCTACACAGTGTGAAATTTACACAATAATTACCCCCCCCCCTCTAGCTGTAGAGAATGAAAGTGTCTCCCAAATAGTGTTTGATAATGCCGATTTCAATGTACACACCTAATAGGCACAACACTTCACACGTGATGGGTGGGATTGTTTGTAGTAACCCCTAAAATTTAAATCAATCCTGGGTAAGTGTTTCCTTGGATACTGAATATACCATCTGGTGAAGAGGTTGATAGTGGAATGTATCAACATGTGTAGAATATCTGTATTCCATAGATGGAGCAAGTAGAATATAAAATATCACTTAAATTATAAGTATTTACAATAAAACAAAACAGAAATATCATTGCTGATTTGTTATGCAGCTTTCTCATCCTTGTTGTCAACAACCACTCTGGAAGGAGGTGAAACAAGAGATGGCTCTCAATCTCCGTCTCCTCCGAAGTCAGGCTTTATTAAGAATAGGCTACCTCCTCTGACCAACCCTACAACCCCTCCTACCCCTCGGAGAAGGAAACCTAGCAAAATGAAGCCTGATGTCAAGTTAAAGTGTGGAGCATGTGGTCAGGTATGTATTTTTTTTTTACTCAGTGGTAGTGAATAATCAAATTCATTAACTGACATGGCTCTCTGGGCTCTATATGGTTCTAATGCATAATTTTGTCTATTTTAGATGTTTTATATTAATATAATTGGCTTAATCAATTTATATGTAATTTAAACAATAGTTAACTAATATAAACAATGATTTAAATAAAATGATGCATTATTTGTTGTTAGGGAATGGGTTGGTTTCGTCACTCCTGGTGGCTTCTACTCTCTAGTCTCAAAACATGTCTCTCTCTTGTACCTGGTCTCATGACTGCTAAATAAATGAACCAACTGAATGAATGACTCAAACTGATTTCTTTATTAAACACCCTGGTATTTATTAGCCACACTACCCCCACTAGATATATGTGTTTTTCCCCAGAGGTAAATTCTACCTGATTTTATACTAAGGTTTTAACAATATAAATTCCAGGTTTTCCATCTAACCAAATATTTATTTTATAATAAAACACAATTTGAACACAAAGTATCGTATAATACTTTCATATATCAATGCATAATGCAAACTAAAAATCCCTGATCACTTTTCTTATACCATCATTCGGATCCGGCAATATATCAATTTTTGATCTACAATACAAAATAAACTCATTGAATGGCTACTGAAACTGAAACCGTAGTGAAAGTAGGTCACATCAACAATCATTGCCTGAAAATGCCCGGGACTTCCATGTGATGATTTTGTTTTATAACTGTATTTTTCACAAAACTCTTCCCAATAGAATTATCCTCTATTAATAAAATGAATGAATAGTTTCTCACAATCGTTCCAGAAACTGATGTGGAGACTCCAGGGGGGTTTCTTCACTTTCTACATCATTGATTTCATTTATGTTTGTTCGAAATAATACAACATAGTAAAAAAAAGTTATGGGGAAAAAAGGTGAGGCAACAGATCCATGGATTAACTAGTAAAAACTTTAATATATAGCATATTAGTCACGACAGGTCTTAAGTGAACATAACCCATTTCATTTTCATCTAGGTTTTTTCATTTTAAATAGTTAAACAAACATTAAAGTTAAAAAACATTTTATGTTCAAGGTTGGGCACATGAGAACAAATAAAGCCTGCCCTATGTACTCTGGTACTGACAAGCCTCTTCCTTCAATGAGTGTTGCATTCACGGAAGAGCAGGAAGAAGAGTTTGAGAAGTCGCTGAACACAGAAGATGAAGATCTTGTCAACGTCGAAGGGACCAAAGTCAAATTATCATCAAAACTTCTTAAAGTAAAACATATAACTTCATTTATCATCTGTTGTAGTCTTAATCTAAATTATAGTTTAATATCATGTTTTTTTTAGAGGCAAAAAATTTCATAAGTTTTTAAAATTAATTATATCTATTTATAGCATGCTGAGGAAATCAAAAGAAGAGCCCTGTTGCTGAAAGTGCCAAAGGAAGCTATGAATCGTAAGAAGCGAAAGTCCTCTGATGTACATTGTGATTACCTCAAACGTCAACAACGTCCAGCCAATCGTCGGAGAACTGATCCTGTGGTTGTGCTTTCCACAACTCTTGAATCAATTCTTAATGAGATGAGGGATCTTCCCGATGTCCAACCATTTCTATTCCCTGTCAATGCTAAGGTCAGTATTTTTATTTATTCATTATATCACATTTTATATGTTGTTTTCAATTCGCAAGTATTAAGGCTGAAATTTTCTTTTAAACATTTACTCTCTGCTCTTATCTGCTAATCACTGAATTCTGCCTCTCAACTACTAACAAACATCTGCCTCATTTGGTTCCTTCAACAAATGACTATCAACATGACCTCCTAATGTATGAATTCTTTCAAAGCTCATGTGATCACTTCATTTCGAGATCATTATTTTTCAAATTGCTCAAGTTATGATCTATCTTTTTACATCTACCCTTTCTATGTTTACCTACCCTAGTTCTGTGCCATACTACTGAGAATACATGTTACACCATCACAGACATTCAGGAATCAGTCAATCAAGCTTGAAAAGGTGCAGCTAAAACTTAATCCTTCCAGTTTAAAACAAAATGTTTCACTCTAAAACAGGTATCATGAAGAGGGCTAAAAAAAGATAGATATTGAAGTATACCATACCAATCAATTGAAATACTAAGGTCAAAGTATTTGCTACCTCTCGAGTATATTGTCATGTGACTGACCTGGAGACTAAACTAAACAACGTACAAATTACTGCAACAATCATATGATGAATGGATACAATTGTTATTTAACTAACTCATCAGCAGACATACACCTGGAAAACAAAAATAGATATTAACATTTATATATTGTGATGCAGCAGATAATGTTTTCCTCTCTTTGTCAACAGGTCATCAAAAGATCTAGCTACATCTTTTTCTAATATTTCTTGTGATGTTAATTTGTGATATAGATTCTGATTTGCTCTCTATTCATTATTGCAAAAACTTTCCGTTGAAAACAATCATAACACTGATTGAGGGTTTCTGCCGAAAGACATGCTAAAGCAGTATTTAGCATGAATTCACTACTAAATTAGACTTATAATAGAATATAACTTAATAGAATATGATAATTAATATATATTATATAACAATATAACAAACTCATTATTGAAAATATAGAATAATATTAGATTAATAGACTTACGACTATTTTACTGGCCAGGGTATTTTTGCTTCACAAAAGTGTATTAATGCTAGTATCAACACTGCTTCTAGTTAGTCGTTGACACTAGAAAATTAATCGAAAATTTCAAATATCATAGAGGTGACAGGTATTGGGTATTTTGAAGTTAATTGTAAAATTTAGATTTTATCATTTGCAGAAATGTGAACAACCACAAATAATTCTATTTTAATGGATATATCTGTTATGTATTGTTGTTATGATGTATTGTTTTGATTAAATCTAACATCATTCTTTATCAACCTAAACAAATATCCCAAATACAAACCTATACAAAATACACCCAGTCAATTCACTGATTACTATGAACAGGCAGGCAATGTTGTATATCTATATCTTTATATGTTCCTATTAATTTTCAACATTTGATCCTGCAACCAGAAACTTTTTATCAATAAATTGACTGAGAACAATTATTAGATTAATTATTATACCAATACCTTACTGAATATTAGCCAATCGATTAAGAATAATAATTAATTATCCAACACAAGAAACCAAAGATGAATCCTCACCTGGAAATATTTTAAAATTATTAGATAAATAATAAAATATTTCCATTTTTAAATTTAAATTCAGGCTTTAGGTTCTACTCATATTTGAAAAATGTCATAGGTAATTTAATTCCTATTACTTTATTCCTTTTTGTTGGAATGCTTCTCTCTTTTGTACCACACAACCTGTTGGATTTTTATTTCTTAACTACCTTTTCAACTACTAACAACTTTCTTATTGTTAAATAGATCTTGATATAGTGTAAACAAACTTATATCATTTAAAATAATTTCTACTAATTTAAACTTTAAAAAAGGTTTTCTATCTCTTCCTATTTATTGCTGAACCAAAAATATTATGTTATAAAAACATTTTAATAAGTCGTTATGAATTGTATTATTACCACAGTTCTTAATCAACTAAAATCTAAAATATTTTGAAAGTGCATTAATTAATGTATTTTTATTGGCATTAAATAACATAACCTGAATAATGAACGATTGCACATCGGCACAAATAAATGCTTTATGCTCTAACTGACTTTTTTTATTTTAAATAATAAGATTTCTTATATTAAATAAAATTGTTTCAGGTTGTGCCTGACTATCATAAAATAATACAACGGCCAATGGACTTGCAGACGATAAGGGACAACCTCCGCCAGAAAAAATACCAAAGCAGAGAAGAATTTTTGGCTGATGTTAATCAGATAGTTGAAAATTCAACTCTTTATAATGGTAGGCATTTATCTATTCAATATAATTCATTCCTTAAAACATTTGTTTTTATATCTTTATCTGGAAAATTAATTAAACTTCAAATGTTGAAAGTCCTTCCTTAGTTTTCACAAACTTTATTTTATTCTGAAATTTATGAGGGGTGCAAGTTTCCCAAATTTTCTGAAGGTTTAAAAATTCTACTTGTTAACCTGCTTCAAATTTTATAGATGTTCTTTCATTTAGAAAAGTAATGGGGTTTTAAGCTGTAATTATTTTTTTCATGATGGTGAATTATGTTTTTATCCATTTGTCTGTTTGGTGTGGTCTTTGTTATTTAGTTCGTGGAGAGGGTTGACCCTCAAACCTGGACAGAGTACCTGAAAGTGGGTGCTGGGCCAAAAAAGATTGTGAACCACTGGAGTAGTTGATGAAATTAAAGATATTCATGTCCTGGTTAATAATTACGTATTGAATGTTAAGATTTTTATGGAGTATAAAAAAAAAAGCTGTTAAAATCGTTTTGCAGTCATAACAAAATCCATAATTTTATTGATACAACATATTGAACTTATACATTTCTTGAAGCCTAACACAATAGATATTTTCCAGAGGTCATATTTAATTAACCCTTTCAGCCTCAGGGCCTATTTCGTGTTTCTTTGCTGTGGCCTCCAGTAAAGTTTTTAATTTATTAATACAAAATTATATTTTTGCATTCAATCGAAATGCATGGCTTAATGTAAGAAAATTAATAAAAAAAATTTTTATTTTCGATCAGAACAGGGGCTATCTCAGCCACAGAGACTAACGTTTTCTTCTGTGGCCAGAGCCACAAATATCACGATCAGTAGAGAATTGTGGTTTTCACCCCCGATGGTATACCCTTCCTATTCCTCTCATGGTTCCCATGGCATATTTATCATTTTGAAATAAATGCTGAACTAAATTTACAGATGTATAGAAATTATCTGTGTAAATTGAATGCCCCTTGCCTAATTCCCCTTCCATTAATTTCATTTTTTCAAAAACATTTTTTTAAATGTAATTTTACTTACACTTTTGGTATTTGCTCAATACCAAAAGGAGATTATTTCCTATCTTTTTATGAGATCCACCTCAAAATTATCACTATTTTAAATTACCAATAACTGTAAGAGCAACAAAAAAAAGTTCAAAGTAAATCAGGCCTAAAAAAAAGAAACCAGTAATTTTCTCAAAATCAGAGGTTTAAATTTTTCCTTTTCTGGAAGTCACCTTTTAAGTTCAAAGAATTGAATGAGAAAGAACCTTATCCTTAGTTTCAAGAGAAAGGGACTTTTTTGGTGATGGTGGTGGGGGAAGTTTTTTTTATCTGGGCAGGTAGCGTTCGCAAGTGTTGCGATCCCAGTCACAGGGTGGGCTATACCTGATTGCAACTGTTGTGTTCTCAGCACTGATATGGTTAATGAAATTAATTAATATTAAGTAGAAATGGTTTTGAAACTGCCATCCTCATTTATTTATGCATACCTGATTTTATATTTAAATATTAAGAAATCCATTTGCCTTTTTTTTTTTAAAAAACTTGTACTTAATTTGTATATATCGACAGTCGTAGAGAAAAATTGGGTAAGTCGTAAAAACCTAATTTTTAATGTTCAACTCTAAATCAGCCAATGAAGGAAATGAATTCCACTTCTTCCTAAAATTATATTTTATCATTAAATATTATTTATTATATTAATATTTTTAGTAATGTCAATTTAAATTTATCTAATTTATTAGTATTAGTTTGAGGTTTAAGTAATTTTGAGCCATTGACTTACTTAGTTTTTTATGTGCACATTTTTCTTTAGCTCTGAGTTTTAGTGGGAGAAGTAAGAATAGAAGTAAATGTTGAGATTATATGTTATAATAATGATAAAAAATTATTGACATACCCAGTTTTTCTCTCTTATTATGAATATTAAATTACTTTTGCTTTAATTTTTGTTTATTCATCAAAATAACACAATTTTTTTTTACCAAGGAGGCAAGAGCTCATTAACCCTCGCGGCAAAAAAAATGCTCAGTGTATGCGTCGAAAGGTTGGCTGAAAAGGAGGAGAGGCTGATGAGACTTGAAAAGGCCATAAACCCGCTGTTGGACGACAATGACCAAGTTGCTTTCACCTTTATCTTAGATAATGTTGTCAACAACAAACTAAAAATAATGGCAGAATCGTGGCCTTTTGTCAAGCCAGTCAACAAGAAATTAGTCAAAGATTACTACCTGATCGTTAAAGAGCCCATGGATTTGGAAACCATCGAACGAAAAGTTAAATGTAAGTCTATTATTTATAAATTACTGCTGGTAGTCTATTTGAGGTTATTTATTAGTTTCTTAGCACGTAAAATTTACTTTAAAATGTTGACTGAATATTAGATTAATAACTGAAAAGTCAACTGGAGAAACACTACACGTTATTTTTTTAAAATTTGAACAAAGCGATTGCAATGTTTGAAAGTTGAGCCTTAATACATGAGTTCAACACTGAGTTCACTCTGTTACTCATTCTTCAAATGGTTTTTATAATATCATCAATACTCTTTTAATATTTGAATGTATCCTCTGTAAATTCTCTAATTGAAGCAGAAATGAATTTTCAAAGAATTCATATTTTTTTTTTTAATAAGTATTAATATTACTTTGATCAGCATTTATAATGCCAAATATTTATGAAAATATGCTATTTTCTCAAGGATAGCTTCAATCAATTTTAGTCTCTCAACTGCTGAAATTCAGTTTAAAATGTTGGCTTGATTTTAGATTTGTAAATGAAGAATCTGCAGAAAACAAAAATTTTACCATTCCTCCTTTTGAAAAAAAGGGATTGTAATGCTTAAAAGCTCGTCCTTTACGATGGGGATTTATAATTCTTTCTTATGTTCTTTTTCTTGTTTGTTTTAGGGCATGTCAACCAAAAAGTTTTTTTTATCACTGTTAACAGTCTTTCTTTATTTTTGGTGATGTTTCGGCATAATCCCCCATTTTCAAATCCTATATTTGTATTTAATTTGTCTTAATTAACTAATTTATATATATTAACAAATTTTTCAATGCATGAGCTTAATCTTAAAGTATTTGATAAATGATAAATGAGGACACAATCTATAGAACACATAAATCATGTAGAAAAGATTTAGCACTAAAATAAAAAAAAAAACTATCGGCTCTTTTTGTAAAATTAAGAAAAAGTATAAAGTTGTCTTCCATGTTTATATAGTAGTCTATAAAATTCTACTATTGACTTACCAAACATTTTGAAATTTTATGTTTCTTCCTTGACTCTAAATTTAAAAGAAAAAGTAAAATAAACCACTAATATTTTGGAGAGACAGAATATTTATTATTTAATTATTCAACTAATATTTTTTTACAGCCCATAAATACCATTCAAGGAAAGAGTTCTTGGACGATGTGGAAAAAATACTAAACAATTGTATCTTATATAATGGAAAGGAGTCTCCGTTTACTCAAAAAGCAGAAGCACTAGTACGAGTCGCCCGGCAGACGTTAGAGGAGGTAATAATGTCCAGCTTTTAATAAAATACTGGGACTAAATGAATAATAATCTAATAGTAATGAATAACCTAAGATACTATTACAGCTGGTATAATTTAATTAATTTTTTTTTACTAATTTTGGGTAACTTTAATTCTGTATTTATTATATAGTGCAACATTTGGTTGTGCCACTTCTTATAGTGGCTATAACTGTAGCGTTATAGTTAGCTTATCTGACCACTACTAGAGGGACGGGTTCAGTTCTCAGCTCCCCTGAGAATGTTCAATTAAAGAGAGATGGCTGGAGAAGTAACCAATCATATCTATAAATCTGTATCTAAAAGTCATGAATATATTATTCTAGCATACATTAATATATTTTCAAAATAAATAACAAGTTTTATTTTTATCATTAGTGTAGTATGACCCTTGCAGATGAGTCTTGATTTGCTCAAGCCTCTACCACCATTCATCTCTATTAAGTGGAGTTATTCCATTTACAAATGCCCATTAGCTCTACAGTCCTTCTAACGAAGTCTAGGTCATTTTCCTACACTGTACATACACCACTGAAAATTCTTCTGGCTTTCCTCACTAACCAAGCCAAAGCTAATTCGTCGAAGTCCGACTTTCTTAACCTTATGTCAGAACTGAAGAGGTTCAGGAGATGTTTCTGCTAAGTAGAGACTTTGCAAGGGCATTAGTGGCATAGTCAGTTTTCTGCTAGTATGAGTCTATTAATCCCTTCTCAAATGAAATTTCAACTGTCCACTTGGGAGCAAGCACTCGCTTGTTTAAACTCCATGGGGGCAAGGAGATGAATGGTTAAAGCCGTCGTTCAAGGCCCATGATAAAAAAAAAAAAACCTGGGAGCAAGTGATATGAACTGGTATACAAAGTCTTGGGACTTTTGAGCCTAAATCATTAATGGCTGAAATAATTAGTATTAATTTGTAAAAATAATATCATTCATGCTCATTCAAAGCTAACCATGTTAGATTATTCAATACATAGGAAATCATTCAAAGTAGCTTAAAAAAAAATAAGTGAATTCATAAAGTGTTAAAAAAAAAAAACCCTGGTGAAGATACCCATTCTACAAAATAGTAGTGCAGTTCAGATAGGTATTGTGATGCTGAAATATATACCTCACGCCCTTAATTTTTATTTTTGGAGGAGAAAGGACCCTGTTTTCCTTCCCCCTATCCCTTAATCTGATGAGTGTTGGGATCATACACAGGAAATCAAGTACTTGGTGTTTGTGTCATTGTCAGCAATACCAAGCCTTGAATGAAAACCATTCAAAAGCTAGGAATGGTTGTTTGTCTGTCCATCCGGAAGGACCTGCCAATAATATCCAGGTCACCAGCTTATTGAGTATGTTATAATTTGCCTGACCTTTAAGTTATGTTTATTTTTCAGTATGATGAACATTTGACACAATTGGAACGGAGCATATGCATTGCTCAGGAAAGGGCTCTAGAACAAGCTGAGATGGACTCCCTTGGTCCTTGGCAGCAGGATGAGGAAGTTCAAGAAGTGGATATGGTAATTAATTTATATTTGTGATACACATTCTAATTTCATCATATATTATTATTAGAGTAGGGGGGATGATGATAAAGTGACTAGTCGGTGTAACCAAAGTTACTTCAGTTCACTATTTTCTTTGAATTTACTTATTTTTAACAGGTAGAGATAATTCTTGACTTTGGATTAAAATATCTTGAAAACCTTAACCACCGGTATGTCAGTGTAAGAAAAGAAATGTACTTGGTTTCACCTCTTTTGAAACGATATGCAAACAAAAATCCCATCGACCCAGCCTCAGGTCAATGGCTTGTCAGGTGTCAGAAAGAAAGATAAACCTGTGGTCTTTGGCAGCTTAATTGTGTTTGTCTATTGATCTAACTCTATAAGATCTTAAAAGGTGTTTGCCCCGACAGTGCACTGTGTTCAGGAGAAAAGGTATAGGCTAGGTTTTAGATAGTTTATGTAATCTTGGAATGACAAGTTCACACTCAGTATCTGAGGGTAGGCGAAAACGATCCGGATCCCAAAGGGGAGTGTGAACCAGAAAGATGTAGACTAGACGGCTAGGGGAGACACTACTATGTACATTTTGTAGGGTCCCAGAGGTCATCGTCTGCATGTCTGCATGGAAGGGGTAGCTTCCTAGGATATGCTAGTTTAGTGGGGCAAGGCCAGGGATCCCCACTGGGAAGTGTGGAGGACCGTGCTGGATTAAGCTATCAAGGTTAGAAAAAGGGGCACAGAGGTAATTAAATAAGAAAGCCATGGTTCAAGTAGAGCAACAGCAGCCAATTTAGATTTTGTCTATTGATTGATCAGTGTTCACTTCAAATGTCTGATTCTGACTGTATGAAAAAGCTTAGAATTTCTGCCTTTATAAGGGGGTCATTCTTGAACGCAGCTAATGATAGTGCTGTTTATTTCAGCCTATCAGGAGCTACTATACCAGCACTCCTAGTGAGCACTTGGGTACTGTGAACTAGTTCCATCTGTCTACTGATGCCGAAGATTTAATGATGTAAAAATATGGTGTATGGTGTTTTCTATTCCGTGAAGAGGGTAACCTTCTATTTGCCTGTGGTGAAGAAGGTGGCACAACAGTGGAATTTCTGCTTTTTTTTCGCTCTTAAATATTTAAATAGATGGAAGGAATAGGGACCTGGAAGGAGTGTCCTACATTAGGCCTATAGGCCAATTTAGTCTACTATATAATATCCATTCTTCCATGCTACTGTTGGAATCTCCTCGAACTCTTAAGAAAGTCAAGGATTGATTTCCATTTAAAGGAGGCTTATTTTCCTTTAACTTTAAATTATAAACCTTCATAAAGAAGAAGAATTTCGGATTTTCAAACTGAACAACAAAAATTAATTGTGAACCATCCATGAGTAAATAAAAACAAAAATAATATCTAGCTATACTAAACAAAAATGTGTACCAGCCACCAATCTTTTATTGGAAATCCAATGATTGTTAGGGGTGGTATGAGTCTTATTTATCAGGTTGGCCAAAAAGTCCGTTCGGTTTTGGTCGTCACAAAACTTCAAGCAGTCTAATATGTAGCTAACTTCAGTCTGTCCCTTGCGAGTGCGCTCTCGTCAGATACTAGACACTTCAACATAGTTTGACACGAAATTCCGACGAGATCACCAACAACCCCCAAAGCAGGACTTTGCCCAAAGAAGGTTATGCTCTCAATTTGGTGGGATTACGAACTTCTTCCCACGAACAGGACCATCAATTCGGATGTTTACAGTGACCAGCTGGACAAATTAAATGCAACGATCCACCAGAAGCGTCCAGAACTAGCCAACCGTAAGGGGATTGTCTTCCATCATGACAATGCCAGACCGCACACTTCTTTGCAGACGCGGCAGAAGTTACTGGAGCACCCTCCATATTCGCCCGACCTTGCACCTTCAGATTTCCACCTGTTTCGGTCTCTTCAAAATTCATTGAATGGACACACCTTCAACTCTGAAGAAGATGTAAAAATCCACTTGGAAAATTTTTTTGCCATTAAAGACAGGAAATTCTTTGAGCATGGAATTATGAATCTGCCCATGAGATGACAGAAGATACTGGAACATAACTGCAATTATATCATTGATTGAATAAATCGCTTTGTGTTTAAAAGTTGTGTCTTATTTTCGCTTAAAAAACCGAACGGACTTATTGGCCAACCCTTTAATTCACAAACCTCTAACCACTTAGCAAAATTGCGAGCCAGTGATCTTTGTCCTAAAAAATTAAACAGAAATTCTTCACTATAAGTGAAACACTATAAGTAATGAGAAAGGTCTAAACAGTACTTATTCCTGCTTTTCGATCTATCTTGCTATTCATTTTAAAATAAAACTTAATTTGACCATTAAAAAAAACACAATTGATAAATTATAGCTCTGAAGCTCTGGTCTTTTCATATCACTTGACTAAGAGATTACACAAAGTCCAATGTTTTTGTACTGATACCTTGGTCTTCTACTCCCAAATTTTATCTTTATTACATTTATGTTTTATTATGCTATATCACTTATCTCTCTCCTTTCAATTTATTAACAAAACTTATTTAAGTTTTATTGTTTTAAAATAATTTTTTTAGAATAAATTAACTACTAATATCTCTGTTTTTCAGAATTCCACCATGATGAGTGAAGAATATGAGTACATCGAAGTTGAAACTCCCACAGGCCGAGAAATGAGGAAAATCAAGAAAGAAGCGGTCGAAGGTGGTGTCTTAGAGGAGGGTAAGAAGAAAGATTGTTAATTAAAACTTATTTGTTACTCAAAACTTATTTTTTACTCAAAACTTATTTAAATATCTTCCCTTGGGTGCTATTTTATTTTGTTTTCCTTAAATTTTTATTCAATTGTCAATTTTTTCATCTATACGCATCTGCAGTGCTTCTGAACAAGATAACAGTAGAAAAATTTATAGAGGAAAAAATCGTTAACCTTAACCTGCTCACTTTTAATGCCAGAAACCCGGGTTTCATTCCCGGCTTTCCCTATAAGGATTTTAACATAAAATATGTCTTATGGGAGGGGAGCGGTTAATCGAAAAAACTGTGAGACAGGCACCAACACATGGAATCACATAGGCAGTAAAAATTTAACATAAAGTATAGGCACATTACCACTATTCAAGACCATCTGTTATGAGTCAGAAGAAAATTAATGATCATACAGGCAGGAGGTTTGGAATGATGGTAAAGATAATAATTCAACACAGGTATTTTTTTCATTATTCTAAACCACCTGCTGGTACTTTTTTCTTCAACTTACTCTAATATACCAATGGTTTACGAGATATTTTAATCTGAAATCAGAAGTCATGTCTTTGAAAGTTCGGTCCAGTTTAAAAATGTATATATAGTATAAAACTGCTACAATTTTTTTTTTTTCTGGAGGATGGGTTCACTCAGCTCTCTGAGGTAAAATAAGAAGGTTCTCGATTTCAGAAGTAGGGAATCCAGTTAAGAAAACCAAAATATAGGTTGGAGAGATATGTTATCTTTGGTCTAATGCAAACACTATTAGCTCCTCAGCGCAACCTACCAATTACAACGGCAATCATTGAACTGTTCATTAAGTGTTGCGCCACAAGTTTTTATTGTACTTAAAATTTCTGGCCAATCTTATAGCTTATGGTGATTTTTTTTTTTTTTTTTGCAGATCTTCAATTCTCCTCTGAGGAAGACGAAGAGCTGGAAGAGGTCACAGGCTACGAAGGTGGCCCTGATGATGACAGTCAGCAGGTTGCAGAAGCCATGGTCCAATTGGGCAACATCACCTACTATACAGAGCCTGCATCAGGTATGTTCTGTGTATATAATAAATTATACTGTTCTGGGTTGATAGACTATTTAAACTATTTATTTGCTCATTATTGTATTTTTGCTACCATAAATATTGTTACATAAATCAGTTACGAAATATGTATTTATTGCAACGATAACTGGTCTTTGCTGAAATTTTACTTTCTTATTACTAAGAATTTATGAAATATATATTTATAAAATACTCATAAATAATAACAGTTCATTCTATGCTTCATTTAATATGATCTTATGGCTGTAAATGAATGGTTTTAGTGTATAATATTTTTTCTATTTCAAATGTTTCATATTTACATAATTAGCTAAATACAATTTATGTATAATTTAAATAATAGTTAACTAATATATACAATGATATGTGATAAAATTTTACATTCTTCGTTGTTGGGGATGGGTGGGTTTGGTATTAGAAATGCTGATGGATGGATCTTACAGAATTTTTCACACTGAATGAAGATTTGAAACCATTTTTTTCTATCGCACAGGATAAAACCCCTGAGTTGTATTCAAAAGTATGCAGTTTTTAAAGATTTTAGCATACTATGCACAGGAAACCATGGTGGAAACCTAGTGCTACACTTTGCACAGAAAATTATAGAAAAATTATGCAACCAGTCAATTGAAAATTAAGTTTATTAACATTTACACAGCTGATCCACATAATAACATGTGCCAGTGGAAGTTTTCATTCTCTAGGAGAAAAATCACATCTGATGATGTTAAATAGTCTTACCCATTGTGTACTGTATTTCAAGTTGTTTAAATGTAAATGAGGACTTATAAACCTCATTTTTGATTGATCAGTACAATAATTTTTTGTGAATTTTCTAGTGATATAAGTTATCAATTTCCCACTTAAAATCAAAGACCATTGGTAATAAAAATGCAGTTAATGAAAAAACATAGAGGTCAGGAAAAAAATAAGAGCATAATCTGAATTTCATTTCAAACAGTAACGAAATACAATAAGAATGCCCATGATATCTGGTTGTTATCATTATTGGGCCCTCTAATGCACAGTGAAATATGCTTAAACGATTGTGTCGGGCTCAGATATGTGAGTACCCAAGGTGGAAAGGAGACGCCCGCCGTGGGCTAGGTTCACTACAACCTCTAGCCACTGTCAGGCGAGCGCCTTGAAAGAGATAAGGCAGGCGGACCTGTGGTTTTTCACCCTGGATGCCAGCCTAGGCGGCGGGTAGCCTAATTCGTTTTGATCTGATTCCATAAGATCTTAGAGGGTGGGCCCTGACAGTGCACTATGTTCAGGAGAAGAGGAACAGGGTAGGTTTATAGGTAGTTTATGTGGTCTTGGAATGACCACGAATTCACACTCGGTGTCTAAGGGTAGGCAAAAACCGTCCGAACCCCAAAGGCAAGTGTAAACCGTAGAGAAGCAGACTGGATTGCCGTGGGAGACGCTACTCGGTAAGTTTGTAGGGCCATGGCAACTGTCGTCTGCGAGGGAGAAGTCTCCCAAGGAGGTGCTAGATTTAGCGAGATGAAGGCAGAGATTCCAACTAGGAAGGTGTGGGGTCTGACAACGCCGGACTAAAACATAGGGAGGTTAGGAGAGAGAGATGCAGAGGTAGTTGAATGAGAAGACCATGGTTTAAGTAGAGCAGCGAGTGCCAGAGCAGAGAGAGAGGAGAGAGTAATGCTCCAAGTGACTGTCCTGTTCGTTATGCTAATTTGGTCTAATCCCGCTGCTTTTATAGGCGGCCAGCCGTGGTGGGGATGGGTCCCCACCTGCGGCTGTTCCCCCCCTAGCTTCTCTCCCCTCTCCGCCTGACGTCATAAGCTTTATTAAACATAATGAAACATAGATACATATTTTCTGATGCGAGAAGAGGGGAACTTCTAATTATTCGTAATTAAGAGGTGGCCGCAACACATTGAAAATAGCATTAAGTTTTAAGTTCAACATAAAATCCTCACATGATAACAAAATGGGTTTCAGGTCAGAATTCTGTATGAACAATTCTGTATATAGGCTTCATCCATTGTCGTTTCTGCTGCAAAATTCATGTTGGACAGTCTTATTAAACAACTATCTAATATTTATGTTTTTAATTTAGATGCTGTAGTAGATGAAAGCGAAAGTATGGATGTGGATCCAAACTATGACCCGTCAGATTTCCTTGGCGGGTTGAAGAGATCATCTGACTTAGGGACAAGGGTAGAGGAAGACCTAGCAGTCAGTGAATCTGACG
Organism: Acanthosoma haemorrhoidale; assembly: GCA_930367205.1. Classification (NCBI taxonomy): domain Eukaryota; kingdom Metazoa; phylum Arthropoda; class Insecta; order Hemiptera; family Acanthosomatidae; genus Acanthosoma; species Acanthosoma haemorrhoidale. Next base: position 71,410,943 of record OV884011.1, read on the forward strand.
AAGAGATGCAGGTGGACATCAAAGATCTGATAAACATTAAGAATGAGCCCCCCCACCAACAACACCACCTCAATGATTTGCCTTCAGAGCCAGATGATGATGGTGGTCTCTGGTTTTAAACAAATAAGTCAGTTTGAATTGGTAACAGATTGAAATTTCTGAGTTCCTAATTTTAACATCTTAAAAAATAGATTTGTCAAGTGAGTATATTTTGTTGGGAATCGCCTTTGTCTGATGAAAGAAAGAAAGATTTTCATCGAATGCATTTAGTGAGAACATTTTGTATATGAGTTGGACATAAAATGGACTAGTTTATACATATGATATAATGACCATACATGGTATGTTGAAATGTTTAATGTTTAAAAAAATAAGTTAACTAAAATCTTAAATTAAGTTTATCATATATAATTTATCTTCAAAATGTGTAAATTTTATTCCAATATAGACTTAGTGTATATAGTTTGTAAATAAATATATATTATGTATATTTGGATAGATGAATTGTGTATGAAGTTTGTTTGAAAAGGTTGAAATAATAATTGATCTCTTGTGATCAATTTATTGCCAACGTCATTATGTTATCTATAACTATATTTCCTCAAAAATAAAAAATGCTAAATTTATTTAAATGTATATTTTCTTTAGCTGTACTTAATAGTTACAGCAGCTGACTTGTGTACATATATGTAGGTAGCTACAAGCTATTCAACTGATTTTTTTTTCTCCTGAGGTTTTATATTTTATGTTATTGTCAACAAAAAAATATATATGTAATAATTAAAAAAAAATATATATATATATAAAATTTATGTATTGTTGTGTTGAATTTGTATTAGTTACTTTTATCCATTTTTATTAACTCTCAAATCTTTAGAAGAGACTCAGGTCAAGTTACTTGAGTGTAACCTCCTTCCTTGCTCCAGGGTGTTAATTGTAGAACCTAAAACACTGTTGCTTATTTTAAACGAAAAAATAGATTATTCAGAGAGTGAGAGATCAGTTCAACGGTTGTTGAACCATTCACGACAATACATCTGGCAAAGTAGGATAAAAAAGTACCAGTTGGGAAAGGTAGGTAAGTGCCTTATAATCTGTCATGCAGTTAATAATAATATTTTTTTATCGGAATGTAAGTGTGTATTCTGGTCAAAGTCCTCTTCAACAGGTTAAAGATGGATCAATTTTCATTCAATGAGTGGTTCACTACACGGCTTCTTCCCAGCCTCGAGGAACCATCGGTAATTATAATGGACAATGCACCGTACTACTCTACATTAAAATAAATATCCCTAATTTCCAACTGGCAAAAACAAGATAATTGAGTGGCTACAATGGAAAAATGTGGACTTCCCACCAAACTCAAGAAGGTTGTAACTTCTGGCAAAGGTCAAATCTCTGATGAAAAAGGTGTATTATTAGACGAGCTGGCCACAATGTTTTAAGATTACCCCCATACCTTTGCCAATACAACCACTAGATCTGATATGGGCTCAGATTAAAAGAGAGGTAGCTGATGTAGCGACCGCTAACTACATAAGATAAATCACCCTATACTCTATTGTATATATATTGTAAACAAATATAAATAACATTACTAAAATATAAATCATTGTAAATATGTTAAACAGTAAAACATGCTGCCAGGGCCTAATTAGTTACATAAGATGGGACACCAGCTGTCAGCAGCCAGCTATATGGATGGGCCCAAAAAGCCGGCAGACCCTTTGATATGTTTAGATAAATCATGGGGACAAACGGGTAATAAAATAATTGATAACGTACACGTGGCTTTGAGCGAGAACATGAAGTATATTTATATAAAGGTTACAACAAGGTTTCAAATAATGGTTACATGATATAAGGGTTTCAATTATATTAAATAGTCATTAGTTTTAATTATACATAACAGTCTCCCCCACTATTCAAGAATTATTAACAATAAAATAGTGCCATGAATCAAAAAGTATGTATCTTGTGAGGGGACATCAATACTGAAGTGATATGTTAGGATCTCGAAACCTTTCTGGGAGTCTTCTCTGATGAACAGGTCTGTTGATGGGACATAGAGGAGTCTGAAGAAAAGGCTCGGTTGAAGATGAATCTGGAAGATCATGAGGAGGCACAGCTGAAGCTGGCTCGGTTGAAGATGAATCTGGAAGATCATGAGGTGCAAATTGAGTGTGAGGTTCCTGAGGTGGACCTGGAGCTCGAGGAATTTCATAAGACTGAGAAGGGCCAAATGAAACAGTCTTTTTTGCTTGTACAAGGGTGTTTCTCAGTTGATTTATGTGACGCTTGAAAATTCTCCTTGATTTGTCCAGGCGGACAAGGTAATGTTGTTGGCCCAACCTTTGCGTCACCTCACCAAACTCCCACTTTGGTTTGTTATTTTTGAAGACACGGATTTGCACTCTCTCCCCCACATGAAAAAATCTTCTGGTAACTCGCGTTGACTGAGAAGAGTGTGGTTTGGTTGGTAACAAGGCATCCAGGCGGATTCGGAATTTTCTTTTCAAATATAACTCAGCAGGTGAGGAGCCATTAGCAAGGGGAGTTGATCTGTAATGAAATATGATATTTGTGACTTTTTCTGGCATAGGGGTATCGTCATTTGACAAGGCCCGCAACTTATCCTTAAGTGTCCGCACATTGCGTTTAGCAAGGCCATTAGTTGCTGGATGGCCAGGGGAAATAAATTTTTGAAAAATTCCGTTTGTGCGGCAAAAAAGATGAAACTCTTCGCTCTGGAAAATGCTAGCGTTATCTGAAACAAGCTGATTTGGGAATCCATGCGTTGAAAAAATCTTCCTGGGAAGATTTATGGTTGAGGACGTGGTAGGTGCTTCTTTGATAGGTTCAACTTCCGCCCATTTTGACTTAGCATCTATGCAAACAAGGAAATAATGGCCCTGGAACGGTCCAGCATAATCTATATGGACTCGTTCCCAATTCTCGGATGGTTCATCCCAAGGGTGAGCTGGTACTTTTGGTGGAGCCGATCTTGTAAGGGCGCACTTCATGTAGTGTAAATTCTGAGTCCACGCAGTCGTTTTTTAGTGACTCGATGATTTTCTTGAGTTCCGGATCCTTCTTGGTTTCCTCTTGAATAGTCTCAAATGTAACTTTATTGCTTGAGATATGAACAATTTGTTCAGAAAAAAATTGGTGAACTTCTTCTCCCATCAAGGTGTCAGTTGATGTATGGATAGCATGAGCAGGAGCTCGTGAAAGGCAATCAACATTTTTATTTTCTTCGCCAGATTTGAATTTTACTTTATAATCAAATCCTGACAGGAATGAGGCGTATCGCAACAATCGTGCGCTTGTCATGCGTGGCAATTGTTTATTATGCTGAAAATTTATTATTCTTGATAGTGGTTGATTGTCAGTTACTAGGGTGAACTGTTTGCCAAAAACATAATCATAAAAATTATTTACACCAAAAATAATAGCAAGAGCTTCCCTGTCTAGCTGGCTATAATTAGCTTTTGAAGATGAGAGTGAGCGGGAAGCATAGGCAATAGGTCTTTCAGCATCATCTACGGGGTGGCTTAGAACTGCTGCAACGCCATCTGGGCTTGCATCGCATGTAAGCATGACTGGTAAAGTAGGGTCAAATGGAATCAGAACGCGGTCACTACAAAGCTCTGCCTTTAATTTCAAAAAGAAGGCTTCACAATCACTTGTCCATGAAAATCGTTGATTGTTCTGCAACAACCTGCGGAGGGGGAATGACAAGGCTGAAAATTGTGGAATGAATCGTGAGTAATATGTAAGAAGTCCCAGAAATCTACGAACTCCGTCAGCATCTTTAGGGCGTGGCATATTGTTGACAGCTCGAACTTTTTCAGGGGATTTTCGAATCTGGTTGTGCTCCACAACATGACCTAGGTACTCAATTTTTTCTTCAAAGAAAGAACACTTACTTTGGTTGACATGTAGGTCGTGGTCAGCAAGACGTTTGAGGCAGGCGCGAAAATTTTGAGTGCATTCTTCCAAAGTTGCTCCATGGCATATTATGTCGTCAAAATATGCTTCTGATTTTGGCAACCCCTGAAGAACTTGAGACATTATGCGATTGAACTCGGCTGGTGCAGACTTGATGCCAAAACTGAGGCGGTTCATTCTATACATGCCACGGTGTGTTGCTATGGTTTGGATCATTGCACTATCTGGACAGACTTTTACATGCAAGTACGCCTTATATAAATCAATTTTACAAAAATACCTTGAATTACGTAGACTGTGTAACACATCTTCTATTTTTCGTATAGGAAAGTTAGCTAAAATTAATCTTTCATTGACACCTGATTTATAATCAACGCACAAGCGTACACCACCATCTGCTTTTGGGATAACAACTAATGGTGATCCCCAATCACTCGTTGTAACCGGCGAAATTATTCCAGCAGCTTCGAGGGAATCCAATTCTTTTTCAACACGTTCTCGTAGAGCATAAGGTAAATGGCGCTCTCTTGTGAAACTAGGTTTTGCCCCTTGTCGTAGCTGCAGCTTAACTTCATAATCTGGAATGCAACCAACTTCCTCGGCAAAGACAGTTGGGAACTCAGCTACTATCTCGCCAGGTGGAGCGACACAGCCCACCGCAAGTACACTTGACATATGGTTTTTGGTGGTATCAATTTCTCTCAATTCAATCATTAAATCTCTAATCCATTGACGCCCAAGCAATGCTGTATGGCCAGACGGAACAATATACAGGTCACCACACGCATTTCTACCTTTATATGTGACTGTTACCTCAACTTTTCCTCTCGGAAGAATTTCGTTGCCTGAGTACGCTCGAAAAATGGTATTTGTTGGTTGGATTTCTAGTCCTAATTTCAATTTCAAATCATCCTCGTTTAGGAGAGAAAATCTTGCTCCTGAATCGACCTCCATGAGCTGGGGGCTTCCATTGATTTGGACGGTAACGATATATTTATCGGAGTCGGGTTTTATATTGAAAAGGTCTACAAGATATGAAATGCCGTATTGATGTTCAGCGTTGACATGAGAAATTGCATTTGCAGATGATGCGTAACTAGGTTTTTTATTTTGTGACAGGGTGGTGATACAAACTCGTGAAACGTGTCCCTTACGGTTACATGACGTGCAATGAACTTTATCATAATCAACGCGACAGTCTGCTCGTCTATGATTATTTCTAGCACACCTTGTACATGGGTCTTGAATCCCTAATGCTTTATAATCTATTCTACTTCGGCTGTGGGATCTATTTTTGGCTCCTGATGAATGAAATTTATTACGAGAATCAGGGCGGTTGGACAAACGGTCTTGCGATTTTCTTCGAAATTGAGACTTCCTATCCCTTTGTGGATGATTTGATGACCCAGATAGATGATACTTGTCACTGGAGAAAGATGAAGTACCTGTATTAGACTGCTTTGAAAATTCCGCACTCTCAATATGAGCGGCCTCTAGTGCAATGGCTTTGGCTAAAATTTGATCAAAACCAGTCACAGTTGACTGCAGAAGCTGTTCCCTTATCCAGTTATGACGTAATCCTCGAATGAACTGAGCTCTGAGGAAAATATCATTCCCCGAGATACTTGTTTTCTTCCCCTCTGAATTTTTACACGAGTCGGAATTACATTCTACTTTGAATTCACAATCTCCTATGTCTCGCTGTAACGCAGCAACAAATTCGGAAATCGACTGATTTTCTTTCTGGGTAATGTTCAAGAAATAGTGTTGGCTCACAATTGCGCAACGTTTAGGGGTCAGCATGGTCTTGAGATTGGAAACAAATGTCTTATAATCAAGGGACGTGACAGGTTTTTCTGGTCCAAGGAATACGGTGAGTGCTTTGTAATGTATACTACCCACAGAACCACACAAGAGCCGAGCTTTCTTTGTGAGATTGACTAAATTTTTCATTGTGCAATAATTCTCGAAACGTTCCATATAACATGAAAATTTATCTTTTTTGGAATCAAAGTTATCAAAAATACTCACATTCGCGAGGTTGTTCGTGTCTGACTTGGGGTCTTGTTTAATTGATGTTTGAGAGCTTAGAAGTGATGTAAGCACACCCATGAATTCTTGAAATGTTGTGCATCCATTCTTGATGATCTTGATAATTAATCCGAACGATAAATAAACAGAAAACGGATAAAACAGCGAAAAAGTACAACGGAAAAGCACTCGCGGTAAAAATTACGACTTACCGCGTATACAAGGAATACGCACTGTCCGCAATGTCCGTGTAACACGTCGCGAACTGGAACTCGGATAGTTTAATCAGTTTTTTCTCGTCGCCAATTGATATGTTTAGATAAATCATGGGGACAAACGGGTAATAAAATAATTGATAACGTACACGTGGCTTTGAGCGAGAACATGAAGTATATTTATATAAAGCTTACAACAAGGTTTCAAATAATGGTTACATGATATAAGGGTTTCAATTATATTAAATAGTCATTAGTTTTAATTATACATAACACCCTTCCAGCCTCTGCCAGGGAACAAAGGAAAGCCACATCATTGGTCACAACAATGACGATTCTTATTGGCTGCGGACAAGGCTAGCTGGGTATTTAAGCCGGCGGTTTGGCCCCTGTAAATCATTATCCTGTCAACTACCAGCCCGTGGCTCCAGCTTGAAACTCTGAAACTTGACTGCTTCTTTATGAAAAACCTCCGCATCTCTTCTCTCCTAACCTCACTATGTTTTAGTCCGGCGTTGTCAGACCCCACACCTTCCTAGTGGGAATCTCTGCTTTCGTCTCGCTAAAGCTAGCATCTCCTTGGGAGAGACCTCTCCCCAGTGGACAACGGTTGTCGCGGCCCTGCAAAATTACCAAGCAGTGTCTCCCGTGACAACTCAGCCTGCCTCTCTCCTGTTCACACTTGCCTTTGGGATCCAAACGGATTTTGCCTACCCTCAGATATGGAGTGTGGATTCATGGTCATTCCAAGACCACACAAACTACCTACCTACCCTGTACCTCTTCTCCTGAGCATAGTGAATTGTCGGGGCACATACCTATCAAAAAATGGAGTCAGATAGTAAAGCCGTCATGAAACGATTGTCCAGGTTATAAACTCAAACAATCCTCACTTGTCAACAGGGCTAGGGTAACCAGGCACCCCCCTCGTGACGACCCGACACTGAAAAAAATGTTTCTTTTAAAATGAGCGATTTGGAGTGAATGAAGCAATCAATAATGTGACAGCAGAATAATAGAAGAAACAACTACAAGAGGAGGACTGGGCAAAAGAAATTGTGAGGGGGGATATTATTGAACCCAATACTGCATTAGGACACAGAAGATTAGAATTATTGATTTAAAAAAAAAACAATGTAAATAGCAACAGTTTGTTTCTTTTTATCAACAAAAATGTTATTTTGGAATAAAATCTATTCATATTATAATTTCTGAATTATATTTTAAGTACAAGTATAATTTTTGAAAGGTTGTATCTGTTTTCTAATTGTTATTGACTATCATGCTGTAAAAATAATGATTCCGGGGTGATTAATGTGAATAAAACAAGAAAAACCTTAACAAAAGATGCCTGTTTTCAATGAAAGTAGTTAAATATCTCAATAAAATTTAATTTAATTATCTCTAATAATAATCTTTTCAGTTGAAGAGCCTACTGAAGGAATACAATTGAGGCCTGTTATACAAAACTCCTTTAAGTCTAATTTTTGAAATGTGACCAAAAAACAAAAAATGTGAATTTCTAAGAAAATGGAATGCAACTATGGTATTGACAAATGGGGTGTAGGAGTACATATTAGAGGTGTGATTGTCATGCCCTTGAACTTTAGGGTTCTCAGAAATCTGACATTTTCTGTTGGCTTAGTGGGTTTTAACATAACGATCACTTCAAACTAATTGAAATATCTCAAAAACCTTGCTTTTTTGTTAACATCAAATAAATTTGGTGCTATAAGAATAAAAGATTAAAAAAAACACGATTCCTTGATTTTTTAATAAAACTTTTTGAAGCATTGAACATAAAATACTACTGTTGAGGTGGTTTAATTAATCTCAGTTTAGGGAGTTTACAGCGCCCTTCCAGTTAACCAAGAGTAACAGTAGTTCCATGTTTAAACATTTCTATGTATTCTCCCGGGGTGAATAACATGTCTTTTTTTCTTATTGACTTCTCTATTCTTCCAAATATTGGAAGATAAGAATGGTCAACCATAGGGAAAATGATTTGCACTTTATCTACATAGGTGGGGCGATCTTTAAAAGCCAATAGGAAAGTATTGCCACCATTACAGAGTTTTTTTTTTGGCCTCCTCAGCTGTCACAGCATACTTTGAGGGGTTTAATCATTAATAGTTCATAAGACAGCCATAAACGTCTGATACAATTTTGTTGCTACCTTTTTTGTTGAGTTTGAGTTTTGTCCCAGTGATACAGAAAAACGTATTATTTCGTCTGTAGAGTCTTGGAGTGACCGACATAAATTCCCAAATTGTTCAGTTACAGCAGTCAGTCATAGTAGTCGGCCTCATTAGGTTATTTTCACCAACGGATGAGTTTTTAACAGTCAAATAAACCAGGGTTTTTTTCACACAATAATCTATAAAACGATTTCGCTTTAAGGAAACAGGCGTGATGCTCTATTACCAAATGCTTTTTTGCCAGCGAGTTTATAGAATGATTCATTTTTTGCTTTATGTATCAAATAGGTCATCCGTCCTGGGACTGCCAAATCCGATATTCTATTTTTCTTTCACAGCTTTGAATTTTTTTCTGGTAAATCTGGTTTATTTCTGTGATTTCCTCCTCGGTTTTCAAAAGGCATTGACTCCAGGGTCATCTCGGAGAGGGCTTTAACACAAAAAAAAACAAACTAATTTTAAAATAAAATGGATTTACTGGGGCATAACAGGACTCAAATATCTTCTGTAACAGTGTTTTTGTTGTATTTGTTTAAAAATCTACTTTTGGTTATAATTTGAAACTACAGTATTTATGCAGAATAAGGCTTTTCCTCCTTTTTCTACTCCTAAAACATTCAATTGTTATAACGGGAAAAAACAAAACAATTAGCATAGTTGAAATTTTTATTATTCTTACAAAAATGTTTTTTTTATAAGACTATTGAAAAGTATTAAAAATATATATATGTATTATATATTGTTAAAAATCTTTTCACATTTGATATTTCAGTAATATTGTATCACATAAATAATTAACATAAAATTAACTTAATATCTAAATAAATATTTACAATATTTTAAAATATATACATTGTTAACATTCATTTGAATGTTTAAACATTAATTAAATATTGCTCTCTTCAATTTGTTTTAGGTAAAATGTTTATGGACAAGATATTAAATTCCCTTGCATTATCTAATAAAAAATAAAGGAATAAATTTTTTTATTTAGTTTAAACCTGAAGGATAGAAGAAATCTATTGTTCCTCACCACAAAAAAAAGCGTTACTCAGATTAATTGCTAAACTAAAATAAATACTAACTCGCAACAGTAACATCTTTCTAGCGATGGTGGTTTGAATATTATTACAAATATACAAGACAATTTAAGAAATAGCTTTATCTGAAGATGCTAGGATAGTAATAATTAAATTCACTGTTTATTAATAAGCAATAATTATTTAAATGATGAGAAATTTTCACATTTTTATGTAAAACAAAATAATTTTTCATTTAGTAACGTTGATGCTTTTTAAACTGTAATTACTATTCTGTATTGAGAGCAGTGCACATTCATAAAATTTTGAATAAAACGTACACCTTATTCAAATAAATTGCAGAACTTGATAATGTGCTATGAAACAGTAAAGCTTGTTGCATCCGAATTCCTATTTTCAAATAATTTAACGAATCACCTGACCAGGAGTTTTAAATTGCAATATTTTAATCATGAACCTCCCCACTACCACTACTAAGTGATATTTTATTTCCTATGTACTCCATGTATTACATATAGATACTATACGTACGTTGATACGTTTTGTTTTTGTTTTTAGTGAATAAATACAATTTTTTAAATATTATTTTAGTAACAAGTAATTGTAATATACATAATAAAACTGTTCTGTAGGCACATTTTCAGATTAATTTGCATTTTTTTCTTTTCACAACAACACAAAAAAATTAAACAAATGCTGTCAGTTATTTTATCAGTTTATAAATAATGAAGTATTTGATTTTTGATCCAGGCAGCGGCTGGTCAGTCTAGTCATTTGGGTCTAGTTGTGATCATTGTGCCTTGCCCTCCTTGTAGAGACGCTGCTCGACACATGCCTGGCTGATATTTCCGCGATGGATGGAATAGGCTTTGACCGCATCTGCTGGTATTCTTCTGCATCTTCGTCCTTTGGCAGAGGTTCGTCCTGAGGTACAGGGCTGCCGTCAGGCTTCACCCTAACCACCATGGGGCCGACGATGTACCTGCTCCCTGCGTAGCTCTCTACCTTGCTGGAGGCCTCCTCCTGGGAGCCCAGTTGGTTCCCTTCACTCGTACTTGGCTCTGGAAACAGGAAAAAAATAGTATTTTTCAGATTAAGGCAAACATTAGGTATTATTTTAAGTATATTATTATTTTGTATTCGGGTACCAATACTTGGATAATGGATGAAAATTTAAATTGAATTTTCTCAAAATAGAGACACAAAGAATGAAGATTGCGTCACTGTCCTGTTGTGGTATTAGTAAGAAAATAAATATAAAAAATATAAGATAAAATGTAAATAGTGGTCTACTAAGTTATGAAGGAATCCACATGCATTCCTATTGTCCTATAAACATTGTTACAAGTCACAACTTTCAAGAACAAGCGCACCATTTTTGGTACAATATCCCCCCGACTCTTTACGAAGGTACCCTTCACAACGACTTCAACATTCCTTCCGTTTGCGAATGCATTAGAATATTATACAGAAACATCCACGACTAACTGCATGGGAACCTAATCCCACTGAAGACTGCCACTAACATTCACTCAGGACTCAAGAGACGTTGCAAAGGAGATCTTATATATTTATAAAAATAAGATATCTTCAATTTGTGGGAATATTATCAACCACATAGGGGAGGTTTCACTAACACGGTGCAATCAGTTCCCTTCCAGCTGTTGATGATGAAGAACTAGAAAATATAAACCAGTATTCGTACGTGACCATACGAGGATTAGCAGGTATACTATAAGGGCTCCCCACATGCAGCATTAAATATATTAATTTTAAAAATAAAATAGTCTTATGTACAAGAAACATATAACAGGCTAGAATAATATATAGATTGACTCCTTAATTGCTAAAACACATCGACCAGGAAGTAGGAAGAGATCGGGTTCCCTGGCATGAGTCAGTGACTGCAAGTGGGTCAGGGGTGCGGAAGACGCAAGTGCTGAGGTACCTAGTAACATTATACACGAGTTCTTGTACGGCAGGTACATAATTAGCCTCGGCAAAGGTGCTTACATATAGGCAAACCGCTTTTCCTCCCTTAAGATGTACTAAATAAGGGCGTTGACTCCTAACAAAGCTATGAAAGCGAAGTATTTATGTCCGTGTTTGCCAAATGCGGTTGGGCAATAGCTTGGTCCTTTACAAGCCTAAAATTATCATAAATTATCAGAAGAAATTTTCTATATTAAAGGTTTTAAAAAAACGAGATCTTTTGGTTGAGTCTAGCTCATTTTTGGTACCGATGGAATGACGGGGAATTTTAGAAAGAATCTATTTCCATGAGTAACAACTGACATTGTTCCAAGAACTCATTTCTTAGAAGAATAAACTAACGTTTATCGGGTAGGTCATCCTATTAACCTCTAATCATTTGCTCATCATGTGCTAGTTGATCTAAGGATCGATTTCCTCGTCATTTCTAGTGTTTAGTTATTTTTTTCAAACCAGAACCCCTTATGTTTTCACCTGTCTATCTGTTCTGATCTTTGTGAGAACCTTGTTCAAACTAGAGACATGATATTTTACACGGAGATGAAAAAGACATGAACATTATAACCATATTAATAAAACATGAGTAAATGTCATTAATTAGTTGGTATTTCAAAAAAGATATACCTGCAATTTTGTGAAGAGAATCAAATTAAAAATTTTGACGTTCTGAATTACAATATTTAACTATGTATATGTATGATGTATATATCTATCATTGAAATAGTTTTAGGACCATAAAGAAACCGAAACCCCTTGATATATCACTTTTGAGTTTAATTTTTAAAAATAAGCTCTCTTACCAATTGCATCATTGTAGTAGTCCCTGTTCTCGTGTGATTCCTTCTGCTTATAGCTCCCGTGCATCATCGATTCCCAAACTGAAACAAACAGAGCATCACGTAACAGCTTCACGCTCACTATAGGTCTCAGAAACATGTTATATTATACATTGGCTGTGTCATTCCAATATCTCTCCTTTTAAAGTCTGTATGAATGCGTTTTGGAATGACACGGCACATGTAGTAGAGGATTATTATAATATAGGCAAGGTGTGGACGTCCCGCCACGGTGAACTAAATCGATCTTTTCAGAGATTAATTCGTTCACCCGTTCACTCCAAAAACTCGTTCTTCGAGTGCAAATCTCAGGCGTAATTAAATATTGAACGACACAGAACAACCGGATCTATGAAAAAAAAAGAGATTTTGACTTACTCTAAAAAAAACAAAACATGTATAGTTATTAAAAAACTCAAATCAAATTTTTTATTATTATCGGCATCTGATATATTTGTTTAATTTAATATAGTCAAATAATTAGGTATTCATTTCGCTATGTAAAATGTTACGCATATGTCAATGTAACTGATTTTTTTAATTTAAAATGAGAAAGATTAGTTTCGAAATCTGTAAACAAAAAAAAATTGATTTTAAAGAACAAGAAATGACATAACAATTTAAAAATAGAAAATGTCTTTGTTACGTTCTCCTAGGTGCCTTAACAATGTGATATTTGAGTCACATTGAATGTGAAAAGTCATTAATATGGGGGGAGGGGAGTTAATTCATTTAAATTAAATAAAAAATTATTATGGGACATTGTAACGAATAAAAATAAGTTACAAGTAAATATACTTAGCCAACAAAAAATAATAACATAAATTACTATAATGGGGTTAGCTTATAAATAATATTGGCCTAGGTATATACATATGTGGTGTCAACAATAAACCATTAGTATAATGAAAGAGAATTGTAACTGGGAAGGTAAACAAAATAAAGAATTATTACTATAGAGGAAATGAGTGTGAAAATTAGCAGGAATATATTAAAGCAGGGAATGAATGAATAAAATAATCAAAATAAATAAAAAATAATAATAACAATGGCAATAAAATGGCAATCACGAAAAATAATTATAATTTTAGATAAGAATTATTTTAAATAATATCTTATATGATTTTAAATCAAGATCACATACTTATGTCGTTAGCACCGCGCTGGTAAGGGTCCATTTTGTCAAGGCTATCATCTTCCATTTTCGCCAGGTTCGTGAGTCCGTAAACAAGAAGCACTTTTTGGCAATCTACAACAAAAAAATATCAATCAATTAATTAAATACGAATATAATATATGGGGTATTCCCCATATCCATTATATTATCTCGTGTCCTGTGTTTTGGATACGTTCACGGGTCTAGAATATATCCACATGAACAAATTTACATTCTACAACAAACAACAAACCACTTGGCGTGGGTTTAAGTGGATTATAATTATAAAAATTTCCTATTCTTGTGTGGCTCCTACTTGACCTAGAGAAAAGAAAAGTTTTCATTGATGTTTTAGGGAAATTAAAAGCAATAAAAAACCCATGAAAAAAATTAAGAGATATTAAATAGTTTATCACGAGGAAGTTACATTAGGTTAGAACACACTGATATTCGTCGTCAGGATCATTACTTTTGATGTCTTTTGCAGTCAAGAACTTCAAGAGCGTACTAAGGACGCAACTTGTTTCAAGTGCAATCACTGCAAACCATCTCTCATCTAATGCAGCCGACTATTAGACTGCAGTTAGCTGCACTGTAAAAGGAGCCCGTCAGAAATTACTGGATATTATTTTTTAAAAGCTCTTTTTTCTTATCTAAATACGCGGAAGATATCAAGTATAAATTAAAAAGGAGTAAAAAAGCAAAACAGCAAACTAAAACTGAAGTGATTGCTATGGAGAAGTAAATTAGAGAAGTGGGAGTGTTGAACAGGAAGGCGAAGCAATCAGATTAATCTATTCGCGGTCAGAGGCGGATGTGAGGCAACGACGGATAGCGTTTTCATTTCTTTAGCCAGCCTTCCTTTGTTTTTATTTTTTTTAGTGTTCATTTGCAAAGAGGCTTGTCAGCGTAGTTGTTAAACCGTGTGAACTGCGATTGTATCAATAGGTGTTTGTGTGAAGGAACATCCTTCATTAACAGCCACGAAACCAAGTAGCAGTGATCTCGAAACTGTGATTAGATATATCGGAGTGTGATGATCACCTGATGAAGGTTAGCTGTTCAGGATAATTACAGACCGTGACGACGTGGTTAGGAGGGGGCGGTTATACCCCCCGAATTTATGAAGACAAATAATTTGGCAGACACCGTTATTCTACAAAAAATGCAGTTTAAAATGTAATTTTACTTTGCTAATAAGCTTTTACTTTTGTCTTACAATGAGTTGCTTATGACACCACATATCTATATGTAGACTATTATAATAATATTATCCTGCTCAAGCAGCGTCTTCAAGACTAGTATTCCCAGCATTGAAGCGTTTGAACAAAGCTCTGCGGTTCCATCAAACAAATTTATCGTTCACACTATACAAGTTCAATGTTTTAAGAAACTGTGAAATCAGCCATCTTCGTCCTAGGGATTCTCGCTTGAAGATTAAGTACAATAACAATCAGTACGAAGGTACTCGTAAGACATCGTTACCTCTATTTTTCGTCGACTTAATTCCAAATCTTGAAGTGGGGAAAACATACGACCCCAGTAGTTTTTCTGCATGAGGATACAAGTGGAGAAAACTCATTCTAGACTGACATAAATTACCAATACTCTAAAAGCATCTCCCCCATCATAAGAGGTCCCATCAACTTGGACTGTTTTCGTAAATCGTATCCAATTCCATCGGCCTCAGAATCTCCCTTAAAACTCCACAAGAACTGGATAATGAAGTCGATTCCACCACAACCCTCTGGCACTAACGCAAGGCTTCTTAACCAAATCCCATTCACAAAATCGATAATAGAGTAACCTTGCCAATAGGCATCATCTGTTCTAAACGTCAAGCTGTTTTGCTAAGAACTCGACCCATTGCCGACCGTCACACTTTCTATTCCTACCTAACTATTCACCACTGACAAACCCCTACGGTCAGCCACTAAAAAATTGGAAATATGTATGAATATCCCATCCTCTCCGTGGTGATCAACGTCCGATGGAGAAAAGTCTAATCTATTTGGGTATCACTCCATCCACACCTTCAAACCACTTCCAGACCCGAAAAATCCATTCCCAACTACCCGTCGTTGAAAATTATCATTCCAAAATAACACCTTTATCTCCTCCATCTATCCATCATAAGCACCTCACCTCTCTCAAGTCAAATACTTCTGTAATGAGCTGACCAAACATAAATGTCCTGGATACCATCTGTTAACTCCAACGAAATTCCTTAGTTTTCCACACATACATTTATGATTGCGTCCTCAGATCCAGTCACTTTCGCCTTCTTTAGATTATGTCTAATGTGGTTGTAGCGATCCTAACTACATGAGTGTTAAATCACCCTATACTCTGGTGCATATATAATATATTGTAATTAATGTAAATCATGTTTAAAGTTTTAAGCAATAAATCATGCAGGGGCCGGCAGTTGTAACAAGTCAGGTAACAGCAGGTGCACGGCTGAAAAGCCACCTGGCCGTCATAAAACAGACCCGGTAGACCTAGGGTCACCTTCCGGCGGTCATAAAATCTAAAAGCCTTGCCATAAAACAGTCCTTTAGGGGACGAGGGGGTCACGTACCTCGTGGCAGGTGTGCGCATTTCCTAGGCCTCCCCCCCAAGCAAGGACTATATTTAAACCAGTGCGTTTGCCTACTCTCTCTGTCTCCTCATCTCCACAGCCGCGATTACTCGGTCGCTTTATGCCAGGGCCACCACTTGGCCCTGGAAGGCAGTCACTTAGACTCCTCGTCAGCATACTCTCTCTTTAGCGCCTCTGAGCCCGTCACCCTATTTCTCAGCCGCCTTGCAGACCCTCTGGCGCCTTGTACCTGTTACGCTGCCGGGCACCTGTACCGCACTTGTCACCAGGGCTATAGTGATTAGGCACTCCCCTAGTGGCAACCCGACAGTGGTTATATTCTCTAAACATAGTAAGCCACCAAATAACCCTTCATCCTATCGCCCCATAAGCCTTCTCCCATTTCTCCCCAAAATCTTCGAGAAAATCCAAATAAACCGTCTCCATCTTCTCTTTGAAACTCAATTCCTTCTATCAGCGCACCAGTTTATCTTCTACTTACAGCATTCCGAGTGCAGTAAGGTATTCGTAAATTTCCTTAGCCCTGGAGAGCAATCACTACTGAATTGGTTCATTTCTGGACGAATCTCAGGCATTAGAGAGGCATTTGGGTTGGGCACCCCGGCTTATTTTTCAAACTGAAATCCAATCTAGCCTAAACACTTATTCCTTATCCTTCGCTGCCACCTATCTATCTAACCTCTATTCAGAAGGTCACTGCAGCTCACAATACCCAAACGGTGATCCTCAAGTCAGCTCTCTGGGCTCTCTCCTCACCCTATTTTCCGAAGCCATTCTTAGTAATAACCATATTGCTAGCAACATGGCAGATACCTTATCTCAATTTACGTAGAACAGCATCCCTCCTATAACCTTCAAATTCACTTAACCAAAATTTAGCAATGTTGCAACCAACGTGGTAAATGATTCTACTCAGCAAAACACTTATGACTAAGATGAAGTATCTTATTCCCCCCTTATGACCAAAGCGCCTGCGGCTCTCACGCTCTCGGTCTGATGATTGTCACGCTTCCAACATGCCTTAACTTGGTCGCAGAAGCAGCGTGGGAGATCCCCCTGATCTCTGCTTATTAAAAGTGAATAATTAGGTAAATAGTAATACAATATAAAATGTGTTTGGTAATTTAAAACATTCAAGCAAACAATTCTAGATAGCTAGGTGGATGATGCGTTATGCCATGCTAGTCCAGTTAACAATTTTGGCAGTCGTCCATTAGTTTTTCTGATAGATTCCGGTTAAAAGTACTCGTGTAAACATACGTTTTTTGAAAAATAATAGAAAGAAAATCTATTTGTACACAATGTTAAATCAACCAATTGTAACAATCGACAATCGGCCATCCCTACAATTTAGTCGGATTAGCTTTGCAATAAATGTTCGGTTTACGGGCACAGAGAGTAAAGAGAGACCCTAACTCTTCATTCCCCATTCATCAGTACTAATCAGTCCACGATTTAAATCACTAGCAGGATTTGTTCGTTATTAGACGGCAGAGACACATTATACGGTTGCAAACATTTAATAGAAATCATACAATGCTGATTATTATTAATGTTTTTGCCGATTCACTTATTTCTTGTGGTTATATCTTTGATTTGTACAATTTATCATTGTTACCAATATTGCAGAGAGAAAAAAAAAATCGTGTTGAAAATCGATTATCGTTCGGTTCTGTGGGGCTAGCAACTGGACTACATGACGAAACAAAAGCCTCATGAATATTGTATGTGATTTAAGATAGGTAGATGTTTTAATGAGGGGTATACTACAGCTTCTATTTGCCTGCAAAGAAATAAACAGAGGGAGAGAGAGAGAGGGAGAGAGAGAGAGAGAGAGAGAGAGAGAGAGAGAGAGAAAGAGAGAGAGAGAGAGAGAGAGAGAGAGAGAGAGAGAGACAAATAAAACAGCCCATTTCAGTTTGTTGCCTGATTTACGACCTATGCTTTGACAGTGAGTAATTTGAAGGCCACCAAGTCTTATCAAGGCGTTCGTCAGTGCGAACTTTAAATGATGCTCCAAAAAAAAGTTCCAGCAGATATTTTTCTTTAAATGAATGTATTGATTTATAGGTTATGATCTTTGGTGAAGCTTTACTTTAAAACAGGAGAGGGAATCCGTCCAATTTACAGGAAACTTGAAAGTACTCTCTAAAATACCTCGATAGTACAATAGTTACGAGATAGAAAGTACAATAACAGGAAGTCTGAAAAATAGGTTTCACTAAAATCAGAAGCTGTTTATGACTCTATAT
Organism: Acanthosoma haemorrhoidale; assembly: GCA_930367205.1. Taxonomy (NCBI): domain Eukaryota; kingdom Metazoa; phylum Arthropoda; class Insecta; order Hemiptera; family Acanthosomatidae; genus Acanthosoma; species Acanthosoma haemorrhoidale. Next base: position 71,429,216 of record OV884011.1, read on the forward strand.
ACAGTATACGACTAGTTTATTTCATACTTAAGCAGAGCTGAACTTGGTCAGAACTTTTGCTTCGCTCTACCTGGGGTAAGACGGGACTTACCAGCCTCATGGATGCCACCCTTCAGGTTAACCTTACTCGCCCATCTATCGGGCCTTCAATCCAAAATCGATTCATGTGGTATCCATCAAACAACGATTTCGAGAACGTTTTCATTGAATGATTCAATGTTTTTTCTGTAAACCTAGACCACTAAACCCCCAATACATAATATATATTTTATTAAACTGATAATTGGGGGTCCTGGGAATGGCCAGTAACTCCAATCATGTCCTGAGCGTCTGTGGCTCTCGCGCTCTTGGTCAGCCTCCACTGGCTGACCGAGAAGCGTGGGGGACTTCCAAGACTCCGCTTTCGATTGCAATTATTAGTTTAATAAAATATATATTATGTATTGGGGGTTTAGTGGTCTAGGTTTACAGAAAAAACATTGAATCATTCAATGAAAACGTTCTCGAAATCGTTGTTTGATGGATACCACATGAATCGATGTGGATTTGGGAGGTCTCTGGGCTGTCTGCAAATATTGTATGAATGAGCGAGTGAATGATGAATTGTAAATATGGTATGAATAAGAGCGTTTATCTTAATTATTTATTGCCTTATAAAAGGCATATTGTAATTATAGCTCAATAAAGAGTAAAGATAGATTAAACTGATAAAATTTAATTTATTTTAAATAAATAAAATAATTAATTAATATTAAGTTATGGGGATTGCAGACAAATTGCGAATGCATTAATGATGATAAAAGGGAGCTTTTCTAATTTGGTACCATATATGCCCCCATTTCTATCTGTCTACGAATTCCTGGGGCCTACTAATTGTCCTATTGGAAGCTACTCACTTCTGATTTACGGAATTTTCTAATACGGAATCACTTTTAGGCTTTGGACCTAGGTCTTTCGCCCTAAGAAGGTATTCCACCATGAACACTTCAGCGTACGAGAGACAAAAGTATATATAAGATAAGAACACTGTTTTAAAAACATGTTTTATCACTTCCATTGCCACTAAAGATCTTTGATTGAGTATCATTTGTGAGGGCCAATTTTTTGCGTACATGTCATAACTGAAGGAAAACGATTGATAACGATCACATAGTAGTTGAGAACTGTGTAATTAACATTAAATACATATGAATCCCGAACAGGGTTGGCAATATCGTAACAATGGTTCACAAATCGATTGCAACTAATTTGTAACCACCTAACTTGTCGATTGAAAATGTTCTTGTTAGGAACCTCGATTGAATCCATTTAAGTTTCCGTTCGGTTGGAGTATTAGCGAATGGCATATAATCGACCATTTCCTATCGAGGATAACATATTCTTCACTAGGTTATAGCCGCCGTTTACTAGTCTGAATGAAAAGTGAAACATATGTTATCCTCTTATTGAAGTGACTAAACGAAATAGGATACGAAATGGAGTTGGTTCGGTTCTCTACTGCGAGAGCAGATTTTATTTTGAATGGGGGTCCTATGGAATAATAAGAAAAATTATATCATTACCGGCGTCTTTGGTTTTTTCATAGGTGTATTGAACCAGCTGTGTACATCTGTGTCTGCTGTTTGTTTCGAATTTTCGATTAGTTGAATTCAGTTATCTAAACATTTTTTCTTACAGAACCAAGAACCCTTACTATCACCCTTGTATCTATTCAGTTTGGTATTTTCTGAGCTCTTTGTGCAAGCTAAAGACATAAAACTTTACACGAAGGTCCCAATCGAAATTATTTTTTATTTAATGTTAAAAATTATTGAAATAAATCTAACGCCTCTCAAATATTGTAGGTATCATATTTTCTTTAGAATTTAACATAAAAGAGTCAGAAAATACATATTTTGGAAAATATTTTTTACTCCTACTTTTTAGTTCCCCTCCCTCCCAAAAATGTTAATATATTATTTTTTTTGGTGGTGGAGCAACTAATTAAAGTGACAAATAATTTTTTTATTTTTGGTCCTCAGGAATTATTCAGATTAATATTGACCCAGAATAAATCATGCCCGAGTAATACTAATTTAAAAAAAAAATTTTTTTATTTCATAATTCCTTTATTGTGCAATAATTACAATCTGCCTTTTATAAGGCAATAAGTAATTTAAAATATTAACCAAGTAATTTGTATTGTTGTAATGTTTCACTTTGGTGGAACATAATGTGGGTGCTCACTTTTTTGAGTTGTCATTATCAAGGATTCCCTTTGTCTAGTTAACTTGAGTAATTGAAAGTGAAATGACCTAACAGATGAACTGCTCGATAACTCATATTCCTTCCTACGTGTTACAACGAGTCTCTCCCCTCTACTCATGAATGCTGTTGCTAGTGAGTTCACGAAATGAACATTAACATTCAATGAATCAATTTCGGTTATAGGTACAGTCACGAATCTTTTGATTCATGATATACAGAATAAGGCAGATTCAATCTGTCTATTGTTTCTTGCTGATAAATAACCACACTGCGGTGTTAATAATCACTTTTTTCTTGCTTACTAACTCGCTCGAGATAAATCAAGAGTGACTACCAGCCTTGACGTCAAGGGAATTCACCGCTTCGATAGTCATTTGAACTGGAGAGGGCAGTCATCGGGGCATGACTGATTAAATTCTGGTGGTAATATCCAGTCGTCATGAAATACTTTAGTGCGAACAAAACCAATCAACCTAGATAGAATTCTTAAATAGTTACTTCGAGACAAATTACAGTCTACTCCTAATAGGGCGACGGGCATGTGTGATAAGTGATCTCATTCATGTCATCCATATTTACAATATTGTATTGACCCTCCCATCCATGAATTCACAATACACCTTCACTCAATATAAAAAAATAAACACAGACCTGGAAATCCCGAAATTATCCGTAGAATTAATAATTTGCCGTCTTAGAACAAGGAGGCTGGGATCAGGGCGATACCCCACCCTACTGCTTTAGCTAGATCTACCTACGAAGGACAGTACTAGCGAGAAAAGGTGTAAAAGCTGCAGACGTTCACTCACTACTTGAAGAGTTAAAACTGACGAGCGCCAGAACTGCCGCAGTCATGTCTTACAAAATATCATGGGGCTAGATCCGTTTCAATTACTGGTGAGGATTAAATGTAAGGGTGATGCTTGAAGTGATTTAGATAGTTGGTAGTTGGACTATGGTGATTTCTTGCGAGTGATGAACAATTATAAATAGAGACTGGATTTTCATGCGAGGAAGTTGAAGCAAACCCGCACGAAGTCTTACCGGCTTACGCATTTACTGACTTCCCCCCAATCTATCACTGCGTCTAAAGCTATTGATTTACAAGAGTGTACTAAGGCCTACTCTGCTGTATGGTGCACCGCTATTTCGTCATCTGACCTATACGACAGCTCGGCGACTCCAGCAATTCCAAAACGGTATACTGATGAAAGTGGTCAGACATACTTCATTCGAGCAGCGGAGCAACAGTGAACTTCACGAGATCTTTGAGCTGCCTACGGTGGATGAATTCATCCAACGTAGACATATCAAATTTTTCGACTCACTGCAGTACTTGACAAACCCGGTGTTTAACACGATAAACCCCGCTCCGTTCCCCTATCGATGGCAGGACGCTGTCGTGGCAGGAACGCTTTAGTCTTAGGTTCTAGTTTTAGGTTTTAGTTTGTAGTTCCCACATTGTAATCTGAAGGTGAGCCCCATCACCTAGTCCTGTACTCTGAAAATTGTTATTGTAATTCTACCCTCCTTTGAATGTATACGCAGATATGCAGTAAGAGGAGAAAACTGTAAATCGAGAATTTGTAAATTGTAAAACTTTGATCAATAAAGGGGTTTTGAAATTAAAAAAAAAAAAATACAGGAAATAAACCGAAAACGTCCTGTAAAAAAAAACTGAAAATGTGCAAAATCAATCATTGAGTAAATTTTTTTCATTTCAAATGTTAAATCGGATGTAATTTATGGTGAATTAAGAATGTTTTTCACTCTTATGATGAATTGAGTTCCACTTTCGTTTGACTCGTTCATGAATTCCTTAATTATTTAAAAATGTTCTGCTTGAAACAGTGCTGAATTTACCCATGTCCCCCATCGTGTTAAAACAGGTTACGGTGGGAGTTCACATTACATTGCAATACTTCACCACCCAAGATGGAGATTTGAGGAACGCTTTTTTCCCCATTGTTCACAAGTTTATTGACTTCCGGGAAAACTTCACGTACTTTCTCTCAAGCAATCGATACAGCCCATGAACTAAGCACGTGACGTGGATCATACTAAAAGGTTTTAAACGCACGGTCAGCTTTGATAATATAGGGTGCTGGATTTGACACTTAAACAAGGATTTCGTTCTAGAATTCAGAATTGAAAAAAAAACATTATCTCGTGGTAAATAAAACGTGAGACGTTTTCATGGTTGGTAAAAATTTCTTAGCATTAAATTAACGACGGTGTCGGTTTCCGGATGAAGAATTCCAACAAGATTACAAATGTAATAGCCTCGTTTATCGACCATTATCCATTGTTTCAGGTCTGTTAAAACATTCGTGCTCGTTTTCGGCATTTTTAACATAAAACGCTTTACGAAATCCAGATAAGATTTGAGGACTGAGCCACATGCCTTTTATTATACTCATTAATCGGTGAACTGATTAGCTATGAAATAAAATAAGGAGGAGAAGAAGCGTTAAGTTTTTTTCGATGAAACACTTTGTCTAAAGGAGTAGCTGTGCAGTACTGCGAATTACGATCTTTCCCGATTTACTATATCGAAGGTAATATTATCATTTCTCTAAGTTTTGAATTGCAAGTTAAATCAAATAAAATGAATATAAGCCTATTTAATATAAACATAATAATTTCATCTCAAATAGAAATTTAATTTAATAAAAATTTTTTCGTTTTTACTTTAAAAAAAAAAAAAGATGAAATTGATTCAATTGTTATATTTTGTGCCATAAAAACCGCGAAGTTAGCTCAAAAAGTAAAAAAAATCCTTAGGCCATGAAACAGATGGATAAATAGTTAAACCACCCCAGTAAATAAAATGTGCAATAACACAGAAATCCGGTCTCTTATTTTAACGTTCTAAAAAATTAAATTGCCAAAAAAGCAACATATAATTTTTTTCTCTTTATAGATGGTCATTATTTTTTTTTTTTGTTAAAAACCTATTTATAAACAAAATCAATCAAATATTTGGACCCTGGTGGTAGGTTGACGGTGAATATCCAACTTATTGCCCTTCATCTCTTTCCGGCCATGAACTTACTAAGTGCTAATGTCCCCTCAGCTACGCGGATGTCCTATATCACCAGGCATCCCTCAAGGCCACCCCATCAACTAGCCATCGAGCTACAAGATCGGTAAGGCCGATCTAGTCACCACTGGCCGGGACCGCCCTGACCCCCCGGGACCTTGTCCACTACAATCTTCCGCTTCCGCTAATTCCGGTACCATTCTTCTTACAAGAGTGTGCCTGTGTGTGTGTTTTTCACTTCCACCGGTCGGCCTCTGTACTCACGTTCTTTAGCTAACTTTTCCTCGACCTCAATGAGTTATGATTTAAAAAATATCGCTTCATAAGTCCTTGCAGGAGTAAATCTATTTATTAGTGACTTCTAAGTTATAGTGTTTAGTGGATAAGATTTACCAAGCCTCGGTACTACATACATAATGTAACTAATGCCTATAATCTAATTTTCAAAATCAATTTTCTAAGACAACTATGCCTTCCGAGTTTCCAAATAAGATCTCTAAGCTGTTATTGAAAATGGCGGAAAATCATAAAGGTTTGGAGTTAGGTGCCATTTTGTTGTTATTTTAAGTTTTAAATTATTAGATATGGTAAGGAATGAGAACATTTATAATAATCACTTATTGCCCAATAAGGTGGATTGGAATTTTATCACAATAAAGTTTTGAATCTAAAAAAATAAAAATTATTAGAAAATAAAAAGAGATATCACAACATAAATTACAAGTATTAAAGATTACAGATAACTTACAGCGGATCTTAAATTTCAGGGTATGTTTACTTATGTATGTTATTCCTATTTAAAATGTTGATAACAGAAAAAACTAACACTTAAATTATAATTATATTTGTTGGTTTTCGATGGATGTCTTCTCGCTTCGGTACCATGTTGATTAAATAATTAAGTGACTTGCTTGAATTTTTGCCTATTATCTCTTCAATATATGGATGATGCTTAATATTCATAAATATTTTAACTTTTTTGCATTAATTAATCTTCTAAAACATTAATAATCACTGCATAGGCCATTTATCAAACAAAAGGAGCGACTCTATTTCAACTGTTACAAATAATTCTGCTCACCTGAATCTTTCATTTAAGAATTTAACCAACAACTTACTCTCTCTAATCAAATGACTACTATATTTCTCTCTTGTAACCTTAAAACTGAGGCTTTACCAAGGTATCATACTGAACCCTTGTACTAAAGGGACTCGGAATCAGAGTTCTAACCTCTACTGCCTCAGGCTCTACTGCCATGAACCTCTTAGATCATTTTAATATTTAATACATATTGATATATGGCAACTTTTCTTTATCTATTTAAATGAAATCCATTTGTTTTTAGCTGGTTGTAGTAATTTTTAGTGATGGGATAAAATACACCCTGTACTTTTCCATAATAGATATGTTTCTATGCACTAGCACTTTCGGCAGCATATGCAACCTTAATAAATTAATATACTGCTTTCAACAAGGCAATGTCAAGGGTCGAACGAGAGTTCATCTCGATTGCACTATTTCAGCGGCCGGTGCGGTACTACAAAAGGGCACGAATGAAACAGGCAATCACCCCGCACTTGTTTAAAAGTAGACCCACTTCCTTCGGTGGTTCACTTGCTAATGGTAACTGCATTGGCCAATCCAAATCGTGGAACATATGCATATAGAGGCGACGTAATAATGAGTTACCCCGAGGAACGGTTGTGAAAGACCAGCCTTGGACCTAGCTGAAACCTTTACATAACGCACTCAGAGCAAGGTCTTCGCATATCTCATGTCTCCAGTTCTTGTATCGGGGTCTCTTCCCCGCTAATCGATATAAATCTTATCGGGACATGTTTTTGTTTCATCCGCTCAAAATATCAATGAAGCGTGTCTGAAATTTGACATGTGTCGTGAAAATTTTTGTAAAAAATTATAATTGGTCATTCTCATTTGGTACTAGTTTATAATATAGTCCTAGTTTTATCCCACGGGATAATGCCGACATTAGAAATGATAGTCGGTCTGACATAAAATTGTTTTTACAAAGCTGTACAATAAGAGCTGCACAACTTTGTAAAAATACTTTATTACTAAAATTCGTAGGTCATAATTTAAAAAACATACATAAATAAATATTATTTAAATGAGAAATATTCTCTTTCTTGCGAATCGGGGAAATAATCTCTCTCTCTTTCTGTGATCATTTATCCAATTGCACCACTTAACTGGATTTTCGAAAAGAAACACATATTTTTTAGTTTTCATAGGCTATTTGCAAGTGTAGAAGTTCCTAATTATTTTAAAAATATAGATCTCTAATAAAAAATAACAACTTTCAATTTTTTTTTTTAGGCAGTTTGATAGTTTACAAAAAATGTTCTATTGATTATGTTAGTAAAATAAACCATTTTCCAGATACCAGCCTTATAGTAAAACAACCAATCCTTTCCAAAACAAAAAAATAAATAATAATCAGGAATTCTTAAAAGGAAACTAAAGTCTAAGTGAGGAAACGTCACGACGGCAGCTGGAAGGGTGACCTCCAAGAGTTGTCAGGAGTTAGCACGACCGTGCTTCTGTCTGCCTCACTGACGATTGACCTCGCATCCCGGTTTCTTCATTGGCGAACTTCTACAGCCTGAGTAACAACAGTTTGTAGGAAGGAAATGGGACTAGAAAGAAAATTTTTCACTGATTACGAAAATGGCAAAAACGGAGTCTTGGTTGAATGAACACATATTTATCCATACATTTCGTAATAATAATAATAATTGAAAAAGGCACGGGAGTGTCAAATGACCTACCTGACCAATACCCACCCATTTTAGATTTGAATTTAACTTTTAAAAAATTCATATAATTAATGTTTTGGCATCATGTAGTGGAAAATTTACCGCCCTGCAACTCTTGTTTAAAGATTTTTTCAATCAAATTTCTTAGTATCTCTGAAAAATTTCACTACACCATAATATAATATATAGACACTTGAGGGGTCATCCTGTGGCTATTACTGTTTGATTCACGGGCTGAAATATTGAAGACAGTTTCAGTTACAACTGTGGGTATTGAGAATGATGGGTTCTCCACAAATAACAAATCCCCATGATTAGAGTCAGTGGATACTCAGGTATCAGGTCACTCATGTCCATGACATTGCTTGCCATGCCTGCGCTTAATCGCAATCACATGATATATATATCGATCGAGCTCGAGTCAATAATTGTGGATTAATCGGATATTTGTGCTTTCTCTGTCTATTCACATCTAGGTAATAGGTATGTCAGCCTGATACACGGAGATTGCAGATTGCTCTGTCTTGGTCTTATCGACGGTGGTTGAGCCAACAATTGTTGTCTACTTTTAAAAGTATTTATTGCCGGTAACATTTCTTTATACAAGAGTACCTCTAACTGCTGAAATATTACCTTTTGTTATATTACCCAACGATACTCATCATTATTACTAACTGAGCACTTCACAAGTAACGATTTTACAAATGTATATATATCGAGTATAAAGAGCTCTTTGGTATGGGTGCTCACTATGCCCTTACTTCCCGAATTCGGCTTAGAGATAAATTAATACAAATAGGAGCTAACGCCGTAAGAATTCCAAATAGAATCTGTTAAGAGGCGGAAATTCTACGATTTTACTACATTTTTTTCATCCTTTGACTCATACTATTTATGAGATATTTAAATCTCATGTTGAAAATCATTTCTTCGAAACTTCGGATCAAAATATTTCGACATCTGTAAGCGTTGGAAATGTATTGTAACCAATATAAATAAAACAATATGGAATCCTTTTTAAAATGATATACAAATGAGTATCCTCGGTTTAAAGCTTTAATGAAATTAAACCATCTATTTTCCCATCAATTATCTTTGAAACCATCCCGGACAAAGCTGGGTAATTCCGCTACTGTATATTGAAAAAAAAAAAAGCTGTTGCATAAGGCAGGTAAACTAACACTATAGAACTAGTCCATGCAGATAGCCCTAGTAGTACCTTCTACAATCGTGAAGGTCGCTACGGACCCAGTTACCTGTGATCAGCCTCAGGTCTAGGCCGTCGAAGCTCTAATTGGTCCAGCAACGTTATTTACAGTCTAGAACTACTTACTTACGTAATCCAGACAATTCCTCTTTTATGCAACGTAGAAGATTATGGGTGGAGTCCGGTTAATAAATTTCCTTTTTTCCACACCTAGCGCATTGATTTTCATCTATTTTTTGCATAGAATTAAAGAGGGCAAGGGTCTTTCTTCTTCGCAGTTAATCCTTGAAGAAATAGCAAATAATATAATATATACTACCAGGGTGCCTGTTCTTTTGTGAGTAAAAGCTATTAAAATAATGACCCAAGAGGCAAGAGGTGTCTTGAATCTGTTTATTCGATGCTATTCGAAAGCACGAACCGTATGACAGCAGTAAAAAAGGAAATCTTCAACATGACTGACAATAGACTAGACTGGGTTTTGTACTCTCAATTGAATGGAGGACAATCGAACACCAAAAGTTATAAATGGGAGCTAGCAGGAAAAAAAAGATAGGACGATACAAACTTTTTGCCTCCTTTAAATTAAATGTTTATAAATTGAGGGGCTCTGAACAGATTTGCTGTTATATAACCAAAAACTAACTTAATAATCAACAAACATCACATGAAGAAAATTAATTAAGTAACCCGTTGTGAGCATATTTACAATGCTCCGTCAAGCAAGATTAATTGTAGCTAAATAGGACCCCCTCCTACCCAAAAGAAAAATTATCAACAAAAACATGCTATGAGTACCACTTGAAGACACCCATGAAAAATAATTTTAAATTCAAAATAGTTTTATGAGCTTATTAGCGGTCGAGTCTATATCAAGTCGTTTGGCGCTAAATTTATCACACATCATCGTTTATCTCTCGGCCTATATTTATTTAAATACGACATTCGGTTTAATAGACTAGAATAATATTCTAGACTAGACGGAGAATAGACTTGTCTGGGTTTTGTACTCTCAATTGAATGGAGGATAGTCGAACACCAAAAGTCATTGTGAATGGGAGCTAGCAGAATAAGAAAAGAGAGGATGATACAAACTTTCCTTGAGCAAAATCATGCAGGAAAATAGTGTATTATTATATATGTTGGGAGAGGATATATGTTTCAGACCTTAATAAAATTGAATAAATACTTAACCACAAGGTGTACTAGAACCTGACAAACAAAAATATAAAAATAATGGACAGTTTCCTTATCACGATCTTTCGGACAAGTATACTGCACATCCTCAACATCATCACGATATACTATGAGCACCAAAGAGGTTGAGTGACGTCCATCACAATTTGTTCTCTATAGAAGATGTCTCAGGGTCACCTGGTTCAAGGACTCACCACTAAATTGTAGTGTTTTTGTGAAAATTGTCAGTTCATGTCGGGATAAACATCCGCTTTTGAAGTTGTGCAATTTCCTCCCAGTGTTCTTAGCTTTGATATTTGCAGTATTAGATAGTATCGTGCTCAACCCAGACAAAAAAAACACATTATCAAATATCATAAATGTGCACAATGTCCTTCTGTATCGATTTACATTATATATTCATAAAATAATTGCGACGTTTCGGACACATTCTCATCGGACAGAGACACATAGGACTGACTGATGGATACAACCGTTCCAAAAAAAAAAAAATTTATTTTCAGACAATAATTTATTGATATTTTAATTTTTATTATTTGTTATTTGATTTAGAACACGACATGGACTGAATGAGTATCGAAACGTCGCAATTATTGTGTGAACATATAATATAAATCGATACAGAAGGATATTGTGATATTTAATGGGCATAAAGATATCTTTAAAGGTAACGAATATTAAAAACACATTCATCGCTGGTAAAATAATTAGTTATGAAGTTTTCAGGGGATAGATCATACCACACAGATCACATACAGTCAAATTTTAAAGAAGGAATTGTCCTCTCGTTAGAAAAAATCTTATCTTTACAAATACAAATTCTATAAGAATAAAAAAACAAAACAAAAACATGACATGAAAAAACCTACTTTATTCTTGGACATTGTCCTCAAAGAATAACAGAAAGGTACAATAAAATATGTCTACCTGACGACTATTATAAAATAAATTTCTCTGTTGTGGCTGGCTTCTAAATAATTTGGGATTATTTACATGAACTAATTGGGAATCAAATGGCTTCGCTAATATTTTTAACTAGGTGACAAGTAATTAGACAGTGCATCTTAACGAGTAAGTCTGCACAAATCAATATATTATTATATTTATATATTGCAATTTTTTATTATATTTATTACAATTTATATTGTATATTATGGAAAATCAAACATATTATTTAAGCACGTAGTTTAATGAACTCAATCCATGACCTAAAATCTCAGGAAGAGGTAATGAATTATTCCGATGCCTATCAATTAAGGGTGGGTGGATGGCACCAAGAAGGGTAAGTAAGGTTACCTTTAGCCCCTAAATCTGTGCTCAGATGGGAAAATGTTATAAGTCACTTTTCCTAACAGAGAGATTTTTTTTACATTACAGAGTCTATTATTACTATAAAAAGAGACTATAAGTGTTAGCCATGTATCATTGGTAATAACTTTCACTCGTTTAAAACAACTTGGTGATTTTTTATAACACTATATTACTTGTGCATCATACTAAGGTGTGAAAAAATCTCATTTTTAGATAAAGCGACTTATTAAATTATGCCATCGGAGCACATAAATGATGTCTGCTAGACGTACAGACCAAATGGAGCTTTAACTGTCGTGTACATTTAGCTGAACACGATAAAAAAACATTCTTGAAAGTACGTGGTTTATGGCCACCTATAAAGATAGCTGACTCAACCCTTTCAATTGCAACTACACCAAAATAGTATTCTTCAAATGTAATTATTTTGCACTTTCTCCCTTCAAGACTCGGTCGAACAAATTAAGCTTCGAAAACCATAAACGAATATCGCATGTATCTCGATTTTTCAATTTGAACTCACTTTCCTCCACTGCAATATATAAAGTTTTCTCTTTAGAGTGACTTCGTACAGTAGAGAAGAGAGTGTGCTAAAGTGACGATGACCTATCTTGGAAAGGCCAGATTCCTGCGCAGGAGCTCTAGGACGAAGAGAAGAAAAAACTACCCATCCAGCTAGGGCAAGGATCGTCAGGACTCTTCGTGTCTTCGCTTTAATAGCCATCCTTTCTGCAATTAGACGAAGAAACGAACTGGGGTGGCTGAAGAAGTACTGGTGAGGTCAGTTCTCTCTTCTCTTCACTCTTTTTCATGTCACTCCTTCGTGTTGATAGGGTTGGGCCTCTGTCATCAACCTCGAGGTGAGGGCCGACTGGTGTTCTTGAGGACCTCCGCTTCTTATACAAGCAGGGGGAAGGTTGTTATTAACTGACAGAGAGGGCTGTAGTGGAGCTTCCCAGCAACTGCTTAAAGGAATCTGGAATACTTTTTTTGTGAGTTTAATGAGCTCTTCAAAATTAGACAGATGATGTATTTTCTCACTATCCCTATCTGTTTTGCAGAAGTTCGAAAAATATATATTAGAACTTTTTCTAATGTATTTAAACGTGGGAAATGATCATTTATTGTGATATACATGTTTACTGGGCTCATCAATGACATAATTTTACAGCCCATTCCGTATCTATTAGAAAGCTAAGTACAATCCTTTTTTTTCCTCCGAACAATGATTTTTTTGTTCGATATAAGACCGAATTATACTAGAAAAAGGCGACTCAATTTACGGAGAGGATCGAATACGAATAGGGTATGCAAATAGTACTAATCCAAAATAAGATTATGCATAATCCTGAAGCTTTGTTTGTACTTGTAAATATGATAGTTTATACTTGCTTGATTGCCAGCCAGATTTTGATGGCAACAAAGTTTGAATTAAAAGGTAGTAAGCTAGCTAGAAGAAGTAGCAAGTCCATTGTACACATCAGAAACGAAGTTAACTTAAGCCTCACCACCTTCAATAACTATAGTAGTAAGATGTCTAAAAACAAACAACGGATTATATTGAAAAATCGTGGCTCTTTTCTTCAAAACATAATGAGTAATTTTAATTATGTTGGAAGATTGGTTGTGGGATGTCGGGATAGTAGGGGGAAGGACGCCCGCCGCGGGCTAGGGTCTCTATGACCCGGCCGCTGCCCGGCGGGTGTCAAGAAATAAATAAAATGGGTAATTTATTTGACCTTTGCTGCCGGCCTAGTCAGCGGGCAGCTTTATTCGTATTGATCTGACTTCATAAGATTTTAGAAGGTGTGCCCCGACTGTACCTTATGTTCAGGAGAAGATGTACAGGGTAGGTATTATAGGTAGTTTATGTGGTCTTGGAATGACCACGAATTTACACTCGGTATCTAAGGGTAGGAGAAAACCGCCTGGATCCCTAAGGTGAGTGTGAACCGGAGAGAGGCAGACTTCGCAGAGATCGCTAGGAGAGACACTACTAGGTACAGTTTGTAGGGCACCAGAGACCGCCGTCCGCATAAAAGGAATCCTTTCCAAGGATGTGACAGTTTTAGCGAGACGAAGGCAGAGAATCCCGCTTTAGGTGGACGCGAGGTTAGGAAAGAGAGGTGCAGAGGTAGTTGAATGAGAAACTCATGGTTCGAGTAGAACAGCTAATGCCAGTGAAGAGAGAGAGAGGGAGAGAGAGTGGTGTTCACTTCAGGTGCCGGGTTCCGAATGAATGGAAAAAGCTCCGAATTTCGACACTGAGCTATGCCGCATCCCTAGTGAGCTTCGGGCGTGTCTTGAAGCAGTTCACCCTCTCTAACTGACCCCTGAGGTAGTTGTTATTAGATGTTGTTATTAGATTGTTATTAGAATCATCACAGGTAATAAATAATAAATGAATTTCTCAAGATTCCAAATTCACAACTGTGAACATGTAAATAAAAACAAACTAACTGATAGCAAATTTCTGTGTTTGAGATCCTGATAGTGGTAATGCCAAGTTAGGTTTTTCAATGAGTTTGGCTGAAAATTTGAGGATACAGGTATATTTCTAGGTAGGGTGGTCCGGTGTATTGTTCGACTAAATAGTTGACGGTTAGTTGTTGCCTTCTGAAAAATAAGGGGGGAAGTGCAGTAACTCACTCACCTTAAGGCTTGCTCGGAATGCCTAAGTTGAAATACGTATGCCTGTGTGATAGACCACATCTATCCATGGCAAAGCATGATGTTTTTGCGGAACCGTATACGATGCTTCCGAAATCAGCTCCCCATATTGTACCACTTAAAATTTTTAGAATTCTCATTTTCAGCATATACTTCTCTTTGAGGGTCCTAATGTGACTTCCTCTTGCTAGACGTCTATCAAAATTAAGGCCTAGAAATCTTCAGCATTTTCTTGAGGAGCTGGGTTTTGTCAACATTGTAGAACGCTGTTATCATATCAGATAGTACTGCTATCATTTGTTCTTTTTTTTTTATAAAGGCATATTGGATTTTAGCCCCCATTTGAACTTGCAAATCAAGTGTTGATCGTCTCGCACGAAAGGCACATTGGAAGTTTGGAACAATATTGTTGTTTTTTTTGGAACCCATTTAAGTCGTTTATTGATCATATGCTCCATAATTTGGAAAACAGAGCTGGTGCATAAAGATCTGCCGATAACGGGACGCAAACGCCTTGCCTTCAACATTCTACGGGATGGGTACAACTAACAACTGGAGCCAAAGTTTGGGAAAAATACTATTATCCTATGCACGAAACAAATAATAAAATATCGATATTTTCGTTCTTGCAAAAACGAAGTAGAATTTAAAAGTAGTTGTTACAGCTTGAGCGGCGATGATAATTGTGCTTATTAATCACTTTGATGTTTTGGTCTTGATTTGTTAAAAGGTCAGGACGTATGAAGCAAACACGCATAAAATCAACTGTTAGAATTAGTCTGTTAATTAACTGTTATGAATATTAGTCACTACCGTAGTGAAATCTACGTAATTACCCTAAACACTAACTACTATTCATGCGACTAAATAAACCACATCCAACGTTCGTATGTAACGATAGTGAGTCAACGTCAACTCCTATTCTGAATTATGTTTATGATTCAATCTCTTTATCGGCTGGTGCAAATAAATCTTGAGATTGAATAACGTGACGGAACCATTTGAATAAAAGCAAGGCCTCAGAATGGAGTTGATGAAGTCCTCTGTATTTCTCATGATAATATCTTCTCTTTATAAAGCTAATTTATTCCCTTCTGTCTGCAAGCAAGTCACTACGGTTACATCTATACGGGTAACTCCCATATTACTTTTGTAATCGTAGAGTAACCGTTAGTCACCTTGCAAGTGTTTCCTAGTTTTTTAGATTGATTGCTTCAAACAGTAGATCAATTTGTCTACAATGACATATTTCATGGTATTCTTCTGTTACACCCTCAAGAATCGTTCACTAGTTCAATGATTCGTTTTAGTCAATGAGCTCAGTATCCTCGGTATGAAGACCGCATCACCTTGCACGGCAACTGTTCCAACTCGATTTTCCATTGCTTCTTCATGCGATAGTCTTGTCAAAAGTTGTAAATTATTGACCAAAGTTCCTAAGCGAGTTTCCGTCTAATGCTTCTTTTTTAAACCAATGTAAATATGCAAAATTCATGTGTGACATTAAAAATCCTTCTTACACACAGCGAATCATCCTAGTGTAAAAGATGCAAACATATAAGCTATTCCTAGCCGTATTTCTTCTCTGAAACAATGAGAAGTGGTTCATAAATCATGGTGCATAGCCCGACATTGGCAGTAGCCTAACCCACCATTATTGCTGTCGGCAAGGCTCTAGCTAATTGGAAACCCGAGAGCCATCTTGGCGTTCGTGGTCTTATTTCAGGGCTGCATCAACGATTGGAGGGTCTTTTAAAGGCCCGGTGCTTAGCTAGTACTCTCAAGGCTGTTAATACTTTCTGCAGTATAAGTTGCCTCATACATACAAATAAACCAAAAATAAGAGAGGCTACTCCAAAATCTTGAAATAGACATACTATTATATATTTATATTATTATTATAGTATATATTATATATAATATATATATCTATAGTACATATTTTCATAGTAGTGATCCTAATTTTTCTAAAATTTTCAGCGCCACAATCACGAAATTGGTATTGCTACTTAGAGGGCGGTCTGAAAAGTTTCCGACCTAACAACGCTTTTATTTCACTAGCTTTTATTTATTTTATTATCATCTTCATGTTGAGGCCGGAAACGTTTCAGCCACCTGTGTATCTAATATTTACTTTACTGTCTTGGTGATTCGGAATTGATGAGAGATCCCAACTCCTTTTCAAAATAAGCGTATCGAAAAATTCTTTACTTACAGGCATGTTGTGTACATCTATATCTGATTGAAATTAGTTATCGTTTTCTAACCTGAAACAAAATAAATTAAAATTATCAGTTTTTTGGTGGCACATAACAATAATAATAACCGTAACAAAATTATTTTAGCTTTGATGTAAACCATTAGTGATTACATTGTCTAAATTTAACAAATAAAACGTTTTGCCTCTCAAGAAAGTAGTTGCAGTTGGCAAATATCATTCGACTGTCAAACGAACTGTCAAACTGTCGAAACGGTCATCCTCAGTACGACAATTAACAATAATGTGATTAGCATCAATATAAAGTACATATATTAAAAGGATAATAAAACTCTACGACCAGGATTAACGCGTATTATTTGAATAGTTTATTTGTTTGTTTTTTAATGTTAACTTCCTATTGGCATAGAATTTTGTTTATTAATTAGATTTTATCCGTACAAACTCATTGTAAAACAAAATTACTTATGCAGAATTCGTGTGATATAACACAGGAAATGGTGGACGTAGCATAAGAAAGGATCTCTTTGAAGGGCTACTGTAGAAAATTAATAATAAAAATATATGCAACATATATGTATTAAGATGGCTGCAGTTCTAAACTCTAAGATTTACGATACAGGGATGGTTAAAACCTAGATATATTTCTCTATCAGTTTTAAGAACTATATATAACTAGAAGATATACATTATAAGACGTCCGCCGAAATGGTAAGAGGCTTAGATGGAAGTGAAAGCCCGAGAGAGTGGGCTGTTTAAAAAAAATTAAGTGAGAATTCGAGGGTGGCCGGCTTACCCAATGACATGAAATGAACACTTTTAGGGTTTCTTCGAGTTTTCTTAAAATCAGAAACCATAACGTTTTGAGCATAACAGGGCCCCATATTCAAGCGACATTGAACCATGCTTGAAGGCTAAATTTGATATAGGAAAGTCATGAAAAAATTAGCCAACCCCAATGATGATGATGATTTGATTAAGTATCATTAATTACTTACACAGATTATAACAATAAGTTTATTTATAATTTTGAGTAAGGTGTCAAATTAAAGATATCGACGTTCTTATTATATATTTACCATATACCATGAGTTGGGATTTTAGTAGACTATAATTACTAATAGTTACTAAACACTGTTTGCTAAAATTGTTTTCGTAACCATAACTAGACCATTGATTGCGTATGCATCAAACTCGACTTTTTTATATGTATGGACCTCTGAACGATTAATATCATCTTTTAGAAACTTTACTAAAATACTATGGACGATGGGCGGTATAAATCACAAATATGTTAGATACCACAAAGTAAACTGTTTTGTAAAATAACTATTTTTTCAACGAAATTATTCTAAGAATAAATGGCCTTTACATGGTTTTCCCCATAAAGAATCATTGTCTGGACTATAATTCCATCACATATTTAAACTGGATTGACAGCTAATTTTTACAGTGATACAAACCTTAGGGTTGGAGTGTCAAAACGAAGCTTAGTAGAGAGAGATTAAGTCTCTCATTAGGCATAATAAAGGCGTCACCTTGGGTGATAGAGGACGATTTGGTAAATCGTTATTTGAATCGTTTAAAGGAGGAAACTTTTTTTTTCTCCAAAATTGTATTTTTATGCAGTCTGTGAAAATAACACAAATTAAAATTTATTAGTTTTGTCATGCCTTATCTTATTATTTATTGAATGATAGTTAAACCGATTGGCAGAAGTTGTCAATTGCAAGTTAAAATGTTGACCGGTGATAAAAGTAGCGAATAGATGTGTAAATCTCTAACAAGGGCATTTCGAACCCTCGACCTTCTGCGCAGAGAGGAGAGTCAATAGAACCACTTTGCGGCATTTCTCCTTTTGCTTTAGCTAACATAACAGAGCAAAAGTCAGACAAGAGGATAAATATTGATGTCCAGTTCTAGCATTGGCGGTGGTTCTAGATCATTTGTATGCAGCGCTTACCATTACGTAATCTTTTCATAATGATCATTAAAAAAAAAACAAGCAACTCCTCGCGTCGACCTAATATGTCAGAAATAAAGAGAGAAAAACAGAACTGTGATAAATACGACCAGAGAGAAAGCAAAAGACCAGAAACCCTGACCTTAATGGTCGCACTTGGTTCGGCTGACCCGGGTCTGTCTGGAGAAACATAAAGATATTTCTCTACAGCATGCCTCATAGATTGGGCATTGCTAGGTAAATATTGTACTGTAATATTTTAGGTTAGTTTCTGGGTTTTAGGTTCAGGGTAATTAAATGATAGATTTTAACATTCACCGTTCTAAGGAACACTTCTTTATTTGGTTAGAAAAGAAACAAAATACAACACATAACTATCGGTAAGAAGGGTTTTATAAGTCCTCTCTCTCCACTTGCCACTTGATTATCTACAACAAACACAATCTCACAAAAGCTTCAGTTACGTTAATCCGTTTAGGTTAAGTTAATTCGTCAGCACTGGACGGACGAAACCTCAGCAATCAATAAGGCCGTTACAATATATAAGCATGTATACATCTTAAATTTATTGTAATTTTTGTAACTCTAATCTACATTATAGGCAGAGCCAGAATATCTGTTAATCAGACAGATTTTCTTGTCTAATTTAATCCCAAATCAGTTGTCTTCACCTCAAAAGGGAGTTATTTACACCATTAAATTCTACTTAATGTAAAACTGGCACTAAGGGCCAACAAATCGGGTTCTCATAGTTTTTTTTTTTTATTAATATCGATATTATAAAATGTGGCTAATTTTTTTTTACAAATAAAGTATTTTTATTCAAGAACGATGGGGGTTTTTAGAATAATTTAATAAGCATGTAAACTCCAGCTGATCATCTAGCTAGCTGTGTTTTGTGAGTGAAGGTTAATTTCAAGATAAGACTTATTTTTTATCGCTTGCTTATGTGTTGTGACTATCCACTAAAATACCTGGTAAATAACGTTTAATTTAATTAATTACTATTTACAGGTATGTCTATTTCGTTTATTTTATATTGTTCAATAGTTTGATGCTTTTAATTCTAATGCCATTGTAAATCTTTACAGATTAATAAAATCAGTTATTGAATTATTAAAACCAACTTACAAGCATTAGAGAAATTAGACATTTAGGCTTTATTGCATTCTTGTGGGTGAATTACCTTAAATTATATTAAAAAACTACCTTAATATTAAATATTAAACCAAGTACCGTGAATAAATGTGCAGTGCCACCAGGTAAGGTGTGTGCCACATATATATTATCTGGATGCAGTTAGTCCGTAAATAAATAGTTAACAGGATACCTGATCATTCCATCTTGAGATTGCTTCACCTCAGAATTTTGAATGCACCTTCATTTTTTTTTCTTATGTCAGTTAAAGCCTTTAGCAAGTAATAACAGATTATATAGAAGTAACGGTTATGAAATTATACGCACCTGTTATACGCACTCATTGTCTAATACTACTCCATCCAAGTATGGAATAGTTGTTTTCAACAAAAAATTATTTTTCACATTCCATAGTTAGTCATTATAGTGATGATATTTTTGAAAATGCGTTTAATTTGTACGATTTATGTAATACAATTTTATGGCTAGGAAACTGATACATACATCAAACAATGTATTTAAATTGATCTATATTTTTTAATAGTGAATGCGTTTAATATTATTTAACTTGCAGTATGTTAATATAAAGATGGAAAAAAAAAAAAAAATACATATTGAAGGCACGGATGCTAAACAGGATGCTGTCCAGTTCTAATTGAAGGCCAGGAGGGGTGCCCGTTAGATTTTCTTCCCCGATTCCGAAGGGAGAGGATCTACTTTCAACTGTTATAATCATCAAGTGCCTGCAATTCACAATAATTACAATTATCAATTCTGCTAGCATGCCTGTTCATAAGTCCAAGGGGCAAGTACCTCCCTTGCTTAACTTCTTGAGACATCTGGAAGGCTTGAGTGAATTTTCATTTAAGTACTTGTGTTAGTGTGCTTGTGCCTAAGTTTAATCTTTCGCTAAAATCGTGGAAAATTCGGTTGATTGCTTCGTATTACTCTTTTGTTTGTATTACTCAATCCGCTTAAGAACTTAACTAAAATCTCTGTATCCTAAGGATATTCAAACGTTTTTCTAACCGTATTGCTACCCGTATTTCAACCCGTATTTCAACCCCATAGTTCCGAAACGTAGGCCCAGAGAGATTTAAGTAAGCACTTGTACAGGTGAGGAGTCTTGTGTTGAGTATGTAAAGTATGTTTAGGTCTTTTCGTTTCTCTCCACTATTGGTATGATGTCCCTGTTAATATGTAGAGGTTGAGTAGTTTTATGGCATATTGTAAATATGACACTAATACTTTTATCCTTATTAATTTTTAAAGCATCATCTTCTATTCTTATATCTCGTCTAGGTGTTCCAAAAAATCAAGCGCTGACCTAATGTTTGTTTGAAGGGAAAGTATTTCTCTACAGGTTCAACGTAGAAAGTGACAACAATTAGCCATATTTCTAGTGCCAATTGACAAGGAGGAAACTTCATTAAGATATTGGAAGATTCATTAAGATTGGAACAAAAGACCTTATAAAAAACCAGATGATAAGTTGCCTTTGGTAAATGACTGATGCGGATAAGACGTAGAAGGAGGGCAGGACCATATGCTAATGAGTGAAAATACTTGAAGACTTTCACTCTTGCGCAGAAGTAGTTCGGACTTGCAGCGTGTCTGCCCATTTCCACTACATATTCTATTATAGGTACTTGCTTCTGTGGCGTATATGACGGACCGTGAATAACAAACAGGTTTCTATTCAATGCACAAATTATTAATTATATTTAGGATAGGTCATCGGGTGCTTTCTCTTTTAGGGGAAATTAGAGAGCGGTAGAAAGCAATTTTACGCAACAAGGATTTATTTGCTCATGAAGTATGTTATCGATTGGAAATTAAAGGTTTCTTTTTGTCTGCAGCATTATACGGGTTCCCAGCCTGTTATAATATAGATTTAAGCTTTTTTTTTTTTTAATAAATCGAGGATTCATTTATGTTTGATGAAATTTTGTTACATTTATGGATAAAATTTTAGTCTTTTAAATAAATATACACCACAAAAAGACGTAGAAAATATATCAACAATATTGAAAGAAGGTTGTGAGGTGAGGATTTGTTTTTTAATATGTTTCTCAAATGATTGTGAAAAAATTACTTATGCACAAAAAACGCAAATAACTAAAAACATTCCTAGCTGTAACATGAAACAATCACAAAAGTTAGTCTTTCAGTTGTAGGTTTGTACTTAGGTTTGTATAAGGCATTGTTACTTTTAGTTAAGTGCTTTGGTTTAAAGGGGCTCTTGCGTCTGGTAACTATATGTTACATATAATGTAACTTTTAAACAAATTAAAGAGAATTATTGGAGGAGGGAGGATAACAAAAGCTGTATTGAAGTTGGATTAAAATTTATCGATATGTTTGATAAATTTTCAAACAACGGTAAATGGTGTAAAATACCATTCTCTGTTAATTTTTCATTTTTTTTTATTTTATTCCATAATTTAGTTCATCTTTAAGCAGTATCCTCACATAAATACCATTGACAATCAACAATTAATAACGTTATTTCAAAGAAATGCTGTAATGACCCTATTTCCTGATTACATGTTTCACCAAGTTTCGTAATCAATAAATTAAAAAAAATGTAATTAAAGTTACCATTAAAATCATTAAAAATAGTTTCATGCAATTATACCAGTTTATTGGCATGAGGAACTCTAATCAATTTAATGACAGGAGGTCATAGACCGTTTATTTATAATGTGGACGTCGGAATCATATATGTACATGATTCATTATAATAAAAAAAATTCTTTTTAATAAAGTGATATATTGTTAATTGTTGACAGTGTGTATGTATAGATGCTGTCTGATGATGAACTAAATTAGTTCTAAACATTGTAGATACCCTTGCCTGCAGTAAGACTCACTTCCAGTACTGTTATTTAACCATTACCAAGGCAAATGACTAAATATTTGCTAAGCCACATTTTCACTGATTATTTTTTTTAATAGTAGTCACAGAAAAAAACAACAAACTTGACGCAATCTTACAGCGGATTGATTTACCATTGACCTTTTTTCATTGACTTGTTAATAACGGGTGTCGGAGTGATCTTTAAAAGGAATTGTGTGTACTATTACCCTGCAATCATCCAGTAGCTTGATGGACACATGTACCGAGGTGGGCGCATATATTTTTTCACACCTTCAGAACATGTCTGATAGGTCACAACAACAACATACTAAAGCCATGAGATGATTTGTGCTGTATGGCACAGAGAGAACAACTGTTGATGAATTTATTAGGAGAGGTATATTGACTGTCAACCCACGGTTGTTGTTGTATCAGCAGGGAAGGCCTACATCCACAAAGGTGAGGCCAAAAAAGTTACATTCGAAAAAAAACATTTTATACACACCTCTTTTAAAGTCTTACTATCTTGTTCAGAAGCACACTTCTTAAAAATCTAAAGCTTTACAATGCGCAGGTCTGCCTCCTCAGCGTGGAAACTTACCAAATGGTAGCCATAAAAAATTGGTATAGATTTTATAAAGTAGTGATTATTTGAAGCTAGTGTACTATTGGAGCTATTCTGAGTGCCTCTTGATAAAAACAAATGTTGCAAACACCATTTTATCCAGACTTTTAATAATTTTAGTCTACTAAAGTCCTAAGCCTAATTATATATTATTAATCTATCTAAAACATCGACATCTCTAATTTGATAATATACTTAATTTTGTAATAAAATATCATGAGTGTCCTTAATCCATTAAAATTGTATATTTCTCGATCGATAACGCACAATGCGTTTTGCGCACCAACACCAAAACCTACCAAATCCCCCCAAAAGCCCATGGAATCTAAGAGGATAGATATTAATGATATTAATCGTCACAAGAAAAATGTCTATTTAAAAAAAAAAACAGTCAACTTTCTTTCACATAAAAATCATGACTTTACACAATTGATATTATGGGGTACTTGTACAATTATAATAATTTAGTTCAATAAAATATTTATGTTGGCGTAAGCATTTTCTTCATAACATTCTGTAGTTTATGGCAACACTGAAGCTTCACTAACCTATACTTGCTCACTCTGATATTAAGCTGTTGTTGCATTGTGACTAACGTAGCTGTAAACGCCACAATCTTTCATTAGCTGTGTGGTATATCCTGTTGTTCTGGTTGCCCTGGTAATATCATTGCAGTCAGATCTGTCTGGTGCTAAAAGTATTGTGATATATCTTCTGGATATATTGTAGTGCCTGATTGGGTCAGAAGTAATTATACTTCTGATAGAATAGAGTGAGGTTTTAATTGGAACACGATCTCCAGATACATTTTTCAGCCTCGGATGAGTTTTAATATATTTGCAACAGTATAAAATATTACTTTGTCGTATTTTTTTTTTAATATTGAATGATTTAAGACTATCCACTAATTGAATATCTGATAGTGAATGAGAAAATCATTTTTTTTTCTTTTGCGAAAAGATAGCCTTCACGTTGAAGGATGGTTGATATTAATTTATTTCAAAAATATCTGAACAACTAAGAGGGACATAATTTCTGGATGTTTGCAAATAATATCTTCAGATGAATGGAAAGAATCCTCTACTTCCCAAAATACCTCATACTTATGCAACGCTCAGATGAGTGTATTAACGAAGAAATTTAAGATAGTTACATCGATAGATATGATGTTAGAGTAAAAGGTATTAGTTTCCTATTTTATGCTAGAAATAAAATTTTAAATAGTTTGCTACGCATCCTACATACTACCAAACGGATCAATTTCACCAAAACATTTACGGCAAAAGCAATCGATGGACAATACAAGACTCATTCCTGAGCCCGCAGGTAGAGGACTATACTTTATACTATACGTTTAGGCAACTGAGTTTTATCTGTATGTACGCACATGTTATGTTTCCCCTAAGAGGTAATAATGGGAGAAAGCCCAGTTTCCGTGATTCGCTCAAGTACCGTTTTAGAAGATAGTTCGATTTACAGTAACAATTTTTCCCATTATTAAAACACATTCCAGACAGTAAAGTAAGATTAAGTTTAAAGAGATAACAATAGGAATCGCAGGTCTTGGGTCATTTAATTTTAAAAGTTTTTATATTTCAACGATAGTTTTGTCAGTTTTTTTTTTAAATGGGTCTTTCGATAACCAATATGATTAAAAACAAAAATACCAAGTAGGTTTTTCACAATTTTAATATTTAAAATACTTTCTACCACCTTTATAATACCTACAAATATATTTCTTAAAAAAAAACGTTTCTTGGCGAAACTCATAGAAAAATAATCTTCGATAAAATATTTTTAAAAATTTGCCGAGCGCACTTTGATTATTTGACTTAAATGACACTCTATGACGATTACGGACCGATTGGAATGCATACGCAACTCGTTTTCATCGAGACAGGTATCACGCAGGATATCCCATTCACTGGTTATAAATGATTTTTTGTAGTTATAGAAAAACAGCAACATAATATCCTCCCTTTAGACAAGGCCGATGGGACGCTTTTTTAAGGACTTAAAAACTCTAGCAACATAATTTGTTTCAATGAATAATAAAACCACATGTTTCATTCATGAGTATTATAACCGGCCATTAAAGAGGTCGTTCATATTATTATCCTGATACGCATGTGATGCCTAACAAGAAGAAAACAACGCCAAGAGACAAGAAGTGAAGTCACTTTCTCCGAAGAGTGGGGTCCACTTTCTCGGACCGGTCTTGACCCATTTCTCCGCCACCTGTTTCCGTCACAGAGCTCGCTTCTGTCGGCGTCACGCTAGGTGACTCAGCTGAACAGCATCTAGTGTTCGGATAATTGATGTAATACTCCGTAATATAACTGATATTATGGATGTTATTTCAATAGGGACATCATACGGACATTCTTTCAAACATATACGAGGCAATTGTCTTTCGATTGTCCGTCTGTAGCTTTTAATCTTATACGATAATAAAACTGATTCAATTTATCTAAAGTTTTGAAAGCAAAAGTAGAATTATCGATCCTGTGGACAATGTATGTTTGGTTAAGATAAAATAACCGAAAGTACATATGTGAAAAAATATGTTCGTATTTCAGGTTGTTTAAGCCGATTTCAATAGGTTGGTTTTAGTTTTTAGATTATTTTTATTTATCTTAATAACAAAGTTAATCAAACCGCGATGTTTCGGAAAGTAAAAACAAGTATTTTTTGTTAGTCATTAATTTTAACCATAATTATTTAAGACTTGGATGTGAAGCAGCTGGTCAACATCGGAACCATTTCTCAACATTGTTTATTTACTTTCCATGTCCTTTATTTCAGCCATATACATATTTCAGAAATTTAAATTTATGTATTTCTAACGCTTATAAAACATTATTATTATTTTTCATATCATATTAATTTCCCCACTCATGTCCGCTCTCACTCCTTTTTAGGTGGTTACCTGACCAGCAATCTCTTCCTATGAGGGATTTATTGTTTAGTAGCCAGATGTTAGTTGAACCGTTCAATAGTGAAGAGCGCAAATACTTAAGATAACCCAAATTTTCGAAGGGATGGACATTAGACTTCACATTAAAATATCTCATAATGAGTAATTGCTGGTGTGTCCAGCGCAAGCAGAAAAAATTTTTTACTCCCTATAATAGAATAAGGATAGATCAGGGAATTGTAGCTCTTTCCGCTGGGAAATAAGGAGGCAAAGAATGAAAAGAAAGTAGTAAAACATAATTTTCGCTCTTAATGGAAACGAATCGGGACTTTATAATAATGTTTATGGCATTAGCTTCCATTCCATTACCATAGTGGTAATTAATCATTTTTCTGAATTCTGTAAACTTGGCGTGCTCAATGAACACCAAATTTTCTTTTCTGCGTATGTGACTCTTTTCTGTACACATACTACGTTCTTTTAATAACCATGAGGCTACTGGTCTAGTCATATTTTTTCTTCATATTTTGCTCAGCGGTAAGGGTGATTCTATTTGTAACTTGAGCTAACATAATTATTAGCACATGGAATGATGGCCTAACTTATGACATTTTCAATTGGTTGAAGCGATCTGAAGAAACACATTTCAAATTAACAATTTGTGTCTCATTACGGAAATTTTCTCTGCATGAAAAGATGCATTTACCGCCAGAAAGATTATTCAGACCCCCTAAGCACTTCAATATATTTCCTGGTGTACGTGAAGGTAACACTAAACACTCTCTAAGTTATATTTAAGATCCGCCTCTTGCTTAAGCCATTCTAAATACTTCACGACTCTTAAGTCTACCTTGATACAGGCCAGTTCCTGACACTGATTACTGCAGGTTTTTCCCGCAGATAACTGTACTATAACTTCCCTTGGGGCGATCACGCCCTGTGTAGTCCGTAGGATAATGCCGGACAGTCAGCGTGGTGCCTATTATACCTGCCTCTTGCTGTATTAGCTGTCTAAAGTAGGAACATTAGGCTTGAAAAGGCCAAGAACAAGGGTCTGGGAGAGCCCCTGCTGTATTCAAAGTCCACTAGGAAATTCATTAGCTAATTATATGTTATTTATGTTAATTATTGCTTGGTTGGTATCATCGACTATAATTATCGCTATTTAGAGCAATTAAATCTTAAAGGCGGAAGATATTCAATATTGATGACTGCTAAATCATTAACTAAATATATTCTTAAAAGTATTTTTGGCTTCTAGATCCGTTCCGAGAATAGAAGAGTTGAACCACACCTCGTTTAAGATTCCTTAACCTTTCTTTTTTTTATTACCATCGTGATTTCCAAAACACTCATATTTATTACACAAATCACTTCATTGCATTTCTTTTTGTATTATGTAAAATTCATAAATCCATTGTAGTATTAAAAATCTATATCTGTATTAAGTACAATTCGTATGCTCTTCTTCGCTTTTAAACTGTTGGCATATTGTTTTCTTGTTCGATCCTTCATTCTTAAGACATTCTCAAGCCATTCTTTCTCCACGTCTAATCATTCCGTCCTCATTCTCATAATACTGTAGATCATTCAATGTTTAATATTCACCAGTTGTCTCTTTGGGTTGCTAAATTCATCTTCAAGACATAGTCTCTTTTTATCCTCCGAGTATTTTTGAGCTCTCTCCTTGAGCACAGCTTTTAAGATTTGATGAATTCTGTATTCAACTACCGTTATTATAAGATCTTATAATCGGGAATCAGTTACAAGCCTCAAATGGATTAATGACGGAAGCAGATTAATGAAAGAAAGTTGCTGAAGATTGACGATCGACTATAAAACCGCTTTTACCGCTCATATCCGCTCTCACCCCTTTTTAGGCGGTTAACTGACCAGCAATCTCTTCCTGTGAGGAATTTATTGTTTATTAGCCAGATGTTAGTTGAACCGTTCAATAGCGAATAGCGTAGTTAACGTTTAATTGAAAAGTTTATAATCTTTGTTTATAGAATTTATCTTACCTTTTTTATTATATATAATAATTTCATCATTCAGGTTTATGGTCTACACTCATTATCGGGATTCCTCTTTCTGGCATTCTTTTTTAGACTATGAACAAAACCATTTTTACGAAAATGTTGGTTTTGTCTCCCGTTATGTTTTATAAATAACGAATGCAGTATATTTATTGTTATAAAATAAATTATAAATACGATTACCTATGCTAAAGATTCTCCTTTTCTTTTCTCAACCATATACGGTTGAAAAAATAGGTTTATCGCAATATATTTGTCGCTTATTTTTTTTATGTTTGTAAGCGAACACTGAAAAAAGGTATATAATTGAGATTAATATAAAGTTGGCATGGTCAAAAACAAATATAAACAAATAGCTTTACTGATACCTCTATTCGCACATCCGTTTGTTGCAGGAAAACCAAACCGCACACGCGGATGTGGTTCAGTGATACCAACCTCTCTGTTACAGGAGCACACTACGCCTTCTTCATATTGGTGTATGTGAGTGTGCTTCACATGTATTATTAGTTCCTATATAGAACTGATTGGTATCCCCGTGTGTATAAAGCGACTAACTTCACTGTGAAATATAAAACGGTACCGGGTTACATAACTGATGTAGAGACTATGTACCCTACATACTAGACTATATAGACGGAGACTACATCACAAGTGTAATATTCCAAGAACTTATTAAATAAAATACCGTAAAGAAAACTCGCTCAGTATGAGAAAACTGTACAAACTGAGGTTATATCAACTGAAGGACTTGTGGCTTAAAACTGTCTGTAGGTTGCCATATAATTTTAATCAGGGCTGGGGGTTGCTGAATGTATTCAATGAAATAATTAATGATCAAGTAGACTGCAGTGAATGATAATGAGAGTTCATCTAATCGCTTTACAAAATACATTTCAAATAATATGCCAGATCGTTTGTCTGTAAAATAGATTCATATAGACGAGATTACATGTATTGTTGGGCTATGTTTGTAACACATTCGATATAAAAAGAAACGAAAACGGCAATATTGAGTGCACCCCACTGTTAGTAAGAGGCTTCTGAGAGACAGATTTTATAAGATTCACGATGAACAGAAATGTTATCAATTTCAAATATTAATTTTTCTAAATCCAAAAAAGTATCACCAACCAACAATTCTTTTTCGGGCCTGATTATTAATATACGAATGTATCAAAACAAAGAAATATTCTTCCCTCGGCCAGGACTTGATTACTATAAACAGCTGCAAGTGGGTGCACATTAAATCCTGTGTGTTCTTGTGGCTGTCGACTTGCGATTATTTTTACGCAAGTGTGCCTCCATTTGAATATCATTGTTCTATGTTCAAAGTGTAAGGCTAGGCACCCGCCTGCGATTTTCCGTCACAGTCATAGTGGAAGAATACCATTTTTTTTATTTTCTGCGACTGAAATCGCATATGAAATAACCTCTCAATCAAAATAGTTTGCTATTGTAAGATTTTCCGAGAAACTTAAGGCTAGGCACCCACTTGTGATTTAAATCGTGGGATTATTTAGTCGCATAATATATGAGACTGGTATTATGCGTATCCGACAGTTCAGCCACTCCGATGGAAAATCTTTTGCGGGTGCCTAGCCTTAGAGCCAGGTTAGATATTTCAATATAAATAAGATATTTTCAAACTTGAGTCAGATGTGTATACTTGTCATTAAATCATTATAGTACGTAAGTCTATTACATAAAAGCTGAAAATTTTCACGATTATAAATGTTTTTGGCTGGATCCTAGTGATACACTACTACAAGAATGGCGATGTGAATTGTCTAGTATTTATGTAACACGCAACGATTCATTACCATTGTTCATCTGTTTAAGGATTCTGTTTACAATGCTTGGGTCTGAATTTGATATTCCACGGAAGTCTAGCCTGTGATGCAAGAATCCGATGTTGCAAGATTAGCAATTGGACGAGCGCCAAGATGAAAACCAAATCTAGCACTTGATGAAGGATCTTTATGATATTATTTCTGGCTGTTTGGTTTTATTTAGTTTAACTCCACGTTGAGACTTTTACAAGTTATTTTTGAAATTTGTAATGTTTTTAAACCGACTTATTTACTAGCTGATGGGCTGACTAGTCTTCTTCCTGATTTTCAGATGTAGGAAATTTTGTATTTTAACTACTTGATTGATTGATAGAATGATTTAGACGCTAAAATATTAATGAATGTCTTTTTAAAAAATGTCTCACTTTCCCTCAAGAAACTGAGTGACATATATGAACGTGAATTATTATTTTGCGTAAGCCAAAAGTTTACAGATAAGGATACAATTCTTGAGTCTATAATATTATATATACACATAATAAAAAAACTACTTTAGTTGATTAAAAATTTATTTACATTTTATGATGTTTTTAAATTAATTTCATTTAGTCTTTTAAACTATATTATAATAATTTTAATTAAATGTTTTAACATATTTATATAAGTTAAAGAATATTAACATAAAAACTCAAAAAAGAAAAGAAAAAGGTAGTTGAAATTTTTTTTTTTTTTTTTTTTTTTTTTTTTTTTTTTTTTTTTTTTTTTTTTTTTTTTTTTTTTTTTTTTTTTTTTTTTTTTTTTCCTTAGCTCTCAAACTTATAAATTAGGATGTGGGAAAATTATTTTGGGCTAATGAGTGCCTTTCACTAAGGGGAGTCCCCCATTTGAAGGGTGTATGAGAAGGATATAGGGTGTGGAATGCCTGAAGGAGGCGGGTGGATTCGGGAAGGTAGTGAGAGTCTACCGAGGGTGGAGCCTAGGGGTACCTAGGCAATGGTTTGTTGTCGGCCAGGTCAAGCCTGGCCCGCCCCGGCAGGGGGCTGAAATAAGTCGGCCACTCGGCCGGAAGGTCTACCCTGCTTAAACAGGTAGATGGGGTCTTGTAGCTTCGGTTGAGTCGGCCGGGAGATCGGCCTCGATATCTCGGCTGGGTGTAGTTCGTTCAGTCATCGGGTTCAATGACGTCGATCATCCTCCAGGCTTCGGCGGTCCAGCAGTGCTTCCATCTGACGGGCATTGGTGGTGGTTGAAGGTCGGAGAATAGTGGGTTGTGGCTATGTCTGAGTGAGTCAAAAAATTTGATGTGCCTTCTCTTGATAAAATCTTGAATGGTGAGCACTTCAAATTTTTTATGCATCTCGTCTGCCTTCATTCGGTCGAACGGGGTATGTTTGAGGGAGGTGCGGAGAACTCTGTTCTGAAATTGCTGGAGCGTTTGGAGAGTGTTAGGAGTCAGATACTTGAAGAGAGGGGTCCCATACATCAAAGCAGGTCTTAGGACGCTCTGGTATATCAGCAGCTTGAGGCGTACCGATAAAGCCGGGCTGTGAAGTAGGTGTCCGAGGCTGAAGAATTTCTTCCTAACACTCTTTAATTTCTTGCCGAGATGAGTTGTGAACGACAAGTGCCTACCGAGGGTAATCCCGAGGTAGCACAGCTTGTTGCTTACAGGGCACTCTTTGCCGCCTAAGAAGAAGGATTTCGGGAGCTTCTTTTTTCCGGATTTGTAACTGAATATAATTCCTTGCGTCTTGGCCGGGTTGACTTGAATGTGGACGGCATCGAGTTTCTCGGAGATCCGTTGACTAGCGCTCTCAGCGAATTTCAGGGCTCTGGAGGGATTGATGCTAGTGCTGTAAACACCTATATCGTCTGCATACGCGGATACCTCGCAGTTGGGGTACGAGGCTCCTACGATGTGGGCGGTGTAAATGTTGAACAGCAGGGGGCCTAGCACCGATCCTTGGGGGACACCGGCAGTGTAGTTTCTTCGGGTCGTAAACGTAGTGCCTATACGAACCGAAAAAGTTCTGCCTGTAAGGTAGGATCTTATCAGGTTCTGCAGCTGATCCGAGAATTCGTATTCCCTCAGACGTTGAAGTAGGATGTAGTGGTCCACAGAGTCGAAAGCTTTCGAACAGTCCAGAGAAATCATAGCGGTAGCTCTGTTGCTCCGGACGTTCGATGCGACGTGGTGTTGCAATCTCACCAGGTTGTTGTTCGCGCTTAAGCCTGTGCTGAAACCAGTCTGCTCTGGTGGGATGACTTCTTGTGACTCGCAGTGCCCGGAGAGATGTACGTGGATGATTCTCTCGAACAGCTTCGAGAGTTGAGTCAGCAGACTGATGGGGCGGTAATGAGATGGCTCATAACCGCTTTTTGCTGGTTTCAGAAGGGGGACCACTACAGCGTGCTTCCAGTTCTGGGGGAAATAGTGCAGCCTGAAGCAGGAGTTCAACACGTTCGTTATGAATGAGATTCCTTTCCTCGGCAGCTGCTTGAGTAGGATGTTCTGGATGGAATCCTGACCTGGGGCCTTCTTGCCGGTCGTTCTTCGAATGAATGCAGCGCATTGCCGGTGTGAGGTGTAGATTTCGGTAGTGGTAGGGAGGGTGGGGGAGGGGTGGTCGAGGGCTCCTATTGGCTGTCCCTGGCCACGACTGACTTCCTCATAATAGGCCGCCAAGATGTCCGCTTGTTCGGTGGTGGGAATGAACTGCCCGTTCACGGCCAGCCTTACACCGTTCTTTTTGGACCTGCAGGTCTTCACAAGCTTCCACAATTGCTTGTGGTCACCGTGGAGACTGGTGAGGCGATCTTCCCAAATCAAATTTTTCCACTGGGCCATCAGGGACTTAACTTGGTTTGTGAGAGCATTTAAAACCGGTTTTAAGTCCCTGTTTTTGGTCCTAAACCACCTGTTCTTGATGTTATTACGCTGTCTAATCAGTTGTAGGATGTGATCCGGAGGTTTTCTCAGAGAAGGGGGCTTCGGAGAAAATTTCGGGATCGATGCATCGGCAGCTCGATCGATGACGTCCTGTAGCTGATAGATAGCGTAATCTATGTCCCAAGTGTGTCTCAGGGGCGTGATTGTGGGCAACTCGGTCTTGATGAGATGCTTGTAGAGGTCCCATTTGGCCTCATCGTACCTGTACCTAGAAGCAGGTGGCTCTGGCATGTCGCCTTCTAGTTCATAGAGAACAGGCCGATGGTCGGAGGTGGTGAAATCTAAGGCCGAGCATCCGGTGACCCGGTGTGGCTGTTGTGTCAGGAGCAGGTCTGGCGTGGAGGTTCTGTCTGGGTTAGCGAAATGACGGAAGGTCGGCAATCCTGGGTGGATGACCGTAAATGGTGTCTTTGTGATGTAACGGCCGAGGGCGTTAGCCCTCGTACTGCTCCACCAACTGTGGTTCGCATTTAGGTCACCCACGATGACGTGCCTTCGGTCATGAGCTATCGTAGTGAGCAGGAGCTTGTCCGAGTCGCAATTGGCTCTCGGTCTTCTGTAGACTCCTGACACTATCATATTTTTTGTGAGCCGTAACTGGAGCGTTACGATGTAGTGGGAGGGGCCTAGGGTCACGGGTGGGGGTAGTCTTTTACAGGGGACTCCGTTCCTCACTAACACTGCTACTCCTCCAGAGACGGTCTCAGTGTCGTGGCGGTAGGCGGTATATCCCGCGAATCGGCAGAAATGAATCTTCTTCAGTCGGGTGTCTGTTAGGACAGCGACGTCTGGTGAATGGCACCGTAGAAGTGTCTCTACGTCAGCTTGTTTGGGCCGAAGGCCGCAAACGTTGTAATTTAATATACTATGACCCATCATTTGGATACCCGGTCAGACTGTGTTAATAGCCGCTCTACCAGTGCGGCGAGATTGTTCATGGTAGTGAGCATAGCGCTCATCATACTCATCATAGCATCATTGTTGTTAGCGGGTTGAGGTAGAGGAGCTGGGAGTGCTACTTCCGGAGCCCTGGTGTTACCTGATGCCATCTGTGCATAGGAGGCAGTCTGTCGTGGTGGTGGGGGGGGCAGTCATAAATGTAGCTTTTCTCGGCCCGGCTGTGAAATTCTGTGCCTGTTTCTTGATTTCTGCGGTCTCTAGGAGTTTAATCCTGTACGGGCACTGTCGGTACGACGCGACATGATTTCCCCCGCAATTGGCGCATTTGAGAGGAATTGAAGCGTCCCTGGGGCAGTCTTTTATGTCGTGAGGTTGGCTGCACCTCACGCACTTGGCCTGCTTGAAGCAGTACCGTCTTGTATGGCCGTATTCCTGACAGTTAAGGCACATCGGAATGCCTCTTTTGTCATGAAAGGTGCTCACTCTAAAGAGCACATTATTTATATGACGGAGTTGCTTTAAGTTCTCCGCCTTGAGAGTATGGTCGCCGATTACGA
Source organism: Acanthosoma haemorrhoidale (assembly GCA_930367205.1). Taxonomy (NCBI): domain Eukaryota; kingdom Metazoa; phylum Arthropoda; class Insecta; order Hemiptera; family Acanthosomatidae; genus Acanthosoma; species Acanthosoma haemorrhoidale. The sequence continues at coordinate 71,463,625 of OV884011.1, forward strand.
GAATCGGCTCGATCTCCGTCTTCCCGCCATTTTGGTCAGATCGCCTCAATCGATATACATCGATTATATTGCTACCCACGCTATTGATGTGGGCTTTTATCTCCTCAATCGGGTGAGAGAGATCGAAACCGTGTAGCAAGTACTTCTTGTTGGGCTTAGTACCACGGGGGGCGAACGTATGAAAGGGGATTTTTGATTCCCTAATTGCAGCAATTGTTTGCTGTTGGTCATGCACGCTGTGGCAGAGCACCTTTGTGTTCTGCTGTGTCTGTACTATTTTAAAGTTCTTGACGTTATTATCAGCTAGTAACCTCGTGAGGTCGTAGCTGTTAATCCGCCCTAATATTAGGGGGGGTGGTGATTTGGGGGCAACAGGGGCGGCGGATGTGCTGGCCTCGGACTGAGCTTTTGAGTTTAGGGGGGTGAAGGAATTGGAGGTACTTACTCCGGGGGCTTGTGGTAGAGTACGCTTTCGGCATACTCTCTTTGGATGATGAAAGTCATCGCCTTTGGGGTCCCTACTGCTTGCCATACCCTACAAAGGTCCGTGCGACGCACGTCCCAGTTAAGGGGGAGAGCCTCACTTGTAATAATTAAAAGCACTCACCTGTCTTCAAGGGAACAAAGCGCCACTGACTAAAATATCAAAACTTTACCACATTTGAGTTCTTGCCACAATGGAAGATGGATAGCGTCTCTTGTTGTTCAGAAACTATGTATTCAGTTTTGACAGAACGAGAGCTAGGTTAATTTCAAAATAAGATAACCTTTTTGAATGTTTCAAGTTTAGTTGCAACAATCGATTCCCGTAGTTGAAATAAGCAGGTATGAAAGTTGTCACAAGAATGTTTTAATCTCAGTCTACGGGATGTCTACATTAAGGCTGTATATTGGTGCTGGCCGGATCTTAACTTATCACAAATATATATATATATATATATATATATATATATATATATATATATATATATGTATAAGTAAAGTCGAGGGGCCGCTAGTGCCCAGCCTTAATCCCCAAACATACGTTATCTGTACATATGTTTACATGTAATACCTATAGATAGAGGTGACTTGGAATAAATAAAGCAATCTTGTAACAACGTTCTACCTGTTCTGATTACCAACCTTTCTGAGATTTTAATTCGATAAACATTAACTAGTGCCGAAACCCGGGAACCGTGGAGAAAGAGAGTTATAGAGTGCGGGCATACATTTTTTTTTGTTTTTTCTCTTCTATACGCGAAAGAGAGAAGATGACTGAAGGAGAAGTGTTGAGACAGCCCTCTGGGCAAGAGAGGTCAAGAGGAGTATACTCAATCAAATTCAGGAAGATGAAGAAACCCCGTGAGAAGTAATTAAGATGAGATTGAAGAAGGCGTACAGAGGAGGACATATTCCAGATGTTTAGGGAGATGAAGTCCCCAAGACAAAGTAACGGGCAATATGCTGCGGGGTTGGTAGTCCGTTTCAATAAGATAACGGAAAAGAGGACAAAGTCGACTAGCGTAAACAAGGTGGAGGGTAGAATGGGATTTTTATCCACAATTCTAAAGGTGCAACTGCCTAAGGAGACAGGAAGAAAGGAAGGATTCTCTGATAAGCGCTCGTTCTCGGAGTGTGCACAAACAATGATCGACACTAGTTCCAAGGAGGAAGAAGTGAGGGTGAAAGACGTCGACAATGAGTGAAGCCGAGTTGCATATAAAAAAACCGGGACCCTGAAACCAGCGTGGAGGAGACCAGAAACGTCCATTGTCAGCAGAGACAAGGGAAATACAGGATAAAGGAGATTCAGAGGAACGAGACCGAGGTATGCCCCGCCCAGGGAAGAAAGAAAATGCCACGGATGTGGGAAGGCAGTACATTTAGTGGCACAGTGTCCTCGCACGAATCCTTTAGATGCTCACATCATTTTCTAAATGACTATAATCTAACTGTCATGGTCTCATATCAAAGATAGAGAGATTCAGAAGTGTACAATAGTGACTTGGAATTCTAGAACAAGATTCTAACTACTTTTAAAACCGAAGGTCCTCTGCATTCCTCCAATTTCGGATGGACTATTTTAGCTTAAGACTTAGTCAAACGACTGTGGTACATTGTACGTGAGAAAACTCCTAATGTTATACATACATTACGCCCGGACTAAATGCATAATAGTATTTTAGTAAGATTACATTACTTTCAAATGTTTTAATGACAATGTCTATTAAACCAAGGGCGTCCGACCGGTTATGTTGAAACGCCTGTCATTTGTAGATGATTCGTTAGAGGTTTACGGACATTGGTACGTGTTAGATGTGTAGATATTTGCTTCAAATCCCTATCTTGGAAATTCTTGAGGAATAGCTTAGCCAAGAAGTTAGTGTTTTTTTTTAGTTGTTATGATATGGTAATGTTGTTAGTTTTAGAACAGCTCTCTAATGCTTTGGGGTGGTCGCATGGAGGTGCAGTATCAGGCTCTAATGTAATACATCTCTTCTTGTCGTCTAAATATGTATTGGATGATATATACCTGTAAATTTATTTGAAAATATATGGAATTGCAATTCTCTAAAGTGGTGAATAATAGTTACATCGTTTAATATTTGAATTCTAACAGAGTTCAATGAATTTCCACATGTACTTTTTTTAATGAACTTTTTGAGTTTTTTTTTGATTTTACAACATAGAATGTCTTCCTGACTATTCATTCTGCTTTGTACATTATATTCTAGACGATATTCAAGTTTTATTGGCCAGTTAAGGTAAACTACAGATCTTCCAGTAGTGACCTTTAACTTTAACGTAAGGTTGACTTGTTATCATAAAAGAATGCACCAGTGATAAGGCAGCCTGGTATGCAACGCATCGCGCCGGTATGTAATGCGGGTACTGTATGCTATTGGCGCCGTGATCGCTCTTATGCGATTTTCCCGCTAAAATGGTGTTACTTTTGTTATCAACATAAATACATATAAATAGAGTTAATAAGGTTTAAAAGCGAGGGCCGTTTACTCCTATTGAGTTTCTCAATTACTTATGAAGTTATTGTGAAAAAGAAACTTGAAATTTTATACCTAATAAAATTAGCTTGGACGTAGCTGCTGTTGGCAATGATTTATTTTTAGCATATCTTTCGATTTATTTCGATATACATCATATTATGTATATAATATATGTATTTATGTATACAAGTTATTCGGTATACAGTATTTAATCATTAAGCGCGTTAACTACAAACAATACTAATCAGTCTGTCCGATTTTATTCTTGGGGTCACCCACACTGTAATGGGTAAATGCCCATTCTGGCTAGAGGAAGGCTGGGAATAATGATCAATCTTCTGTTGTATTAACGTCCTCATCGATTAGTATATGATATTACAAAAGGAGGTGTAGTAGAAACTTCCTTACACATTAGCTAACATTAGTATTATATAAATGATTATTAAGTAACGAATAGTTGACAATAATTTATTTTCAATTATACGCTCAGTTAATTTAAAACTAATTAAAATTAAATAAATACGCTATTAAATAAAAATATGTAAGAGACAATCTCTTTAATTGCGAGTACTCTTTTATGTATTACCTAATGTATTTTTGCAATAGTTCGCCAGTCAACATTGTGACATGGAGGGAAGGAATTATTTCTAGTTCGGTACATAAATTATTTTTAAAACCATAAAGACGCGATGTTTAATATTAGACCTATTTCGTAAACGAATACTACCGGGGGATCAACGGATTTTTGTCTCAAGGTTACGTTTTTTGAGTTGGGTCAATTCTAAAAAAATCTTTCAAATTCAAGGTGCAAAGAGGACCCTTCTTCAACTGGAAGTTTCAATCTTTGAAACACATTTTGGAGTCAGTTACAAAACTCATGGGTACCTTAAAATTTATTGGTCCTAACTCTATCAGGATCGGAAGTCAAGGCGTTGATGGATTGAAGGACTCTATTTCCTGTAAGCATCAAACTGTATATGAGGCGGAAATAGTCTAGAACCGAAGGCAGGTGTTCATATTGGTCATATGATAAGATCCAGAGGATGCTAGAACTATTAGAAAATGTAAACCATTAGAAATATCAGCCATTACTAAGTGGATGATCAACCCGATCCGATTTTTTTTTTTCGAACCTCTGATGATTTGTAGTTCCAGTGGTCACCACACAGTCAATATATTTCCCACATGAACGGTGCCTGGTTATTGACAGCTTACTGTTGTCGGTCAGTCTATAGGTCCATAGGATGGACTATGTAGGCAGGATGCGGTATGTGGTCACAATGATTTTGTCAACAAACAGGTCGTTACTGCCTTGAACATATGTTCGCTGTCAACCTAGGTGACAATTACAAGCATCACCCACTAAGAACGGTACGGAAAAATATTTTCACTTTTGCATGCCTGTAATTGACCCTATACAATTCTCGTATTTTTGGCAAATAAATGACTGGCCCACAACCCTCATTACTTCAACTGCCAGCTGGTCCCACCGGCATCAGCACTTTATAAGAAGTAACATAACAATAATAGTCTCTCATATAGCTATCTAGTCACATAAATAACGGAAGTGTTATCTTTAATTTCAAATCGGTATGAAAAAAAAATCACTCTATAAACAATAAACAGTTTGAACATATGACTTACACGTCATCCAAGATAGGTATCACTATGTCCATGCCAAATTGGTTATAATTGTGTAATTACATTATATAAAAAGTGTATCATTTGATCGAGCACGGTTTCGAACGAAACGAAACACAGTCAATCAATCATTATATTCTTTACATTACCGGCAAATAAACGAATAAGTCACGTTGTATCACTATTGTGATTTAATGTTATTACCAGCATACTCTGCTTTACTAGAAATTAGATTAGGAGCATACTCATTCGTCTGGCTAAATATATGAGCAGTGAAACTAATACTAACAATTACAAAAAAAATTTGTTAAAATAGTTTATTTTAAAGGTAATTTTTATATCTCAGTTAATAAACAATTAGAATAAAAAAATAAGTGAAAATGGTTCCGATTTTTATAGGTTATGAGTTTTCTCAAGACTTGGCAAGAATAAAAGGGAGAAAATGTACCCACAAACGGTAAATTAGGATATTTTCTAATAAATAAAGGTTTTACAGCTCATTTTAAGTACGTAAAAGTATTTTAACAGTGATTTTTTTATAGCTATGTCGAATGAAGTCTGCTAACAACCCTTTTGTCGCCCTCGATTGATTTTATAGGTTTACATAATTTAGACGTTTTAGACCATTAATTAGTAACTAAACAAGATATACTTTGATAACGTCTAGGTAATAAATAATATTACTGACAGACATGCATCAAAGCAGTCGATGTTTATTTTATATTATTTTCATTATAACACCAATAATAATACTTTATTATATATTATTTTCATTATAAGCATTATTGAACAACAACACTGATATAAATCAAACTTTTACCATTATAAACATTTTTGATGCAATGAAAAGTGTATTGCTATAATTGGCAACTTGATTAAGTAGAGCCAAAGCGATCTTAAAACTGCTAATGTTCTATTTCTTATTGTAAATAGCAAAGCTGGTCGTTGTATGCTTCAGCTGTCAATTACCAAGCCTTTCCGTGTTAGATAGAAGTCAGCAGACCAATATAAATGGAAATGCTCCTTGTCAATGCACAGATAAGAGTACACAGCTGCTAGAACTACGTTCTTAATAGAAGTATGTACTTTGAAATTGTGATCGAGTACTGTATGAGTTTTTTTTGGTCGATAATAATAGCAAGGGTACTGATACTTGAGAGTTTGCCAACGTTACTTGGAACCTTCTTATGAAAGTTTTCCATTTATTTTTTTATTATTATTTTCTATCGGTGTATTATGGAAATGAACTAATGTGTTGCACTTACAGCATAAATGTACGATCAGATGGCTTTGAACTGAAGGTTATGCGAGTCCATAATTGCGAAGCTCGAAGGTAGGGGATCTTATTCCAAACGGTGTAATATTCTTTCGTTTGGATGCCCTCGGTTTTACCAAAGCGGTCGGAAAATCACTTACCTAGCATATTAAAGGCATAGCCTTCGGATCGTGGTCATATAAAATACAATAATGACTTCTTAATCGTTTACTTTAAAGGTTCTCAGATTTAAAAGCAAGTCGAGATTTTGAATTCTGATTTTTCACCATGCTTGAGGAGACATTGAAGAAACAAAAAGAATTTCAAACTCATTTCAAAAATAAATTGGGAGTCAACAATTTAAATCGTTTATCGAATATCGTTTTAGCTAAACGATTGGTTTTATTTCTATAAATCTTGTGGGTATTTCCTTTTTTTTTTTTTTTTTTTTTTTTTTTAAATCTTATTATTGACAGATGGTTTAAATAGCAGAATTAGATTTATATTTATTTATTAATTTATTCCCAGTTCAGCAATCTCATCGGCAAATAGGTTTTATAACTAACTACTATCAATATTGCGCTCACCACCCCACCCATCAACCAAACATTGAGTGTGGTCAACAGTCTAATGTAATACCCTCATATCTATTGATTTAATTATAAACACAAACCAACTTCAACGAAAATCCCCATTTGTATTTTTGGGAAATGGCGGAGTGCTATGGGCTTGACCTCCGGGAACGGCTCATATATAGCAAACCACACTCACAATTATCATTTAAGTCGTTAATTGGTTATTTAAATTGATTGATTAATTAACGGATTAAATGTGGGGGTAGGGGGGGGGTTCGTATATTCAGTGCAAAATCTGCAATTCAATCTTAATCTTCATGAGACATGCATTACGTATTCAAAATTTGAATAAGTGGATAAGGTATAGTATAGTGTTCTCAAATATGTTTGAAATAATTTCTGCTAAATAGCAGCAATTCTTGTAGCTCTCTTCTTCTAGCTGGATGCAAACGAAACAGACAAACTAGTGCTCTTTTACTGGAGTTGCGAGATCCGCGTGGGCCGGAAGTGTTTCCACATCCCCTACCCAGAACGGCGAATGCCAAACAACCGTCAAACCGACCGCCTTTGAACTCCTCATTAGAATAATGTTACCTAAACGTGGTAACTGGGGTACAGTCATCGCTCACTACTGCAGCTCAACAGGTGAGGTAGATTAATTACATCTTCGGCACGAGGTTACAAGAGGCCTCTTCTGTTCTAATTGACTGTATCACTGTCACATTTGTATTCAGATGTTTCTTTTTTTTCTTCCAGATTAAATTAAACAAGTCAATCCAAAGATCAGTAGATCTGTTAATGTTTTTTTTCAATTTTTAGAGTGTATTTATTAAAAAAAAAATAAAACCCTAAAATTATTAGTATAGTGTATTTATTGAAATTAAAAATGTAGAACATGAAAACACAACTCTAGCTCTGTTAGTAAGTAACGAGGGTCTGCCTATACACTGTCAAAATATATCGAAACATCTATAGAAAAATATAATAATATATTTATAGGAAGATAATTTCCTGGAGTTTTTGATTGTTATCTTGAATTTGAGACCAGACGTTTACATTGATTTTCAAAATATTAGTGTCATTAAAGTAAATTTTCATAATCCGTTGATGAGATATTTTATAGCGTATTTTGACAGCGAGTATTGGTGTAACCAATGGCGGATGAATGTTAATGAAGTAAAATGTTCCCACATTACCTTTGCCATCTGCCCGCAAGTCCTGTCCACTTGTTTTTATAAATTTCATATGTCTTTCTTTATCCAAGACAGTACTGTATTTAGGCTTCCATTTCGACTAAATGCTGACATGGAACCAACAAACGAGGCTAAAAAGACAATAACTAACAGATGATTTGGACAACTTTACAGGCTACGTCGAAGGACATCCGACCTCTCAATAAAAAATAAATTACTAACATACAAAGTTATACTCAAGCCTATCTAGACATAGAAAGTATAGGCGGAATAGATCTATAGGGGACAGCAAAAAAGTCGAAAATCAAGCGCATCCAATCCTTTCAATCAAAAGTCCTGAGAACAATAGTAAATGCCCCTTATTACATCAGCAACAAAACCCTTCATAACGATCTTAATATACCTTTCATTCTTGAACTCATTCCTTCCATGTTCAAGTTAAGTAACCTGTCCAACCACCCTAATTCCCTAGAACAGTAATTACACTGTACCACTCATTCCTATAATCCTCCTTGGAGACTAAAGAGGCAGTGGCTTCGAGACCTGCTATAAAAATGTGACAGTGGGAGTCCTCGCAATGACCAGTTTCTCCAATCATGTCCTGAGCGTTTGTGGCTCTCGCACTCTTGGTCAGCCTCCAATGGCTCGTATTCGGTGACGCGGCTGAGGGAACAGCGTGGGGGATTTCCCAAGGCTCTACTTCCTATTTCACATGCGCGGGAGGTAACAACCATGTGGTCTTGGGAGGCCTCTGGCATGTTACTCTATGAAAATTGTAAATATGACATGAATGAGAACATTTATCACAATTACTTATTGCCCAATCAGGTAGATAGTAATTTTATCACAATAAAGTTTTGAATCTCATAATATGATAATCAACATGTTATCAGCAAATGCCTGTGTTTATAGGATGTACAGTCGTAGTGTAGAGGTGAATATGTCATTTTTACGACCAGCGTCTGAGTTTGTTTATGAGCGAATACCCACTTACATTACAACGAGGATTCTCTACACTTTCTTCAAATAAAAGTCTCTTTCATTGAGCATACTAGAATACAGTTAACCCCGCTAAAGTTAAATGGCCCGAGATATAACCACTTGTTTGAATAGAAACGTGGCTAATCTATCTAACTAAGCGGCATGCCACTAAGCCACTGCAGCTAAGCTAAACATTGAAGAATCACGATGTCCACTACAAAAAGGGACGACTACACTCGAACCACAACGTTAAAATGAATAGAGTCTATGCTATTGGAGCCCTGGAGAGCCGTATCACTTTCCTTCCAGTTTTCTTTTCCATTTTCCTCCAGATATTCACTTTTCCCCCGATGGCCTTTTCTTTTTTTCAATCCCACCGTGAGAAGAGGCCCTGTTAGTAGAAACTATAACTAATTTGGCGCTAATGGGCCGGCACATCGGCAATTATTTAGTGAAATCTCTTCAAAACTGCTGCCCTCATGTGGAGCTATCGGAAATCACGTAAACCTCACCAGCAGCTTTCACAGTGTTTCTCTTCCGTTGGCTAATACGATGCGTAAAGTACTTAGCGATTCAGAAAAAAGTGTCCGCGCACATTACCCACATATTCTTAAATTTTAAAGGTTAATTCCACATTAACCTGGATTGCTTTTTATTTGTTTCCCAGCTCAGAAGATATTTGTAATTCAAGAACATTTAAGTGTACAACACAAAAATAAATTCAAATACATTCTAAAGAATCGTACCAAACACAGTATTTTCGATAAATAATATATATAAATTTTATAAAGCAGTGCTTCATAGTTTTTAAGGAAATAGTACACAGTAGTTTAATCAGTATTTTGAACCTGTAAATATGATGTGTTAAGTTTGAATGTATTCATTAGTGGGTAATGTTTTATTTATTTGTATTTAAACTAATTAAACATGTATTTCTCTACTGGAATGCATAGAAATATTTTCTAATTTGAGGTTTAACTTCCCCCCCCCTCTCCTTGTGATGTATTTGTTAACTAGAGTTATATTGTTTATTTGTGCCTTTATATTATTCATAGGGAACACAGTCCCAGAATTAAGTTTTTTTTCTACCTATCTATTTAAAGGTACATTTTCGCTGGACCTGCGGTTGGCAGTGACTTCAGGGAATTAAGCATTGGGAGACCGAATCATTGAAGTCATACCATAACCGCCGACAGTTCGAGGGAGAACGTAACACACGAAGTAAATAAAGATTTAGAAGCAACAATAGAAATCGCAAACTATTTATCAACCCAGCCAAACGTAACATGTATTTATTTTGGCAATATGCTTACTAGTTAACATTATTTTCGTAAAATTTGGAATTAAATGACCAATGTGGCTTAGAAACAAAGTATTATTGAAGTATTTGTTCGGAAATGGCAGAGATAGCTTTGCGAACAATCATATAATATTAATACTTAGTGTTTTATATATATTTTAGTTATTTGGATTGTTATAAAATCGATTTTAGTGACGAGGAAGTTCAGAAATTTCAGGAAAATAGTTTTGACCGAGAGAATTCACATTTACGAATATTAAAACTGAATGCTTTCAAACAAAATATAATAATGACGAGTGTGTGGGCGTAAAACAATTAACTAAATGTAATAAAAATCAATTCGGTTCTCTGACTTAGGAAGCTATTTAAAATTAAAATTTATAAACGGCAAGAATAAATGAAAGACGGATTCGAAACAAGCCAGAATGATAAGAAACCAAAGATATTATAAAAATATATTTAGTATGCCAATAATAAACGTTGATTGGTGGGGTTCGGCCAAACATTTTTTAATTAAAATTTTGACGAAGGAAGTTAAAAAAAAAACTGATGTACGTTTATAGTTGTTTTAAAAGTCAATAAATGTAAATAAATAAATTAAAAATATAATAGGTCTTTTGGAATTTTTAATAATTTGGTTTTCAGGAACTAAAGGCTTTCAAAGAAACTAATCTATAATACTAAATTAGTCAGTTATTAGAGGTAATCTGTCTGTTATGGCCCAGCCTCCAAAATGAGCCTCATAAACCAGTTTGACTGAAATTAATGATGTAGATAAAAAAATATCTAACCCTTAGAGTAAACATAAAAGGAAAACTAAAATAATAAGGAAGGAATGCAGAAGGCAGAGTAGATGCTTTTAGTATGACCATGTTATGTTGAGTAAGACCAATAGCCAACATTTCTCAACTGACCTGGCATGTTAGAGGAGTCGCAATGGTCCGCTACCTGCTTCACGAACATGTTGAACAAATGGCTCATCTGCAACAACAAAAACGACAACAATGAAACTTTGTTAAAGGTAACAGTCATACATTCAAAAAGTACAGCTACGTCCATTAATGTTAAGTATTTGATTCCGAGCCTCAGTTACCTCGCTATTTTGTTCCCATTATACCATACTTTCTTTTTTTTATAACCATAAATTAATAAAACTAAATTGATTCTTTTGATAAAAAGATAAATTTATTAGAAAGTGAATAATAAGAGATATCTGAGTTCGTGCCAGACTTCTGTTTTTGACAGAATTTAATTTGTAACAACATTAGCTAAAATACCCTTTTCAAAACAAAATAGAAAAAAGTAACTAAAAATAAAAACAATTGACATTTGTCTACATTTAATTTAACAATACTACATTTAATACAAGCTTTCCAAGTTAGCTAGTTATCTTCCAAAACCATGTTAATAAACCGGGTTGATTATGGGGGTTTTGGGATATCTGGTAATTATAATTTTTATGAACATTTAATTTGGAAATTTTGACGCAATTTGAATATTTTGAAACAATGGTATTTAAAAAGTGGTACATTTTATGATAATATTGATGTTTCAGAAAGGATATCAATTTTGCAAAATTTACAAGTAAAATATTGATTCGGAGTAGTTAGATATACGGATTGGATTTGAGGAATGAGGATACCTCCGGGAATTTCGATTAATGAAATTATTCAGAAGACGTTAAAAGGCTCGGTGGACACATTGGACCTTTGCTGCTGCACATATGTCCATCAAGCGAGCAGTGACGTTGCGGTACCGACGGAAGTTTACCAATTTTTACTTACCTTTGGTATAAAACTTACATTTGCAAACTAAATAGATGTTATTAGGTACATACAGATTTAAGAATTTCCAGAAGAAAGTTTTATACGTCCTTTGGAGATTCGCGCGAAAACGAAGAATAATATTTCAACTGCTTCCGGATGAGTGTTAAAAAATTTTACGAGCTTGAAGTAAAAATTGAAAGCAAAATTGAGCCTCAAGATACTTGGATGCGGCCCTCTATTGTCTTCTGAATAGCCAACATAGGACTGAAAGCTCGCACCCCGCATGTGCGGCGTCGTGGGGAATGCTTGAAAAAAAGGACCACAAGTTGGACGTACTGCACCGCAACGGCGCCGGAGCTATGTGTGCACTAGTCTATAGTATCCTATGGATGTACTTCAAGCCGTATTTATGGCACCGCAACGGCTGAAGGATGTTTATACCGGGCCTAAACCCAGTCAATGAAACAAACAGAACCTGATGAGATGATATCTCGATTCGCTTTGAAACCAATAAAGAATCATTGATAGTTGTTTAAATTCTGTTAGTGTACATAAACAGCAAAGATAGATAAGAGATTTTGTTCTTCAAAAATTAAATACATCTATCAAAAACGAAAAAAAGTTGTTCGTCCTGCTTAACTTAAATTTTATAATGGATATTTTACGTCAAAAAAAAATCAATCTGCGGTTTTCGATTAACCGGAGTAACCTCCCCCTGGGATATTCCGGGTTTGTTTTCTGCTAATCCATCTCGGTTACTGACAATCGCCTTTGTAATAACTACAAAAAATTGTAAATAGCTAAACATTTTCTTTAATTATGTCACAGGTAAAAATCATAATTTTAAAAAGCTTCTAAGCTGTGCCTTTTAGAAATTTTTAAAGTAAAGCGTAAGTGAAAATTTATAGTTAGCGATAAGGAACCAACTTTTAGTCCTTTTAAAAATATGAAATTAAAGAATTCCACAATAAACAAAAAATAGAATGCAAATTTAACTAACATATAATCAGCATTTTTCGAGGTGTTGTGGAATATGCCTTTGAAATTTCAGAACGATTGAATCATTTTTACGCATTACATTATCAAATTAACGTATGAAAGTAGATCCTCTACCTTCGGGCTCGGCAACAATTCTACTTTCTAATGCTTATATATACTGCTTTTATTTCTCTTTCCTCTAAAGAAAAAAAAAATATTCGATTTTTAACGGGTTTATTACTCCAAAGTGCCTTGGCCACGATTTGGAACGGTTACAGAGAACGTTTCACCATGTTGCCAAACCCTTCTTCGTGCTTCATTTGACTAAGGGTATCCATATTTACTTTCTACAACAGAAAGCGAGGTTGCAAACTTTGACTCTTTGAATCAATTATCGCTGAAATCTGTTATAGTGATTGCCAGGTAAATATTGCGATATAACCTGAAATCACTTTTAAAATATCTCAACTGAACTATCCATAAGAATTAAGCACTTGTTTTATGAACATATTGAACATTTCTATACGATTATCTGAAATATTATAATGTTTTCTTATAAACATTTGACATTTAAACCAACTTTTCGGCCCAAAATTTTTAACACTAGAAATTAAAAGGCTTAGATAAAGGTGAATGAGACAAGTAAAAGTTGTAATGCTTATTGGTTGTTGTTTTTTTGTTGGGGGGAGGCGCAGTTTATGTTCTAGTGGTTTTGTTTTTTAGTTTGTAGAATCACCACAAATTCATGCTCCCTAACTATGTTTTTATTATACAGTATCATGGTAGCAGATATATTTTAATTCTGTAAAATTTTGTATACATACGAAGTTGCCAATTTTCTCTTTGGTAAAGATATGAATTTCAAAGATATTTCTGGAAATTAAGTTTAGGGAACCGTCAAAAGAAATCGGGTATTTAATGCTGCTTCCGTGGACCAAATCAAAATATTTAAAGTTATTAACATTTTTCTAAAGCGTTGTTCAGTGCTTAGATGGTTTTTCAAGCAAATAAAGTATTTTTTGGCAAAAATACTTTGTAAATTCAATATTTGAAAAACATTCAGGCCAACTTCCGTGCCATATAGCAACATTGTTTATCCATATAAATTATACAGTTTAGTTGATAATTGATGTAAAACTATTTAAATTGTTGAAAAATAAATATTTTTGATAAAATAGAGAGGCCAAACCAGGATCGTTATGGACCCTCCAGATATCCTGTAAGTAATGTGAACGTTAAACCATGTCACAATCCTATCTACCAGCTAACATGCCGCACTCTGAAAACGGTTCAAGGCGTACTTTTTGCATGAACCTCTCTCTCAGAACTTCCTGAAGACCTTTGCAACAAAGATGCGGATATCTACCGCCACGAAGAGTAAAAACGTTAGCGTTACCTTGCCGACAAAAATGGTAGCCGTATTTCTTCTTTGTGGTCTTTAATGACTATACCGGCGCTATTAACTGCTGTTTTATTGTTACTACCTCCTGTACCCGCACTAGTAGGCGATGTCTGCCTCGACACTGTGTCTAACCTTCAGTCACCAGTCGTTCCCCTTTCACGCTTGTCCTTAGTGCAATAGACAAAATATTGTACCCATCGACTATGCATCACTGTAATAGGGTTACAGTTAGGCCTGGATTTACTGATTCAAACAAAAGAAAAAAAAAACCTAGACTGGTTTCACAACTCATGGTTGTTACTTCTATGATTGTAATGTGATCCTCAAAGAAAATATAAAATTCAATGTAGCGACCGCTAACTACATAAGTTAAATACACAAAGTTTAAACAAATGTAAATAACATTACCAAACCATAAATAATTGCAAATGTTGTGAACAATAAAAAAGACGCAGCTGCAAGTTAATTAGTTAGGGGCTGGAAACCCTCACCCAGGGCAGGTATTGGTGACCCAGGCCAGGCCTGGGGCTGCCGAGAACAAAGTGCCACCGCATACTGGGATCTCATACAATAAAACCTCACATGATTGTGTCTAAAGAGCCACCACTGACTATAAGTAAGGCCAGGTCTCGGCCTGTAAATCATTCTCAAGACGACTCTCTAACTGGTGACTTGCGGCTGCACTGATGTCTCAAAGCTTGGCCTTTTCATTTATGAAAACCTCTGGACCTCTCTTCCTCACCTCGTTATGTTTTAGTCCGGCCTTGTCAGACCCCACACTCTCCTGGTGGGATTATCTGCCTTCGCCTCGTTAAAACTAGCAGCTCCTTGGGAGAGACCTCTCCCTCACGGACAACGGTTGTCGTGGCCCTGAAAACTTACCAAGCAGTGTCTCCCACGCCAATCCAGTCTGCCTCTCTCCGGTTCACATTCGCCTTTGGGATCCGGACGGATATCGCCTACTCTCAGATACCGAGTGTGAATTCGTGGTCATTCCAAGACCACATAAACTACCTACACTACCTACCCTATACCTCTTCTCCTGAACATAGTGCATTGTCGGGACACATACCTATCAAATATGCCATATGAGTCAGATAGTAAGACCCGTCATGAAACAATTGTCCAGGTCAACCCTCACTTCGTCACCAGGGCTAGGGTAGCTAGGCACCCCCTTCGTGACGACCTGACACTCAATATTGATGTTTGGCACCGTTAAGAATTGTATGGAATATTCAATAATGGAAAGAATACGAAAGATCATCAAAACACTTACCGATCCTCTGCATGAGATGGGGTTGAGTTTTAAAAATTTAAAGCATTTAACAAAAGTAATGAAAACAGTACAACAGATACAGTTCCTTTTCTTACCCTTAGATTGAGGTATACATTCTTCATATAAATGTTACACAAGCATTTTGAATAGTCATTAAAATAATATGTCAGTTATTCAGCTAAATATAATTTCAGTTAATGACAGAAATTTCATGGTCCCGTGAGTATTTGTACAACGATGGCGGATGTAAACATATTCCGAAAATGACGAAATGAAATTTTTAAACCAAAAATGGACCAAGATTTTCTCCCCTTTAAATTTTTTAAAGTAGAGGTAATAATGATTGACGATCTCGAGTAAACTCAGCTTATTTTGTGTTGAGTACATGGAATCCCCTCCCAGAATCACAAGCTAGGATTAGTATTGTTATTTTCACATTTTTGATCATCTTCAATCGCCGTTTCGGTTTCTTGCCGTTAAGACACATATCCATTAATGGTGAAAATATCGAATAAAAAACGTCATTATTTTTCTATTGCTGGTAAATTAAAAATAATTGAACGTTTAGAAAGCGCTGTTTCTAATAAAGATATCAGAGCTAAGAGCTTGACATCAAACGACTAATTAAAAAGCCTTTTTGAATGGGACTTAATTTCTAACAAGCAGATAAAATCCAGCCAACATACAGATGGGGACATGCTCTCCACAAATAATTTAAAATTAAAGGTTATTCTTTTTATTTACCTACTTATGTGTGCTTTCATTATTATTGAATGTTTTTTTACTATTATTATTATTATTTGGATGTACCTCAGGTTAGCTGGGTTTAATTTGGCACAGAGCAGGTTCATTATTTACGTAAAAAAACTTATTTTTTTCTTCTTAAAACGCTTAAGTTTATTCATTGAATAATTTCCAGCCATTCTTTCGAAACAATATATTTTGGAATGTCTACCGATTATTACAACACAACAACCCTTCAAACGCTAAATTATATAGACTGTGAGCTTTGATATTCAACAACTAGAATTAGGGTGGAATTGACCTTTTGCAAATTTAGTGTTTTTTTCCTCAACTTCTTCTCTTTATTATATCTTAGCTGAGACGTACGGTGTAAGCCGGAGTTATGTTGAAAACACCTTTAAAATTTGAGATGTTATATTTATTCAGAATAAGTCACCTCTGTGTAAAATGTGTAAGCCTTTATTGGATCGATAGCTGTTAAAGATATGCAAATTTAAATTACTTCATAATCAAAGATAAATGTTTGTTAGAAACGTAACACAACCCTAAAGATGCCAATAATATCATCACTGATCCAGCAGTGGTGATCCCTGATGCGGATCACTGATCCATGAAACCACAAATGTAATATCAATAATGAAAACTCATTTGCTATTCAAAGGCTACTTCAAAATATGACAGGCTTGAAATGCCGTGTTTCAGCTCGTGGAATTGTTACAGGGCGATTACTCTGTCAAACAAGTTTCAAAAGAATAAAAAAATCTGTTCGGTTTCCAGTTTGTAAATTAGCATGCAGATTGTATATAAGTTGTTGACCTCTTTTTTTTTACCCAAAACACGAAAGATGAATGTGAGAAGTTTCTTTTAAACCCCTCCCCCCCCCCCCAAAAAAATAACGATAACAGCCCAAAGGAAACTGCAAAAAAGAAGCAAGAAGCCCCAGCTGGGGAGTTGAGTGACCGTGGTCCTACGGCGAGCTGAAGCGAATCCGACCTAGGCGGAACTCAAGTCGTCCGAAACGTTATCTCTAACAGTGCATGAGAACGGTCCAATGTTTACAGACTTTTGCATTAGAATGTTTGTTTATAGGCTGTATGTTTGTTCGCATGCAGCATGTTTTTGGTTCAGTGTTATTCCTAGTTCAGTGGTCATACGTTTCAATAAAAAAAAAAATATGTTTTTATTCATTGGCGGTCTGCCTATTCCGGTGATAGAAAGTGACCTGTCCGCCAAACAGTCAAGACTGCTTAAGAATACGTGGAGAAAAAACTATCATATTGAGTAAGAGTATCGAATTAAAACGACTTTCCGATCTATAAAATTTTAACATAGGTGGAATGCTATAGTGAATACTTTACCTACAACTTTGTGATCAGGCCTTTGCTCTTTTTATCAGAACATACCTCTCACCCGCGAGAAAAGTGGCTCAACACAAAAATACTAAATCTTACAGGAGTGGCTAAAGACTGACATTTTTCCTAACGCAAATAAAACTATAGCAATACAGGAGCTCTGCTTACTGCTGTAAAACCGTACATAAAAGCCTAAACTCCTTCAGTATTTGGACTCTCCCACTCCCAAAATAAGGTAATAATCATTGGAAATTTAACTATCTCTATATACATAATTACTGGGCCTTATTAAATAGGGGTTTTGTATTGATTTTATATGTTTTATTTTGTGTAATTACATTCTAGTTAATATATTCTAATTAGTAAGTTTTTCACGCAGAAGATGCGCAGATTTGCCCTTCCTGCCACGTAACAGTATTGTTGGAGTATATTAAAAAGGTTTCTCCTTATAATGATAGGTAAAAATGATTGACTTTCAGAAAGACTTATTACAATGTTCTGTGGGTACTAACCTCATCAAAGTGGGTAATTCAATCGCTACTTGCCAGTTTAGGTCCCACCTGATTATACTCAGGATAGCTAGCTTGTGTTTACGGGCCCAACAATTACCAGCCCCTGGGAATATTTTAAATGAATTGTACAATGGATGATAATAACAAAGCCGAACGATTCCCATCTCGTCTGCATGTAACGCCCGGTGTAGACGATCGAGTCTGCTTGTGTGAAAAAGGGTGTCGAAACCAAATGTCTTATGATTTAATCTTCTTCATTTCGTTGACCGTTCCTTAACAATTCCCAACCTCGACCTGTGCAATTATAAATATGATTAATTAATGAAGTCATAAGATTACTATGAGTAGCACACCAAAACACTAAGCTTTGTATGTTAATTTGCTCAACAAATAAACTGGTGGTTGGAAAAAAAAAATATATAACCCTTTTAATAGATAATTGTAATAATAATTGACTGGGCTATAAGCCTTAACAATATATTTAATTGGGTTTTTTATCCGTGATTGCAAATAGTCGCAGCTATTTTTTTTTATCTTGACAATAACATTGGTGGAAACTAGTATTTATCCTGAATGGTTTTTATCGACCTAAACCAACTCTCAACCAAATTTATTTAATAATTAAATCATATGGATTAATTATTAACTCACAGTTTGAAAATAATATTTTCACTCCTAAATATTAAGAATACATATAAAATTATTTAAACAGTCATTTTGTTGTTTTTAAGGCCAGTTTCAAATGTTGTGCGTCACTTGTTATTTCTTAACCTCGGTTTATAATTTTCAACGTCACCATCTTCAGAGATCTCCCTTCTTCACCGCCTTCGTGATCTTTAGAAAGAAGTGAACTGTTCGTTAGTGATCGACGGATGAGTACATAGAGGTAGGACAGTGTGGACAGAGAGGCCGGGTCACGTTCTCTCACCTATGACGAAAACCTCACGCTTCAGTGGCTACCTCTGTTCTGTGGTTTCGACCTTTGCCACTGCACTATCTTGCATCTCTCTTGGTTGCTACATATCGGCCATGTTGTCTGTCTGCCTGTGCCTCCGGGGTGATCCAGTTAATGGGTCAAGGTGGTCCAATTGATACGTTTCTTTATAAGGGTTTATTTTATTATCTACGACCATCAGTTAATCAATCGATATATTACCTCAATCGATTAGGTAATTGACCAAGTGAATTTCTTCTATATAGCCGAACACTGGAGACCAGCCTCAGCGTGTGAACCAAAATGGCAAACTTCCTCTGAATCAGTGATATTTCAGAGTTGAGGGAGGCCTTGTTGCCCCAGGACAACTAGATATCTGAGGTCACCAGTGGGTAGGTAGTATTCGGCTTTAAGGAGTTATCCCTGTTGTCCCCAGGCTAATCACAGTCTTACTTTTTCGACCACGTCATCCTCTCCGGATTAAATGTTGGAGATGAGACAGTCGATCGTTACATATTCAAGTTAATTACAAATGTGAACAGTTTTGTTAGGTATTTTAATTTTCTCTCAGCCATGCATTTCTAAACAGATTCCTAGGTAAAACCTTAAACACACTTTTTCGTATAAGATAAATGTCACTAATTTGTCCAAAATTAACATTTGAGAACAGAAGTTTGCTAAAACCATGGCTTTTTAAGGACTTTGCGAAATTGATAATAGCATGTTCTAAGGGAAAGAGGGTGGTCACCATCAATCATTCACAAGGCTATTTGGATAGCCTTAATTACCGGCGATTAGGCTTGATTAAGGCATTTTAATAGGGCTTTATTACGTTTCATATATAATTAAAATGCTTTATTTTCAAGTTTTGATACTCTCTTATTTTTACTACATTAAATGTTAGGTTTAATATTGACTGGATCTCCTGAGAGCCTCCGCGTTTCGTACAGCCATGGGTTGGGTCCCTGCTCCAAGAAAGACCTAATCGAGACTATACGTGCTCACTAGTAGAACAGATGAGCTACTTGAATAGATAATTTGACTATTAGAACGTAAAACAAAAGTTGACAGTTTTAAAGGCATAAACCACCAAACCAGAATTTTCATTTCTTATATCTAGGTTTCTTAATTGATATGCAAACACTATTATAACTCATATTGTCTTGGACCTTAAAGAATTTATACTATACGTTGACTATAAGTTATTTAAATGATAATATACCCAGGATTTTTCTTCTGTGTTATTATGTTTTGACCAGGCGCACATTTTTATTTATTAAAATACTGTAGTATCCCGGAAACTATAGATGTGATCGCCAAAACACGTAACTTTTTTTCTGTTATTCCTATAAATGCAGAATATGACATAAGGTTTTTGAAAAAGAACAAACAGGAGACTGCAAAATTTTCGCATGTTTTCATTTTATTACTGTAGCTTTGATTATCACAGATAAATATTGAATATATTCCCTAATGATATTATAACCTTCCCTAACCATACTAGTTTGGTAATTTTCTAATTCCTCTCTATGAGTTGTAGCGTTCGTTTCATCATTCATCAGAACAATATTTACGACGTAGTTATCGCTGCTTTATTGTTCCAATACGGGTAGTTTTTTTTTCTTATAGTGGCTAAGCCATTTCGTTGCATGTTACCACTGTTATTTATTGCTCTATAAAATAACGGTCATATCCCCCACGCAGAAATAACTACCGCAATAGCAACATAGCTAGCTAAATCAGATAGACAAGACACTGCCACCGGGATCAGAAGCAGCCTCGGCAGAGAAAGTGCGGACACTGGACAGGAGCCAGAGCGGGAGAGGAGGTTCATCGAACTTCAGAGAGGCAGTTAAATCAGATCACGTCCTCAATGCGGGACGGAGGCAGCGAGTTCTCGCAAGGAGTATCTATCGCAAGGCGCCACTTATGTCCTCTACTGTATTCTCTATGTCTTGTTCTTGCAACACGCTCTCTGTGAAAGGCTGCACTGCGGTTCGGAAGTGGCTATTTCTCCAGGGATAAATATCCCTCTTGTTTCTGCCATTGTTATCCTCGTTACCGAGCACAAGCGAGGAACTGCCTCAGCTCTAGTCAAGTATAACTGGGGGCGAAAGTCGTCCATAGCTTAATATTTAGTTACCTAATGAGATACTTCCACATACTGAAACAGTGTATCCTCGTAATGTGCATTTCACCATTGCCTGGGTCCTGAAATGTATGATAATTGAAGAGCTATCGATTCATAGACAAATAGAAAAAATTCCCTTTGTCGAAAATCCAAATAAATTCTGAGTATTGAAATGCTTGACCTCTTTACAACTTATTAACCTCATCTGCAATCATATGTTATGCTTATAATTTCAAAGGGATTAATCAAGGATTTATTTATAAAATTAAAATTCTCCAGCTCCATCTGCCATAAGTGAATGGGTTGACCTGAGAAGGGTGTCATGTCCATCTCTGAACATAGCGGTGTGGATAGCCTAGGTGAGACCTCGACCATATCTCGCCAGCTCTTCCTTGTATGTTGAGGGTTTGTCGGAAGAGTGCCTGAAGACAGTCTATCTATGAATGGGATGGTGTGGCCTTGCTGCTTGCTACGGAACGAACCGTTACAACATATGAGAGCACCACATTTGTCCTTGAAACAATCTATCGACGGTTACGAAAAACTACTCAATCACAATGACTCTCCAATTCCTCAAAATTTATTATCACCTAATTGAACCATAAACGTCCCGCCTGCCGTTTGTTGCAGAAGACTCCTTCCATGTCTTCTTCACCGCCGACTCTAGTACCTGTCGAGTGGTGGGTTGCGAAAAGACTACACTCCACTTCACCTCGCAGTCCTACTACTCCACTCGGCTGTAAGTGGGTGTAGTCTATAATTACTAATAGTTCTGACGACACTGGTGTTGCTCAGGAGCCACTGCTGTTGTTGGGAAATAGTGTCTGATGCCTGTCTGTTGTTGTTGTAGGCGGCCGAAAAGCAAAGTCCTCCAGCTCATAAATAGTCATTTGATAGAATTTGCCAACAGTCTGACTGAGCCACTTACTTGCTTCCCCTTGCCAGCAGTATATGCAGTCATAGGTATTTCGTAAGAATATACTGAAGATAATAAAAAATCAGATTGGTTTAATGCATCACGTTGCAAAGTGTTCTAAGATGTTGAAATTGCTAAGTGATCAACGGATATTTGGACAATCACAATTTTTTATTGCGTTTGTAACTCCCAGGTAAAACGTATTAATCGGGGTCATACGCGATATTATCATTACAGTTTTAAGGGCTGAGAAAGTCTCTATGAAGATCATGAACTTTGATTTGGTACTTACCCTACTTTCATGTTTTATGTCTTAAACCGGATAATATCGTCAAGACAACGATAAAGGAATAAAAAACAATGATTTCTGGGTTTTAAAAAAAATTAGGAACTCTACAAAATAGTTATAACCAGATATTTAAATTTTGACGAACTCGTTAAATGGTGAAAAATGAAGGAAAAAAAAAATTACAAAAAAGTATTTCTAGCACTTTTACATATCTGAAATAAGTGTTGGTTCGAAAAAATGACTTCCAAGTTCAGAAATCAACCTTTCTTGGTAGTAGGCCACAATCTTGAATCCACAAACTCCGGAAGGCCAATCCCAGAATACTTTGATTTTAAGAACAACGTTGAATTGTAGGTCAATTAATTGACTTTGAATTCCGGAAGAGAATTTGTTCTGCGGTAAATATCCTGCGATTGAGGGCACAAGTCTGTACTTTGTTGATACAGTCAACACCTGGTTTTTGGGCAGAAGCTAATTCCAGTTTTTTGGCACAATGAGCTTCCTGGTGAATGATGCAATGATATGTTAGAAGAGGTCTTTACAAATAGTTTTCCAACTGTGCTGTACAGCCCATCTTGATTTCAATGGCCATGGCAGAAGGCTTATCAGAGCAAACATTCTAATTTTCGCCAGTTTTCCCCTTAAACAGTGATTTATAGTTTCCAACACAGTTTTTCCTCAAAGATCAAGGCGTTATTTAGATGTTTCAAGATTCTCGTTGACCATACGAGCGTAAACATACAGCTGAGCAGATGATTTGTTGGTGCAACTTTTGTTCAAAGCCAAAGAAAAATATTTGAAACACAAAAGCTTAGATATTATCTGCAGCTCGCATTTTCTGCCACATCGCCAATCCACCAATTATTTCAAAAATAATTATCGCTGGGTTTTGACTACATTTTTTGACACAATAATATTTTATTAAATATTATTAATTTAGTCAAAACGCTCAGATCTTTCATACCAAACACACTATGTTTTTAAGTGCATACAAACGATCTCTTAAATGTATCAAGATATTACAAATTTATATTTTCTGTTTATTTGGTTTTTTAATAGAAGATTTTCTAAGACAGTCCAGATTGATGCGATGAGTTACGTACGATTCTCAAAAGGACGTTTGACATATTCAACTCCATCCATAATCTGCAATTACGTGATGAATTCGCAGCCACTTTGGCATAGTCTGTGAGATATGCTCTTGTACGTTTTCATACATCTTCATATCAGTGTTTTACCTCTTATTTACCAAAACATCCATGTGTTCATTCCATATGATATCATACTTCTCTAGACATTGAGAATTATCTCAAAAAAATATTTTTGTGGATATCAATATGCAGGCAGCAGTGAAGCTGATAATTAAGTAAACGCTGTTAACGCTAGGTCTGGTATTTGACGTATTTAAAGTGTTTGGTAACACGTACAGTTGTATTAATAGCTTCAATCAAGCTGGCTCAACAAGCCTTTTCCTTCCACCCATTAGCTCAATGGAGTTGCTAATGGTTTTCAAACTGTACTCTGACCTCAGTCACGTTCTTCAGCAAAATTCACTTTAACTGATCAGATTTGATCAACTCGCAGTAAAATCATATTAATCTAGTTCATCGTAATAGCTGCGGGTAATAACTGTTTCTTTTTTTTTCATCTTATCAAGAAAACATTTTAAAAACTTATTTACATCAACTTTCTTCGGAACACATATGTATATTTATTAGCAAAAGACGCCACCTTTACAATGTCATCGATTAGCTGCGATTACAACTTTGGTCAGCCATAGACTGAAGCTGAAGCCATAGAGATGAAATTGAAGAGATAACTCTTCAAGGTGCTGTCTCATGGATTATTAACGTCACTTTATTATATTAATTTGAAAAAAACTATTCAGTATTGCTGACCAAAAAGACTTCACTTTAATTGCTAAACCCTCTGGTTCATTCAATTCATGCCAATGACATGGTAAAAGCTGTAAATATGTAGGGTGGGGGAAATCCTTATCTTTTATTTATATATGAAAATATTTAGGTTTTACTTCTCTTCATTATAAATTTAATAAAAAATATAATTCAAAATTGGTAGTAGTTGAATACTCAGCCCCTGGGCTTGATATTGGTTTTTCATCTAGCAATAAGTGCAACTCAGTATAACTTCATCGGTTACAATATTCGCAGTTAGTTTTAGTCTACAATTTTTCTGGGGGGGAGGAGCGGTGGTCCCATAACCTTCAAAGTTCCAAATAATTGCATAATATAAACGCATTAAATGAGTTAGTGAGTTATGTAACTTTATGTTCCGTATAAAATGTAGCATAGCTAAAGAAAATATGAAAGTACCAAGTGCAATTTTGGTTTATAAATATTGTAATTCAATATATGTCAAAACAAATATGTTTTGAAATCAAAAATATATTTTTACATAACTACTTCTACCTTTAAAATTGGAGACGAGGCGTATCGTTTTTATGAACTCTACCTTAGCACATTTAGGCATTGAGATAGCTGCATCTTTAAGTTAAAGAACAGACTACTTCAAACTTCTGCATGGAAGAGTCTGGCACATTGTGGTACCTAAACATGGCTAAACCTCATCCATCTAAATCTACCACATAACATCGTCGTAGAAAGCGAAATCATTTCACTTTATGTTTGACTCATTAACATGGCTCCCTTGTAGTGAATGTTTCAAATTAAATGGTTTTTCCGAACACTATAGTTGTCCCGGTTTATAGTGAGGCGATTGCTCATGCCACTATTTTCAATGGTCTCCCCCTTCTCACAGGATGGCACATAACGATGTGGAGCAAATCAGTTAAAGCGATGAACCCACATAAGAGGAATAAACTACTCTCGCCAACCGTAAAAACCTCATGAAGGGAAATAATTATTTCTAAGTAAAAAGAAAAACGATAGTTGCACTTTTGATAAATGCAATGTCATTAATATTGCTGTTACATTCTCCACAGTAGAATCAGTTCCGCCAATATGACTCATCGCATCCTGGTTGGTGGGATCCTCCCACGTAACTCTTTTCAAGACTCGTTTCCCCGTTTAATTTTATTTCATTGTCTTCATAGCTCCAAATTTTCTTGACTCATCCCCGTAAGCCCCCAAAAAAAAGTTTTTATTTCATTCTGAAGGAATCGCCCCATTGAAGGATACATCCAACCAAAAATGTGATATTTGACTGAGATGACGGAGTTATCCCTTCTATGATAATAAATCTTCCGTAATAAACGTAATTGTAAATGAATACGGCGAAGTAAACAGACAGAGCTTTGGGCGTCGACACCTGGAGATTTGCATCATATACTATTTAATACCAACGTCGGTCACATGTCAAGGATATCGACTTGAATGTCTACCTTTCATATGTTCGTACATTTCCTGTTCGTGTGGAACCAAGATAATCTACCGAAGATCAAGATAAAAGGTTGCAAATCTACATCATGCTAAATAATTTATTATAACTCGTCTTATAGATGCTTTTCAATTAAAGAATTAAATAATTTATCAGGAAACCTTTACTTTTTTTTTCTTTTGTGTCTTAGTTCATTGGGGTTTACAAAGGTGGAAGGGCGAATCATTTTTTTTTGCTTGGTCTCATGTAGGCGCTCATGTAAACAACCCATCATCTTATACGTGCCGGGGATTAACTGTTACCGAAACCCGGGGCTCTCGTACGGCGGTGTAGAAAGCGACTGTTTTTTTTTTTTACGCGTTCTGAGCGAACGATAACTTTACGAAAATGCCTGGGGGAGTATTGCGACCCGCGGTGTTGAAAACAGCAGCAGACATACCGCGGTCACCGCAAACAACCATGGCAGCGGCCCATGCGACTACTTTGATGTATATATTATATATATATAATCGGACAGAGAAACGTTTCATTGTTGTACTGATGGAATGACATTTTTGACATGTTTATGATTCAAAACAACTAATAAATTACTCAATAAGACATTTGAAAGTATTTATTATCATCTAAATCAAAGTATATTAAGACTTTATCGTTAAATAACAAGGGAATGATTGTAAAATTATTATTACCGTGAACCATAAAAACAAGCGGTGAGGCAGGAACATAACCAGAAGTGACGGCAGAGGTTTAAATGAGCAATGCAGTAGTGAACGCCCACGAAGTGTTCGATGGCATCGTTTACGGGTACATACCAGGAATATTACTTCATCCTTTAACTTATGGGAGGGATAAATAAAATTGAAATGCAAAATGGTAGTAGCAGTTGCGATATAAAACCTAGTTATTTGATACCTAAACGAAATATATTCCTCCAGGATCTAAGTTTTCAATAATAAAATTGAATAGAATAGAGTAGGAAGGTCTGATAGAACTAGAAGACAAGGCAGTGATCTGAAGAATTATATCGCACCCAAACTAGATATATCAATTTAAATCTTTGAAACATAACACATCTCCCATGTTCGAGTGGAATATTTACAAAACGGCTGCCTTCGAAAACTGCTATAAATATTGTAGAATCTTGGGTACATTATAACCCATTATTATCTCCTGACTATTATTCTGAAGCCTACTAAATAGAAAAAAAAAGTTAGTCAGCTGTAGCGTTCGTCACGCCAACAAATAAAAAAAGCGTATTACATAATGAACTAGAAGATATTTCTTGTAATTAATATTTTTTAAAAGGATATTATGGAAGCATTCCGCCAGAAGCCTTGGGTCTCTCCAGCAAATTTATTCAAATAATTGTTTACGTTTTGCGAAGTTCTGGCATCTTTAGGACAAAAAAAATTAAAACGAAAAATGTTTTTACATAACAAAAAAAAAATTGACATTATATACTGTGTAATTCTAATGGTCCTATTACTGCCTTATCGTAATGGTATTATTACCAAATGATGCACAATCCTCAATGAATCCATTGAACAAAACATTTGTCAGTTAATGATATATACGCAATTGGTAACTATCAAATATCAATCTTATCTGTGTCTACTGCTTGGGGGTAGGTTTAAAGAAAAAGCAAGTTTGTGGATATTATAAAAAAAATATTAGAACACTGAAGACCTTCTAGTATAGACAATTAAAGATAATTTTAGTTTTGGAAAATTTTATGATCATGGTTATACTTAACTAGCTTATAAATGTCCCAAAAAAAACAAAAAACGAACAACGTCGATACCACTCCACCAAATTGCATGATAAAACTATGTTTTCCCCCTCATTCAACCAAGTAATCACACCTGAAATCAGCCACGCATAAAAGTTCCATCCTTGGGGGAAAGGAGAAAGCCTTGGGAAAAGTAAGTGGAGCAAATAATCGAAATCATTCTTCTGTGGAATATAGGCCTTGAAAAAATTGGACAGCAGAATTAAATTGAATATAATTTAAAACTATTTCATCTAAGGGATTTTCACTATATCAAATATTGCTTTTTTTTTTTTTTCATCAACTAATGTGCATTTCATGGACTTTTGTGCATTGTTCGAAACATATACATAACCGAAATATAACTAAATAGAAAATGATGAAAAAACATCGGGATCTACTCTAGTCACCCCGCGCGAGTTTTTAAAAATACTAGCTGGCTCGTTGTTAAATATAACTTCGAGGTTTCAGTTGGATTCGGTTATTTTTTCGGTCAATGTCACACTTAAAAGCGACCAACAGACAGATTAAACGACAGAAGAACACATGTATTGATTGCTTCCAAGTGGGACAAATTTAGACATTATTGTTGGCCACCGTTGCTATTCTCTTCTTGTTAAAAAATGAGGTCAAATGAACATCTGAAATGAAATATAATCTCGTTTTGCGTCGGAATTTAATTCACCCCAAATGGTTAATATTTCGTATTGTATGTCTAATACATGATAAACGGGACTGATAAGCTTATTGTGGTTAGCAGATAGTTTGATCAGTCGGATTTATTGCTTTTGGCTCCACTTATGGTGGAGCTGTTCACTAGGAGGCTGGGGAACCTACCTCACTGACCCCCCGGAGGCCCTCCTGACCTCCTCCATAAGAACCCTCCAAGGAAGTCCTTCCCATCCATTGTGCTATACCTGTAACAATGGAAGGAGAGGCGATGTCTTTCACAATCTTCCTGCTATCTGTTTACTTGCCCAGATCCACCTTATAGGGGATTTGAATCAGCCACTTCCTAGATCCTATCTCCACCCTACTATGGCCATAACTGATGATGGATCTCCATAGTAATTCATACCAGAACTTCTTCAGGATTTCATATTGTTTTCCGGATAAAAGGGTTAAGGAAAGAATCTAAGATTCGAAGGGGCTTAAGGATAGTAGTATTCCTGACATTCATCTGGAAGCTTCCAATCACGGCCCCGTCAATATCTTTTGCTGGTAATTACATTTATTAATTTCATGGCTCAGCATAATAATTTAAACTCTTATTTACCCCAGAATATGAAAATTAAACTGCACGAGCGAAGACCGTGTCAATTTCTATAGAGTAAGCCAAAGAGAGTTTATCATGGCAGGGGTTACTCTGGCAAGGCTTGCTCGAATGGTAGAGAACCTTACCAAATATTGGGAAGGTCCCGGGTTCAAGTCATAAACCAGCCATATTCGTTTTTCTTTAAATAGTAATATTAAGCAAATGTCATTGTATCCATAGTAGTAACGGTACTGGATTACAGACGAGGGTGGAATGAAATATAGGTTTAAACTAAAGGGGTTAGGAATAATAATTTGAAGTCGCGGGACCACGTTATTTTTTGTATGGTACTGTTCGTAACTAGTTTGCAACCAGCATGGTTGCCTGGTTAAGACTTAACATGTCTATCTAAATAAAAACATGCATACGGTCCTGCTTTATAATATTTAAAAAAAGTTCAAACGAGTTCTGTCAATAAGTGTTGGTCAAGTTATAGGCAGTAGCAAAATCATTTTTAAGTTTAAAACATCTTGTCTTTTTACTCTAAGTTTTTCTATTGGAGCACACTGCCATGCTAACTTTAAAATTATTGCTTCTTAGATGCATGCCTACATCAGTATAGTCTCTTCTTGCGGATTTAAGAAATGTATTTTCGCACATTCATTTTGTTGCTTGTTTCATCGTGCTTTGTTTGCCTATTCTTTACATTCCGGACTTACTTCCAAATAGGGACGGGCCTTAGTTTCCTCTTCTTATCTATCTCATCTATATCTATGTTTATTGGATTCATATTTATTTGCTTTACAATTACATTAATTTAATTGCTGTATATACTTTTGGTTCACCAGGCTTTTCAAGGGCGGTTCTTGGTTCGAATCCCGTCCTAATTCTATCTTTTTTTCTTTCACCAATTATAATAATAATTAATATCTACAGGACCAATGGCATTACATACTGCATGTAACAATTATTAATATTTGTAAACCTATTGCGAATGTAGTGTTGTTCTTTGACTTAGCTAATGGAACATAAAAACACCTGCCTGGGGCTGTAACACTTGGACCGAGGTCAGTATCCAGCGAGCCATTTCATACTAGTGCTTTTGCGAAATGCTCAAGATAAATTATTAATAAAGCCTGAAATTGTAAAGGTCATATTTTATTTTTATGTAGCCGGCAGTTAGATTTGCGAAACAGGCCGGTATTTACACAACACATACCATAAATTGTATTGTGTGCACCCTAAAAAGGGCTCATTGTATATTGTTGTTTACTTTTGACATTAATAATCTGTACTTATTATTCATTTACCTACAATTTTATGGTACTGTACTAATATTAAGCTAACAGATAACTTATAATTTTTGAGAAACTTTCAGCTATAAAACACTTTGAAAACAC
Source organism: Acanthosoma haemorrhoidale (assembly GCA_930367205.1). NCBI lineage: Eukaryota > Metazoa > Arthropoda > Insecta > Hemiptera > Acanthosomatidae > Acanthosoma > Acanthosoma haemorrhoidale. The sequence continues at coordinate 71,493,637 of OV884011.1, forward strand.
TTTATCTCTTCTGCCTATCTACGCAGGATCACCGAGTCAAGGACGGGCCCATTCGTTACCGGTAATTCTCGCGACGATGAATGATCTAGGACCGATGTAAAAAGATCGACCCGTCGTCGAAGGTCTTATTATTTTTTTTGGGGGGGTGGGGGGGGGGGAGGAATAAATCATTTTAGTTGTTTAAAAAATATGTCTTTCTCCCAAGCAGATTATTCATTCAAAAAATGTAACACGCGATGAGCCTATAGTGGCCAATTGAGCCTTGGTACTTCAATTGTGTTAGGGACTAAAAATTAGGGGCTATTTAGGGAGTAAAAAAGGACTATTAAATGTATAAAATATAACCTAAAACTCGTCCACCATAGAGATCATATTACTTACTAAATAACTTGATTGCTTAGATTTATAACAATTGACAGTTTATATCAATACATCCCAAATTTTCTCAATACTATTGTCAACAAACATCATCATTGCGCCTGAAATAAGTAAAAAAATCAACGAATGAAAATAACTGATATTGAAAAAATTTTAGACACGCTAATATTTAATTGACTCTGATTATTGAAATTTGAAAAGCATTTATTATACTCGTTCACTCAATGTAGGCGGAGGTGTAGTGTACATTCGAAGTCGGAAAGGTGATTTCATTTTGTCTTAAAATTACTTCCCAGCATCATTGATGTTGTGTGGTATCCAACATGATAGGGCTAGCCTAAATGATGTGATAAACATTGGTGCCCATCAGTAAACACTATCATTTACTATAACTCCAGCCTCTCTGGACTATTCCTGACCGAATCGTTCTCAGAACGTTGCTGCAGTGTATTGTGCGTCAGCTGATTCATTGTTGTGGTCATCCTCGATGGCAGCAGCCATAATGCGTATCAGGAGGCGCACGTGAGGGAGGGCTTGAGGAAGCGATTCGACACTATCCTTTCTCTGAAACACGTCGTCAATCTCATGCCCAAAGTCCTTTAGAAGAGTCATATTGCAGGTTGGCCACCACCCTCATTCAATTTCCTCTTTGGTCAGTTTAAAATAAAGAAAATAGAATGAATCATTATTATTACTAAATTCTAAAGATGATTCCTCCATTTTTTGCAAGTACAGTCCTTTCCTACAAGTTCTGCAATTACATGATTGAAGCCTGATTCTAGACATAAATAAAAACTGTTTAATTAGTTTGATTAAATATTTCATATTGCGTTGTCCGGAAAATAATGGAGTACTTAAGATGCTCTTTTTACGTTTGATGAATTTTCTTATATATATGTGCCAATACTAATTAATCCTCGTTCAAATAGTAATTTTCGTTTACCCTGGTCGATTTTCAGTTTATTGTAGCCATTATAATACAGTCCAAGAATAAGTTTTTTTTTTGTTTTTTTAGGAGTTTTAATGCGAGTGGAAGAGCAGGTTATAATATAACCTAGAGCGATGATAGTGGGAGCGCCAACGTTGGTTAAAAGCATTTCAATAATGGTTTCAGCTTCGAAGAAAGGAATTTCGGGAGAACTTTTGTTGATGACGGTCATCTAGGAATGTTGATGAAGAAAATCCAAGAACAAGAAACTTTCCTTTGGCAAATGAGCCGTGGCAATCAGCATGGCGAAAAAGATGGAAAATTGATTTCATTTATGTTGAACGATTGCCAAAAAGCTGAGCATGGTAAAGTGAGCTCTATACGTTTTTGCCAAAAAAACAAAACAAATATTTTTTGCACAAAATCGTTACTTGTGACGAAAAGTGGATTCTTCTGGACAGGGACAAAAAAAGCATTGGAAAATACTGTTTAGAATTTATAAATTCTAGGTATATTAATTTATATTTAGAGAGTATGATAAAGCTTTTAATACGTTTGCCAAATGCATTAATTGTGATGAAGGTTACTTGGATTGATTAAATCTTATTTAAAATAGTTTTAGTCCAAGACATTCTCGGACAACCCAATTGTGAATATTTCAGAGGACAAGTTTTTCCCATCTTGGAAAGGTCTCAAGAAATCTGTTTGCCGGGAATTGGCCTTTAAATATTTTGAAGAACATGTAGTTGATATAAGCCAAGTACCACTTTGCTTCCAATAAATCACCAGAAGTTGGGACTCACTAGACATAAGACACTAACGTTATAGTTACATGAGAGAGCAACGTCTAATGGGTGTGTTGACCTAAGTGTACCGTCAAAGGCCCACAATGGCCATTGTCTGTTCAAGGAGGGACAAACAGAAAATAGAAAAAGACTTTAGAAAATAGAAAATGGTACTCTCTTGAGATGGAGGCCACTTTCTAAGCCTTATAGATAGCCTAGCTGGTTCTTCTTCTTCGTAAACATCCTTAATTAGATCCTCCTTCAGGACCAGGAGGAACCTTTTTATTTTGGCATTGTCCACTTTCACTGGTCTTCAGCCTCTGTGGTATGTAGGGCAGCGGATGTCTAATTATAGTCTCTTTTCTTGTTTAGATTCGTCTGTTTACTAAAGGCGGTTCAATAAATCGCATGTCAAGAACAATAACAAAAGACACGATGAGTTCGTTAATTTAAAGAAATTTCCATTATCGAAAATAATAATAATCTATTATAATAATCTATCATAAAAAATGTTAATATTCAAATAAAACTAAACAAGAAATATGCAATAACAGCATTATTGAGTTCTTTTATATAAGCACCGTTTTATTGTAAATTTGAAGAAATCCAAAATCTTGGTTTACGTATTATCAATAACTACCCTCACCGCACAAAAATAACCATTATACTCAACGACTTAAAAACTACCTACAATTCAAGAATTTGTCCATTCTCAAACTGAAAAATATTTTAACAAAATAAGTGACTCAAAAAATCCACAAATAAGGGATATTGGTAACAACAGAAAAAGTTTTCTCATAAGATACACAAATAAAATCACTGAACATCTGTTACTTCAAGGATTCCACAATCCAAGTACGGAATAGGGTAAATATAAACCTCTGATGCATAAATAAAAATCTTGATTACAATTACCTGAAAGGTTTTTGAAATTTAATTTGTAAAATAGTCTTATTTAACTTGTAAAGATTTTTATTTAACTAGTATTCATTTGTTATTTGATTTATAAATAAGTTATTTGTTGGCCTTTTTTCTTGAGTACGTTTTCGTTTTATTTTTCGTGCTATTTATATTTTTCAGTAGACATATTATTATATTATAGCCAATAAAATAACATTGGAAGTATACCAGAACATGTAATAAAGATTTAGTAACATGTAGTACAAAATATTGTTTGAAGGTGGATTGTCAAATTGGAGATAAAAATAAGCAATTAAATATTTTGAAAATCAATGAGTTACAAAAAATTACTGTTATCATTTTGATTGGAATAATTTCATATTATTAGAAAATGTGTATCAAATTGAAATATTAATTTAAAAATTAAAAAAAAAATTTTATTTAGTAGAAAAAATAATGTATATGAAAGTATGAAAAGTTCAATGATCCGATTATATTGTATTTCGATAGGCACTCTTTACTATCAAGTGTAAAAATGCATTGTTTAATTATTTTCATGTAATAATGTTACTTATTTGTGCTTTATGTTAGTGCTACTAACAATATAAATTAATGAAGGAGACCTAATTTATGAAAACAAAAAAATGCTATGATGTAGACCTACCGACATTGTTATGTCAATTCTATGAAAGGTCGTTCACGGCCTGAATTTGCGAGATTTTATAAGTAAAGCGTTGTTAATTCATTCTTTCATTCTATCACTTCATCTTTTATTCTTAATTTGCAAATACATTATATACAAAGCACTGAGTTTTGTATTTATTCTTGTAGCCAAACCAGAAAATGAACAGCATTCCTACGTTCGGCTCTAGTGTACTTCCATGGCGTCCAATCCACAGTCCTCTTGGAGACTATCAGCTAGGTCCTACCTCTGATAAAGGCTTGTTAAATGACTGCTGACAGTTAAAAAAAAAAAAAAAGTTCGCACAATAAATTCTAGCCACACCCTTATCGCTAATAGCATCCATAATTACTATTTGGATCTCAAGTTCAAAATTCCCAAAAATAATTCTCTTTCTTACGTTCAATAAATTAACACCATGAAGTTTAACAGCGATCTCAAAAATTTTAGAACTAGGAACATCTAATAAAAAGTCTGCTATAGTAAGCATATTTTAAATTCAATTTAAAAAAATGTACAACCGATTCAGAAACCATGTCCACTATTACACAGATGCCTCAAAAAATCAAAGTAATGTTAGTTACTGTAAAATAATCTATGGGAAAACAACCAAATAAATATGCACTGCCAGAAACAAGCATTATCTTTACTGCTGGATTGCTAACGACTTACAAAGAGCAGAAAGAAGTCCTTAAAAAAGGATTGTTTTTGCCGACTGAGTGATGTGAAAGTGGAATGAAGTTTGGTCCCGGTCAAGAAGCAGTGTTACCATTACGGAACAAAACGCCTAATAGAATGACGCCAAGCAATCGGAAATGATTACCCATTTGAGAATAGGACATACTATATAGGCTGAATCTTCTCAACCACGTCAGACCTACTTGTGAAGAGTAAGTTAATCCACCAGTAACCGTTCATCAACGCTGCATTAATTCCAAACTGCTCCAGAAAGAACCGGACTACCAGAACGACTCAAAGGAACAAGGCAAAATAAATTCCACGAAAGCAAGCTGAACTTCATGAATTCTACTGATTCTCACCAACAGCTTTAATTACGTGATGACGTTCCTAATATTCATTTATACCGATGTGGAGTTAAATAAAGATTAGTTGTTATCGTGAAACTGTATAAACTGTACTAAGTCATGTATACAAGGTTCCCTTTGACTTTTTAAGGTTTCATTAAGAACGGATTAAAAACCTTCAAAAAGATCGAGCTAGAAGAGAAAACAAAGTTGATTAGTTGGCCTCTTAACAGAGTTTTATCATGCAAATGTCTCACATTATATATTTTTTTCGGATCAGGTTTTAAAGAATCTACCCACTAGAGAGATAATTGCATAGTGTTCGAGAGCAACTGCTTAGCTCTGAAGGTTCTGCAGACAGCAAGAGCTGCAATTTGTCTTGAAGACTCACTCACTGCGATTTCCACATGTCTGCACCATTTCTTTGAAACCGTGGCACAGGAAGGTTATGGTGTCCTTAACTGGAGCAGGTCTATTAAAGCATTTAATCAACCTGGATTACTTTTATAAATGCTGATCTGGGAGTACGTAATATTAAAGTCACGGTTTAGTAAAGTGGCCTTGATATAATATAACAGCGATAAAATCAATTGTACAAGTGTTTATCAACTTACTTTATCAACGAAAAACACTCAGATTTGTCAGCGCAGAACTTTTAATAGGACCTTGTGAACTGAACGAGCTACGTTTGTTTGATAAAGAAAGACGGGAAACAGAAATAGTTTATCGACTATTTACGCTGTAGCTGTAATGTAAAATGTACCGTAATTTTAACTATGCAAATTTTTCTTCTACTTTATTAAATTTTCGAAATATTTAAAGTACTTTTGAATGGTCTGAAGAAGACGAAAAAGACAAATTAATCAATAAAGATATAAACCCAAAAGGTATAGAGCAAATAGTCCCAGGCCTCTTCCAGTCTAAATGATATTCGTTGCAAAAGTAATTTTGTTAAGGCTTATACTCCAAGAAAGGAAACGTCTTTTCCGAGCCTCAAAATTAGACTAGTTTCAAACAGCCGCAGGACAAACCTCTTTCGACTGCCTCTCTGGATGTAATTATGTCTTCCATGAAAGCTGCCATAATAATCCAACAAAACAGATTTAATGATTTAACTATTTAAGTTATTTCCAATTTTCAGGATTGCGTTGATTTTTTCAATCAATCAATCAAAAACTCGAAACCCTTCAGTTTTCATTAATGTGTTTGCTTATTTAATCCACGAGCCAAATCCCCACATAAAAGGTCCATAAATTATGAAGTCAGATCTGGAAATAAAATGTTTCTGTATCTTTTTTTTTTTTAAATTCAGTTTGGTCACAGTTGTAGTTGTACACATGCTTGCACGCCGAAAATAAATCCAGTAGTCCAGGAAAAAGCTTTCTCTGTCTGAAGCTTTAGAGAAAAAACTTACTTTCTCTACTTTATGGAAGATTTGTATCTTCTGCCAAGACTCATTGTAAATTTGTCTGTACAACTTGTAGTTGTTTTGAAATATGAGCAATTTTCAATGCCTTTTTGTTTGTTTTGATCGATCCCATTAACAACCGGAAATATGTATATAAACAGTATCAAGCTCAATTGGGCAATTTGACCACGATTGGCAAGGTAGTATTTTTTAAAAAAAAACTCGCTACAACACATAAGGTAAATAACTTACACGGAATTTACGGTATAAAAAGTACAAGAGAAGAAAGGGCGTCAAATGACGAGAAAGATGGGGGATCTCCAGTTGACACACCACCCTCGTACGTGGGGCGTGCTCGAACTACGGGGAAAGCCTACGCTATCCAAGTCAATATTTTCTACTTTTCATAGAAATCTGTTTATAGTCGCGCTTTCCACGGGTCTTCTTTGTCATATAGGCATCGATATCCACTTTCAGAATGTTCTTTTTTGGGGGGCTTTTCATCTTTCAGAAGAAAATCGGCGTGATTACGCGAAAAATTACCTGTGATGCGTTCTCACCGATCTCTACTAATAGACAGCGAAAATAACGTTGGTTAGTTTTTTTTTTTTTTTTTCCTTAGCTCTCAAACTTATAAAATATAGGATGTGGGAAAAATAAAGGAAATTTATTTAGGGCTGATGAGTGCCTTTCACTAAGGGGAGTCCCCCATTTGAAGGATGTATGAGAAGGATATAGGGTGTGGAATGCCTAAAGGAGGCGGGTGGAATCAGGAAGGTAGTGAGAGTCTACCGAGGGTGGAGCCTAGGGGTACCTAGGCAAGGGTTTGTAGTCGCCTATTGTAGCCTGGCCAGCCCCGGCAGGGGCCTGAAATAAGTCGGCCTCTCGGCCGGAAGGTTGACCCTGCTTAAACAGGTAGATGGGGTCTTGTAGCTTCGGAGATCGGCCTCGATCTCTCGGCTGGGTGTAGATCTTCAGTCTCCGTCAGGGGGCTAGGGTTCGATCACGTCCATCTGTCTCCAGGCTTCGGCGGTCCAGCAGTGCTTCCATCTGACGGGCATTGGTGGTGGTTGAAGGTCGGAGAATAGTGGGTTGTGGCTGTGTCGGAGTGAGTCGAAAAATTTGATGTGTCTTCTCTTGATGAAATCTTGAATGGTGAGCACTTCAAATTTTTTATGCATCTCGTCTGCCTTCATTCGGTCGAACGGGGTATGTTTGAGGGAGATGCGGAGAACTCTGTTCTGAAATTGCTGGAGCGTTTTGAGAGTGTTAGGAGTCAGATACTTGAAGAGAGGGGTCCCATACATCAAAGCAGGTCTTAGGACGCTCTGGTATATCAGCAGCTTAAGGCGTACCGATAAAGCCGGGCTGTGAAGTAGGTGTCCGAGGCTGAAGAATTTCTTCCTAACACTCTTTAACTTCTTGCCGAGATGTGTTGTGGTTAGAAGTGGTATATTTTTGTCTTTTTTAACACCGTATTTTTTAATGCACGAGTAGAGAAAAATTTGTTAGAAAGTATAAATGTATAATACAATAAAAACAAAAAAATACTGCAGAAGCCAGATAAGACAAAAAGTAACTTTACATACAGAACAAGTTAACTTAGGTCTACTTACCTAGGAGAGGTTAGGCTGTGGTCAATCTTTTGTTGATTTTTAAAATTGTGGTTCTTGACCAGCAGTTCAAAAACTGCTAATAAATGGTCCCCCTACTGGTCCGAAAATCCGTTAATTAATTTCGTTTTTAACCAATAGCGGCTATTTCAGTACAGTTTTTTTCTTCAAATGGTCGTTAAAAAATGGCGTTTAAAACAGTGTTAACGAATAATAAGCTATACCCTTAGGGCGGGGGGGATGCTTTAACTGTCCGGCAGTTATTAATTCGTTAAAAACGGATTTTGGTAATTGAGAATTTTCTTTTGATTATATTTTTTGTGCAGGTTGCCTGTAAAATTATTTTTTTGGGTATATGCTTTCAAGGGGCTTTACCCATGGGATACAAGACGTACAAGAAAAGTTCTAACTGTTGATTGTCTGTCTGTAGGAAAACATACTCCGTTTGGAAATGTGAAAGCATATATTATTGTTTGCTATGTAACATTTTCTGAATCGTTGTGTAGTATCTTACTGTAACTGTCATAAACTGGGTGTCGTATTATTCGTATTTTAGTAAAAAACATAAATGGCCTCGTTTTCGTATCTTCTGAATGAAAAAAGAGTATCAAAAATATTGGGCAAACATTCGGTCCTCAATTGTAACGGGCTATGCGGTCGCTAAACATGGCCATTTCTAAGCATCCAATAACAGATACAATTTTACATAAATAGTTGCTTAGAAATCAATAGTATTTAGCATTGGCCGATATTTATGTAAATTATCCAATTACATAAAGTCCCTTGAAAGTATATATTCTAGTTAATTTTGATTCATAGAGCGAAGCACTGGTTTCTCTGCGTTTTGCGTCGGTGCGCTTTCAGTCAGAGAGGCTATGAATATTTCATTGTGCGCAGGTAGAGAGCTCTGCCCGCCAAAGAACATTACAAACAAATCGGATAAAAAACGTGCGCAGTCTAAAATTGGCCAAAGGTGCAAGCCCTGACCCTTTTTGCCACTTTCTGAATAAGTTCGTCTCCTTTCTCAGAAGACGGTCTAAGAAGCAGGTGTTTCGACACACCACCGACATCTGTCGCTGTAGTCCAAGGAGACCAGCGCCAATCTTATGCACTCCATAAATTTATTTTATTTTATATACCTACTTACTGTTACGTTGAGTTAGACCATTTTAGGCAGAATCCAAAAAGTTCCTCTTACCTAAAACAAAAATAAGCCAAGATTATAAATGTGACACTTGTTGTGGACTTGTTAATTATAATTAATATTGTTTTATTTTGTTTTTTGTTTCGCAAATGGTTCAATTTGGTTAGTTTTTTATTTTGTTAGAAAACCAGAAATCGTTTGTTTCTTATGCGGATTTATAACTTATTTCCGTATATATTTTTTTTTAATGTTTTGATTATACTAAATCAGTTTTATTACATCCTTGTTATTCTCAGTTGCAAGGTTTGAATTTAAGTTAGGTGTTAGGTAAGTTCAGTTTTATGTTTTATAATGTGTTTGATTCTGTTGGAACTGAGTCAATCAAAGTTGAGTTAATCATTTGAAAAAACGTAAAAAATCCACGGAAAAAAGATCTGCGTTATCTTAAGTTGTGAAGTGTTGTTATTGACATCAGATAGAATACGAAATACGAAATCAACTAGCATATGCCCAGTAAACCCACTACAGCTCGTTTTTCAATTGTAGCTTATCGCTCGACGAGGAAACTTTTCTACTTCTCATAATGATCAGATTTTGGTTTTATTTCGACTTTGACAAGCACTTTGTGTATCATTGTACTTGTATTGATTATATAACTTTTATACCGATTCATACCTTGGATAGAGTGGAACGATGGTACAGGATATATAAAATGTAATTTGTAAATAAAGGGTGTCCCAGTATTAACGCAAGATTTGATTTAAATAGAAAACACAGTTTTTAGTATATTTGTTGTTATTTTTTTATTGAATTATAAAGTAAATAGGATAGGGTTGTTTATGGAATAACACATCGGATAAAAAGTCTACTATAGTAAGCATATTTTAAATTCAATTTAAAAAAAAATGTAAAACCGATGCAGAAACCATGTCCACTATTGCACAGATGCCTCAAAATGACAAATGACCTCCACGACTATGCTGGCACACAGTACTCTTTTGACGAACTTTCCCATGACCATTTGGCATAAATGTGGTTGAATTTCGTTGATGCAGCGTTGAATTTCCTCTTTTAATGCACGGGGGGTGGATGTGGGCTTGTTGACATAAGTACACCTTCTCACTTCAAATAACCCCATAAAAAGAAATCTAAAGGTGTTAAATCACACGTTCTAGGGGGCCAATTCTGATCAGCGAAACGAGAGAGTACACAACCTGGAAATTTCTCAGGCAGTATTTAAATTGTTTTATGGGCTGTATGGCATGTGCCATCTTGTTGAAACCACATATTGGTCACATCAATATCATCCAATTTCAGCACAAAGAACTGTGTTTAAGACGCCGAATTCTGACGCACTGCTTCGATATTGACATTTGAACGGCTTGTTTTAGGAAGACCAGTGTGTCTCCAATTGATCCAGTCTTCTTAAATTTTTCAATTAATCTCTTCACAGTTGATGAAGTCAAAACACTATTCAGACCATATTTTGTATGAAATTTTCGAACTGCGGCCTCAAAACTTTCATTATTTTTGAAATAATGGTCAACAATAAAGACACGTTGTTATATCGTGTAACGCTTCATTTTTACTAACCCTAAACTGTCAGCTGTCAAATTGTTTTTTTTAGGGTTGCCAGCACTTGACTGCACAAATGGTGGAAAATTCAAATCTTGCGTTAATTCTGGGACATAACCCCTTTCTTAAATTTATAATATTCTCTGTAATGTTGTAATGTAATATTAGTATAATACTATTAAAGTAAATTAACATCTCGGGCTTTTATTTTATTTTTTATACTTAAGGACAACATTTTTGTATTCCATTTCAATAATTTCTTAATTTTAATTAATTTACGATTTGATAAGATTTTTGCTTGTAAACGTTTCTCAATAACTCAAATAAAATAAATATTACGTTTGTCATGAGCACATGCATTGTACTTTTTATATTTTAAAAGAAATTCTCATTTTGTAATAGAATAAATTAAATTCAACGAGCTTTAATTTATTAAATAACTTTATTTATAGCTTTCAAGGCCATTTAAATTTCATTATTTTACTTGTAGGTAATTTGATGCAAATAAAACAATAATAATTTTTATATATAATATTTATATATAGATGGATATAAGTTATCGTCTTCCGGCTGAAGACAATAAAAAAACATATGAATCAAGTGGTGAAAAATACAACGCAATAGTTTGGTTTATAACTGACTTTATTCTCCTCCTGATCCTCTATATACACATTACATTTGTATGTGTATATTTACCATACATGGAGTTTGTTTATCTTAGGCTATGTAGTATTAGGCTTAAAGGGCAATGCCGTCTACCTCCCGTCTACCAGTTTACGGACGTTCCTGGTAAACTCATAACATGATACATCAGTTATGTATCTGTAGAAAAAAACAAAAATCAGACTCTGATAATAATAAAAATATGAAAAGAAATAAAAAACCTCCTCCAGGTATATCTAAACCCACAGCACAGACACACAAAAAACAACACCAATAAAACAAATGTATGCCTCTCGGGACTGGTCCGATGAGGTCGGGTATCTCGAATTGATCTCCGTCACCTGCGATGCACACCATAATTATGTGTCGGCAGTTATGTAATATGTATAATCGTATCACTAACAAATGATACGCTTATCATTAACATCCTAATAACTGTATCTCTTAAACTTATCAGCTCTATTGTAATTATCAATAACTTATTTTCCATCCTCACGACCTTTTAATAATATCTATACTATTATCATTCTGAATATTTGTCTCCCACGACCTTTCAGTGATATCTGTATTATTATCATTACTATTTTTATATATATACTGTCCTAGTCTTAAGAACAATGTAGATCCCTTCACGAAGTAAGTAAGCCCTCAGCTGTAACCATATATATAATTGTACATATTGTGATTTATAACAAATAAAAGTTTTTTTTTAAGATGCCTTGATTACCAAAGTTATAATTGTCGATGGGGGACCCATTCTCAGCCGCGGTAAACTTGATCTGTTCTACATGTACCGTTCACCGCTTGATCGGGGGAGTACTGCTTTCGACCATGACCACGTTATGTTCGCGGAGAGCAATCACTTGGAAAGGACCCTCGTACCGCACTAGTTCCTTACCCCTGTTGGACCCTTTTCTAGGGTACACGAGCGTGCCAAGTTTAAGATTGCCCTGAATATTGCGGACTTGGAAGTTGTCGCGTGCCACCCGTCACCGTTTCTTGTCCTCAAGCCTTCCCCAAACGGTCACCCACTGTTTTCCTTGCACTATCCGATTACTAACCAGTTCTTTATCAGCTGTTATCGCGCCGGCATCCTCGAAGTCCGAACAGCGTCCCGAGTGGAGAGAAACTGGTAGCAGACTGGATTGAGTGGTTATACGCGATGGCTGCCTTTTCCGTCGCCGCTTTGGGTTCTAACCCCTTCTCTCCATGGTAAATTCGAGGGTGGTAACTGAGCGTGGTGTTTAGCCGCTTTACGTCTCCTCGACTCTACGGGTGTCGTGGGGTGAAGAGATGCTAACGGATCTCCAAGGCCGCCACTTCAGCCCTGATTTCGGCGTTATCGAACCTATTGCCGTCGGAAGCGATCGTGTCTGGTACGCCATAAAATTGGCACCATGTTCGTAGTGCCCTTAGGACTCCCTCCGCTGATTGTTCTGCTATCAGATGGGCCATCGCTGTTTTGATGAATCTGTCAACAATGGTGACCCATTTGTATCCCCTCCATGTGAACGTGTCCGCCTGCAAATCCAATGGTCGGTCTACCGTCGGTGTCTCCTCCTGTATTGCTCTGTGGAAGGGGGGGGGGGTGGCGATCATAGTTCGTGGTGAGGCATGTGTCGCAGTTTATGGTAACACCTAAACCAGAAAAACCTTTTGAAGATTTAATGATTAATACTTTACATTACGAAAGACAATACATAATCTCTATAATCGATCCTTTTCAAAAAGACTATTCACAAGAACCGTGAAACTTATAACAAGTACTAACATATCTGACGTTATAAAACAATACTTAGAACATTACCCGACACCAAATTCTATACGAATAGACAACGGAAGAGAGTATGAAAATAAATTAGTTACTAACTTCCTTGAAACGAATGGAATAGAACCAATGTATGCAACACCTAATAACTCGAATTCTTTAGGACTTTTGAATCATGCACACATCACATTAATCTAATATTTAAGGACATTAAATAATCAAAAATTAACTAATAAGATGCTAACTAACAAACTTTCTTTAGTAACTATTGCATACAACACCTTAAATGAAAAACTAGGTATAACTCCTGACGAGATAACGTTTGGAATAACTATACAAAATAAGCAACAAATATCAATAAAAGAACAATATGTTAAAAAATATCATGATGATAAACGCCTAATAAAGGACTTTAGTAAAGAAAAAAATAATAAAATCAAAGACTGATCGAACAGAAAAACTAAACCAAAATCGGGGAGACATTCCGACAATCTCTGATGAACAATTAATGATAAAAACTACTACCCATCGAAAGCATAATAATCCTTCTAAACCAGTAATAAAATATAGAGGCAAGAATGAAATAAAGAAATCGCATGCTAACAACATTAAACGACCTCGTAAGAAACATCGGACACACCGGAAATATATTTCACATAACAATAAAGAACTTACTGACATCCCTAGGGATCGAACCATAACATGTTTATTGATATAACATATAACACCTAATCACCCCAATTAATACTGACAGTTACACTCACAATAGCTGCTAATAATAATAATAGTAATCATAATAAAATCATGGAAGTAATTAACGGTATAGATAAGACTCAATATGCTATGAACCTACGAAACGGACTCATTCATTACATCATACAATTGCCAAAGAAAGGACCAAAATTAAGTTCAATCTATCTTTTACCTGCGCCTGTACAAAATGAAAATAATGTAATAACCACTATAGTGCCAAACAATTTAACCGAATTAATGAATACATGATATGTTCTGTACAATACACAAGAAACCTTTGTTGTAACTTTTAACTATATAAAATCCAACTCATTTTGTATTTTAACATTAACAATATTAACAATGATTGCATATCTAACGCATTGCATAAAAACTTAGATGAATGTACCACCACAAATATTGTAACTTCATTCAGTATTACGATTTTATAGATGTATATTTAACTTTTAATTTATCATATGTATTCATTGTAAGCTATAGTACCTTACCTATACACTTACCCTTCTCCTCTATTATTAAGTTAGATACTAAGGAAATAATTTATAACCCAAATTGAAAAAATTGTATTTAGAAACAAATGTATTGTCTATAAAACATGTTATTTCTTAATATGACCATCCTGCCCAGGAGTTCAGGAATTAATAACGGGAAAAGTTATATAATGCTAAGAATATTGTAATCCTAATATTATATATAAGGCTAAAAGCCCCTTCCAGTGTATAACTGCCTCGGGACTTCATGGAAGTCACTGGTGTTTCTTGTTATTTTTTTAGTAAGTGACTGCATCCCTCCCAATTGCTGAAACAACCCTTCTCATATTCACATTTGTCTCAGCTTTAGTTCCAGTTCACACTTGTCTACCAGACACTAGTCCCTAAACATCCGACCCAGTATGTAGTATCATAACTCTTGATATTTGTATATACCAGTGTTTTTCTTGTACTTTATAGAAAGCTTTCCTTTCTTTTCTTTTAAAATACTCTCCTCTACAAAGATTATTTAACTGACGATCAAAAAAAGAATGAATCAAGAGGTTAAGAATACAACGCAATGGTTTGGTTTATAACTGGCTTTGTTTCCTTAGGCTATGTGGTATTAGGGTTAACATTGCTGTTCCACTAGCCATAACTTATATATGATAATATATATTTATATATTGTATGAATGCTATATTAATTGACAATGGAGCTGGAAATTTTGTGCCCAAATGTTCTGTAGATTATGATAAGGAGGATTTGTTATCCAGAGGTTTTCTACCTGTTCTCGTTATAATGAGACTCCTTAAAATGAAACTCACGCAGTCCTGAGGTAGATACATTTATAATTGAGTTATAATTGATAACATTAGTAAATGCAATACAGATTAGAGTATTATAAAGTAAGGTTATGAACATGATGACGCGATATTATGCTTCATATGTGTGTCAGCGCTGTTTCAATCGTTCGGTAAACAAGGAATGGTTCTTGGAAGTTATTACTGCCTACCTAATTCGGTCTATTTCACGCGAATTATTATTTTGGACTGCTCAAAATTGTTTTCAGACATGTTTCGAAACAATAATTTGTTTTGCGGTTTTCTCGTTATTTTAGGCTATAGCTTCAGGTAGGTTCAGACATGTAAGGAAAAAATTAGGCAATTGTTGAACAATATTTTCAAGTGTTCATGTGGCTAATGATAAAGACTTTTAAGGGGCAGATGAAGTCATCATGAAAAACGATTTCTCTCTTTTATGGTTAAAGACCTGGTTGCGATATTTATGGTGGAGGTATTATCGAACAAGATTTTGATTATTCTAGACATCGGATTTTAAAATGAGGCAACTATTACTACTTTTAATGAAATAATTTTATTATTAGATCTATGGAATTTTCAAAACGACCTATTAAAATATACTTTTTAAAGATCTTTATTGATGAAATTACAATGAATAATTGTAATATATGGTCTTGTGTATGCCATATATACAATATTGCATATAATAGAGCAACCCATTATCTCATCCATACGGTATTTACGGTTTAGACACATTTACATAGAAGAATTCCAAGAATCCCCCAAATAGATCAATCGCTTGCTGGATTGTCACCTTCCCAGCTAAGAAGAAGGAAGCAAATATAGAGTGAGATCGTCCACGTTACTCTTACAAGCCACAGCATTGCTAGATATAGAATGGAGTCTGAGGGAAAACGATAGGGCCGCAGACGCTCAGGGCATGAAGGTAGAAAACTGGAACAGTACCTGAACTACCAGAGGCTCATTCACTACAAAATATCTTGGGGTCACTTCCTGTTTTTAGATCAGCAATTGAATCATTATTACGCTGTCAGACCACACTAACAAAGAGAACAGATATATTTTGTTTTTAAAAAACATACAGAATGAGAAATAGAAAATGTCTTTCTCTGACACAGCAGTGAAATAATATTTATCATAATACCACAGATGTACGTAAGGCCACTGTAGCGACAGCTCGCTACATAAGATAAATCACCTCATACTCTATTGTATATATATTGTAAACAAATGTAAATAACATTACTCAAATATAAATCATTGTAAATATGTTAAACAATAAAACATGCTGCCAGGGCCTAATTAGTTACATGAGATGGGACACCAGCTGTCAGTACCCAGGTATATGGACGGGCCCAAACAGCCGGCAAACCCTTCCAGCCTCTGCCAGGGAACAAAGGAAAGCCACAGCATTGGTCACAACAATGCCGACGATGATTGGCTGCGGGCAAGGCTAGCTGGGCATTTAAGCCAGTGATTTGGCCCCTGTAAACCATGCTCCTGTCAACTACCGGCCCGTGGCTCCAGCTTGAAACTCTGAAACTTGACTGCTTCTTTATGAAAAACCTCTGCATCTCTTCTCTCCTAACCCCGCTATGTTTTAGTCCGGCGTTGTCAGAGCCCACACCTTCCTAGTGGGAATATCTGCCTTCGTTTCGCTAAATCTAGCACCTCCTTGGGAGAGACCTCTCCCTAGTGAACAACGGTTGTCGCGGCCCTGCAAACGTACCAAGCAGTGTCTCCCGTGACAATTCAGTCTGCCTCACTCCGGTTCACACTCGCCTTTGGGATCCGGACGGATTTCGCCTACCCTCAGATACCGAGTGTGAATTCGTGGTCATTCCAAGACCACACAAACTACCTACCTACCTACCCTATACCTCTTCTCTTGAACATAGTGCATTGTCGGGGCACATACCTTTCAAAAAATGGAGTCAGATAGTAAAGCCGTCATGAAACGATTATCCAGGTTATAAACTCAAACAATCCTCACTTGTCACCAGGGCTAGGGTTACCAGGCACCCCCCTCGTGACGACCCGACAGCCACATTAAGAAAACATTACACCACCTAAAACCATCAGCCTTGCCTAGCCTTTTGGTATTTTTTATTACAAGTGAGGTAGTATCTTCTCCATTAAGATACTTTTTTTACTCTGAAGCAAAAAATAAAAAATAAAGGTAGAGAAGGTTGAGCTGGTACCAGAGGTCTTATCTCCTGACTGAAGCTGAAGTTACTTTAAATACGTCCACCTGTCTTCCTGATTACTGGAAGTAGTCATTCTTGAAAACATTTTTTTTCGGTTACTCGAAACCACTGTCGAGTCGTTCTCTTATAAAAGGCCAAGGCAAATAATCATTAGCCAAAGAAAAGATATAATGATAGGGCCGAGGCTTGAACCTGATCTCCGGCCGGGTCCTCTTCCACTGAACAATCCATGTCCGCACCAGCCCAAACAATATGAAACCTATTGGCTACACTCGAGTAAACCTCGTTGAACTTCGCGGAGTCTTACAGAAGGGACTAACAACTGTTCTTAAGAATTCTTGATCTTTTCCTTGTTCAAATTAAAAATGTTTCTAAAATTTTAATATTAGACAAGATAAATAAAAGGCAGTGAGTAGTATAATGTTCTGAATAGTTCATATTTAGTTTCCTACTTTTGATTAGATAGAGCGATCTGCTATCTATGGAGAAGGATGGCAACTAATAAAACAATCCAACAAACGATTTAGAACAATTATATGTGCATTCAGTTGATCTATTCTATTCAATCTATTCAATGTGTTGATATTTAACCAAAATTGATTTTGATCACTGAATTGAAGGAAAATTGTTTGCATTGCTGAAATTATAGTGGTTTTTAACGGCTTAGGCCAATGGGAGAAAAAATATAGAACAGGATGCAATCAATGTAACATGTCTTGAACACTAAATTAATTTTTTATCTAATACCCTCCACACCCAAAATCACCACTGATTATAGCTCACAGTTTTGTGTTAGAATATATTTGAATGTATTGCAATTGAGTTAAAACAGTTTGAATCAATTGTCGAATCAGACAAGTGAAATAAGATTAGGAAATGAATCCTTGGCTAATGGTTTCTTGTTATAGAAACATCAAAACAGGTAATCACCAATCATCAGTATTACTTAAAATTGGTAAACAACTTTTTTTCTTTGTTTTATGTTTTTTACTGCTATTTTTGATTTATCTAAGCTGGAATTAAGTGTTCCCTTTTAACGACCTGCTAATAAATCTTAATAAGACTGAGAGTCTCAAGGTGAGCTGCCGTAATTGGCCATAATTCTTCGAAAATGCCACCAATGCATCCTAGGTGAACAACATGAAGACATCACCTTAGTGAGTGATCGTGTAGTTGTGAATTTTGGCCTTAGCAGCCTGAAAAATCAGGGTATTGATGGTATTTACCTGGAAAATTTTGAAGAGGGTTTGTTACCGGGTTGGTATTGAAAGTATTACCACTCGAGCCCATTTTTGAAAATAAGATTTTTCTATTACATTTTAAAAAAAAAATAGTTACATGAACTGGAGAATCTTTCCTACAATTTAACGTAGGAATGTATAATATATTTCTGAATAACTGAATGAAAATAAACCGTGTAAAAAGTGAAGAAATGATATTGAGGGTGGCGTCGGTTATCTACAGTTTCTTAAAAAAATATGAATTATTTATCTAAAAAATACTCTATGATATAAAAGAATCCTATTAAAATTGTTTGTAACGTATCAATGTGCACCTAACTCTTAGCTTTATTAACGTAATGCGAAGTGAAATCACTAACAATTTTGGATGGTTTGTCTTTTGCTTCAATTGTGTCATCATTTTAACGAACGGTATGAATGACCAATTGACAATTTAGCTATTTGTGATATTAAACCTCATTCGATGAAATTTCAATTTGTCTCTGCTCTCAGCTCTCACGACAATGCAAATGGTCTTGCACACGCGGGCTTGGCTAATGACGTTACAATGAGACGGTCGTGCTGAAACACTTGTGAAACTTTGTGAATATAACCATTTGGGGTTTCAATTTAAAATCGAGGGAATTATACAGTACAAGTATTACGACCCTCTTTTGTTTTACCGGCCTGTTATTTAACAGAAGACAATCAAAGGCATGAAGCAATTTTATTTGGCCTTCTCAGGGAATGGGTTACGCACGAATTTCTGTTGTGTGCAGCTTATTTAATTATATTATTGAGGTTAAAAGTATGTGTTTCCACTCTCAGCTAAATATTGCTAATGTCTATCATCCTCTGATGGAGTGACTATTCTTAGAAATACGAATAACGCCGACCGACCGATCAACCGCTATATACATTGAAAATTGATCTCTAGTACAAACATCTTTTATATAAAATTGCCCTGAATTTGATTTAGTATTAAAAAAAACCTTTAACCATAACCACCTTATTATGAGGATTCGAGAGACAAGTGCAACCGCTAGGTCCATGATTCGTCCTCACTAGAGAATTCGGGTACGTTCATTAGTTCATCAGAATAAGATTTTAAATATATACTCAACCATTGGAAAAAAATAGAAAACTAAACCTCAAATAACTTATTAATACCATTAAATTGTGAGATTTTAATGGAGGGTAGATTTTTCACTTAGTGCTGTTATGTATTAACCGAAATAAATATTGATGAGTAAATAGGAGTGTTTTTTAACATCCTTTACTATTTGATTTGTATGACCACTGTCCTGTGTATATTATATATAATTAGCCGGTTTTAATTATTGTATCCAGTAAAGACATTTTTGTCTTTGTGAGTAGTTTGTAACGTCAAAATTACATAAAATAGATCCGGACAATTAGAATCTGAAGTAAAAAAAACATTTGATAAACCAGGAAAATATTTTTTTTATATTACAATTTAATGAATTTTATATAATTCAAACATGTTTGTGGACAGTCAACATTGAAAAAAAACTAGCTTGAATTGTGAAAATTTAGGTCGAGCCGAGCAGAGAAAAGAACTGTTAGTTGAGGCATATACATTGACGTAAAAATGCTTTAGTCGAATTTGATTAGAAAAAGACCTGAAAACTTATAAAATTAGTATAAGTATACATCTATATTACATTTAGACGTTTCCGCGTAGTTTCTTTGACCTAGATAGATGCAATTTCGCAATTATGATTAACAAGGTGGTTAATTGAGCGGCTGGCAATTTCAGCACCTCAATACTTGATTAGATCCAGCACTAACAAGTAACCATCAAACACTCTTGAATCATGTCGATAAACAAATATATATGTTTAACCACAGAGTAGATAGATATTCGATACAATCTTCCCTTGACATCGATTCAACCATGAACTAATCTTATCTCTTGGTGACTAAATAGCGGAACTAATTTTTATTCTGAAGATAGTACAATGGATTATTTTTTCTCTCAGAGATTTGTGGAAAATATAGTGTCTATAATCAAATAAATAACCTTTAAATTTGAAAAATACATCCTATGATACTTTTATTTAAGAACAAAATCATTATATATTCGCTAAATTGAAATGAATTTAGAAAATACTACTTCGTTTCAAAACTCCGAAACGTTTCGCTATCTTTTGGATTTTAAAAATTCTTTTGATGATTTTTTGCGTATTGTTTTATTATATTTAACTTTTTTAAATTTAATTAATTAATTTGATCCAGTACGTATGTATTTGAACACATTTGTGTTTTCGAAATAATACAACGATTATTATTAGGTGGCGTTTAATTTAACTGTTTTAGATGAAAAGTTGAGATAGGTGATTCTAAAATTTATTGTAATTAAGTCTGTTGAGATTGACTTTTACTTCTTGTAACAAAAAACTCGGGATGGCTATTCCAGATCGGTTCGATTAGAAAATCTCTCGAGATCTCTTTCGCACTTATATAAGAACAAATTAAATATTTCCTCTTCGGAACGTGTAATCTGGGAATATCGCATTCACTTTGACTACCAGTTACATGGCGGAAAAAGTTCGCCCGCGAGCGGTGGTTAAAGCTCGGTGATGGGAAGTTCTCCACAGATCTGAAATTTGATCCCTTACATAAGCCACTTGTCACTTAAACCGTTACGTCTTATAGGCTATCTGATATTTTTAACGATTTTCTCCGAATATTTTCCATTCTGCCACCGTGAATGAAGCAAGGCAAGTAAGTCGATAGGTGGCACTGAAATACTTGCATGCTCATCAATAGGATATGCCTACCATGCCTCTCTTTAGATATAATGATTGCTTATGCTCTCAACATCAACCACGTTTGTAGACATATCTTCCCTCTTTGGGAGCAGCTGGAACGAAATTGAGTTTCAGTAACGGCACCATTAGGATGTGTTCATGAGGAATAAAGGCAAATAGAAGTGAAAATCTAAAAGAAAACTAGATAGTATTATCAATGCAACAAAAGATACACCCAGATGTACTACTACTAAGAAGACCTAATCAAAATGTACAGGTTCTGTAAGTAATTCGTAATATGCTTAGTAAAATTCCCTACCCATTTAAAAAAAAAAAAGTTTCATTAGCCAAAACCGAGGGATCTATACCGCAACTGATGTTTATCAATATCAAGCAGCTTTCGTCCAATATTTAATATTAGATACATATTACATACAATGCCGTAAAGCAGGGAAGCTTTCAGAAAATTTTGAAACGTGATAGCTTCTACGGACTCTTCCGAATGCTGGCGAGTTGTATTGCAAGATTGCAAGTGGAAAGCTAAAAAGTGTTTTAAACCACCTACTTAACTATGGTTTATGTATTTCTTAAAGTGATACATCTATAATTTTATTACCTACGGTTCGTATTAAGTAGGATTGAATACAGCTTTAATATGACAATTAGGTGAACTTATAGTCTGAGAGATACGAATATGGAGATTTTCGCGTACTGACATTCCTGGAAGTGAGTGGCGGTTGATCTGGCAGACAGACCGGTACCGCCTTGATCTCCGTGTCAAGGACCTCCCATCTGTAAGAGATTTCTCTCCTATGGGTGACTCAGGCAGAACAGGATATCCCCTCAGGGTGGTCCTACAGAGGTGTGGTCCGTCGAGAAACCTATGCCGGAGGATTCGCAAGATTTATGAACTTTCTAGCCGTAAATGAAGATATTCTTTCAGTCACGATGAGGGTCGTTTAAGTATCAAGGCCTATCACGGGAAGGAGTTAGGGTACTGTTTTGGGACTCAGCGCGAGTTTCTTAAATATTTATTAGACGATTGTGAAAATACTACCTAGTAAAAAAAAAAAATCCTTGGTCACAGGAAATTACTACAAATTGAACATGGATCCTGAACTTTAAATCTTTAAGAGTTTGAGATATCTTATAAATTAGTTCAATGGAACCCTGACTTTTTCTTTTGACGCGGCAGAAGACGTTCTTTACGAAAAAGCATGTTTACTATTTGAAGTTGAGTATACGTATGTCAGAAAGCGTGCTCATGCATAATTTATGCTTGAGCGCACGCAAAAGAAAACAAAGATTTACTTACATTTACTCGAATCCTTAAGCAGGTGTAAAATTTTGTCTATTCATTTCCACATATATCTCTCGAGATAACGTTTTCAATTCTTAAGTTCTTCATTTGTTTTTATACATTTTAAAAAGTGAAATTTAGTTCATAATAGGTGTAAGAAAATTTATACGGTAGAAATGACAAACAAAAATCTTTTAAAACTATTAAAGGAAATCCAATGTATGTTGGTGCAGTTTACTGATGGTTACTAATGACACACACAGCGGTTTTCACACCGTCTATACTGTCGGTTATAACACCGGTTCAGTGTTGAACATTAAATTGGTGAGAAATTAACCAAGATACTGAAGTAATACTTCTATTATCTTATCGCTAGAAAAGAAAAAAGAAAAGAACAAAACAAAATTGTAGGCAAATCCTATTGTTGACGGTAGACCACATAAAGATTATTATTATACTTTGTTATTCATTATGGGCAGGTAAAGATGTATTTTTTAAGTTTTACTTGGATGCCAATATCTATGTTTGACGAATAACTCATTGTTTAAATTATATTATTTATAATTTTCAAAAATGAATTATAAGATTTTTAGTTAGGAGCTAATTATGATTTAATTTAGTACAGTATGAATAGATAGAAAGACACGGCGCCTCAAAAACCACGGCGATAGTCACGTTATCTAAATCTGACGTGTGTCTAATTAGCCTAACGGTCAGGTTATTTTTTTTACGGAAAGAATTGGGGTTAATGATGACAATTACTAGACCGTATGACGAGTGAGTACGAACAGAAATTCCGACGCCGGCCTACACAAATAATCATTTGCCATTTCACGCCAGGTGAACCACGCCGACAGACTCAGGTGGCCAATGAGTTATGCTCACCGGGGTACCGAAAGTTCACCAGGTCCTGTATACAGCTGACCTCTGGAATAACTCAGCTGTAATGGTTCCATATATGGAGCTACATTTGTCTCCTCTGTTCACTGAAACCTCGGCCATAGGATCCTTTGCAGCAATTACCATAATGGCGAGGTCGTTTGGATGAACATCTATTTTTTTTCTTTTTCTAATTTGAAGTTAACTATTATTTAACAGCCGTGCGAACAAGGTCTCTTTATCCTTGAAAATTAATGTTTACGGTTCTGTCTTAATGTATGCGGATTAATCAAGATTTCTTTGGGGTTTAAAATGCTTGGAATTGGGAATGGTTCGAGAAAAACATAAATGAAGTTCGAAACAAATGAAACAAGCAATAACAGAGGATTCTTAACTCGTTAGAAAAACTGTTCAAGGAGCTGTTGTTTCTGGGTTCAATTCTCTAAATGGAAAGGGAAATCAGTTAACCACCATAAACCAGAAGTGGGTGGCTACCTATCGGTAACTAATTTCTCTATTAGTCAAACAGTCGATCGAATAGCTCACTTTTCAATACTAAATGGGAGTTTTCATCACGTAAGTAATTCAATTTAATTTTAAACCACACTGTAAATAATTTAACAAACAATTATCGTATATATACATATTATGCAACCTTTTCAGTATAATATTGAAATTCAAACCATAATGGCAGCTCATATTTAGTAAATGCATTAAAACATGGCACGGTATCCAGTTAGATTAATAATGCAATTCAAGATACATATTAAATAATATAATTTTTTTTTTTAATTTTTTTAATTTAACTATCAGAATTTCTGTGGAGGGGGAATTTATTTTCTCCTATCTGCTCCCTATTTAGGCCTCCGATGCTCTTACATTCATGGTGAAGTGGTGAGTTATATCAGTCGGGGAATGTTAGGTTACAAACTCGACCAATATCTATACAAATAGTAATGATAATTATTCGTTTATTTATGGAAGCTAAAATTATCATTCCTTCGTATAATTTGACTCGTAATTCTTACTCAAAAATTTCCTTAGAAGCGACAATATTTGAATGATATGCCATGAATGATACAATGATCACAATAAAAAGAGCTATAAACCCGGTCTGAAACAACCTATCTCAATCTTCCTCCAATTACAGTATAAGGAGAAGTAGCAAATTTTCTCTCTCATTTGAGAATCGAACTGACTCATAATAATAAGCATGGGTACTAGGCTGATTCTCCGGCACACTCAACGATCTTGTGCCCGAAACGTACGAATAACCGCAGCACAAACAAAAGTCAATAGTGTTTTGTTAGCTAAGTGACGTTTTGCATTGTGCCTCCTTCATCTGCCCATGACCACCCGCCCGAAAAAAAACCCACGACTTAATTATAATAAATGAATAATTCAAACGTCCGACTCATGCTGAAACAAAGCTGAGCAATAATAATCCTGAAATAGTGAGGACGTCTTCAATCGGAGGTGACTCAAGATGATACGGTGTAAAATAATACCTATTTTGGTTTGGTTTGCCACAAGCAGTAGCGTACAAAAAATCACGACTATACTCTTCTTTTTCTATCCGAAAAACGACTTCAACGAAGACGTGGCTTTTAATAAATTTAGGTGAGTAATCGCTAATGACAACCATTTTATGTTTCAACATCTACAGCGTATTCTTATACTCACTCCTCCAACTGCGGGCATGATTACCATTCTTTGAAAGCTCTTTGGTCTACCTGCATTTTCTAAAACTGTTAGCTCAAAACATATGCCAACTATACAGCTCAATATACTGCTAACGTGTTTTTCTTTTTTCTTAACTAACTATAATATATAATATAATATAACTATTTCGTCAGTCAGTTAGTCTGAAATCCACCAGAGTGATTCTATAAATAATCTAATAAATACCAATGTTTAAAAGTAAATACTAAAACACCTAGGGTTATACTGTACTTGTTTTTTAAGTATATATTTACTGAAACAATGGAAAAAATAATTACATGTGGAAAAAGTCAGTATCATTTCTCTAGCTTGGAATTTCTGAGTTCACATCTCCAGAATTTTAAACTCTAATAAATTCCGTTGTCGAGGACATATGAATTACGTCCAAGCAGATTTTCTTCGACTTGGATAGTTTAAAATACAAAACCAAATATTTTTTATTAGCTCAATCCTAACTAATTTCTCGTGTTTATGAATGACCTTAGCCTCCTCAAGAAATTTTCTCTACTTGGTCTTGCCCTTGGCTGTTTTCTTCGAATTTCTTACCCTGGGTCACTTTCAGCTGAGAGTCAATACATTATCACCTCCTAGATGTCTCCGAAGCTAAATAAAGTCGGTAAAATACCCTGATCTATTTTCTTAATGAGGTTTATTGTAATTTAGCAAAAAGGCCCGTGTAGTTTGGGACATGCCTTTTATTTAGCTAAGAAAAGTGATACAGTACTCAGACTAGAGGTGATTACCCCGGAATAGCGTTCTTCAGCCAAAGGCTACAAGTACGAACAGATGCAACTCTCTCCTCCAGGTAGGAATTTCCGCTTAGTCAGGGGTTAGGTCATAGCAAATGTAAGTTCGCCATGTGGTAACCACATAAGATCTGGTTATGCTATTGTCGATTTTGGACGTTGACTTGGCTTTGTAAAGATATTGTAAGTGCCATAACGAGATTTATCATCAGAACAATTGTTAGGGATGAGACAAGTATGTCAGTTTTTAGTGTTAGCTGTAACGATACAGGCTGCTTATTGTAGCATCGTGAAAAGAGTTCTCCTATTTAAGAGAGTCGACACAGATGAACATATCTCAGAGAAATTACATTTTCGTAGATTTTATAATAAAGGTCGCAAAAATAAACCAATCAACCTGGAATTGTAAAAATACATTAAATAATCCCCCAAATCCGGGTTTTTTTGTTGTTGTTTTTCGAAGCTCTCTAGTTAGAAACTCAGGATGAGGGGAAAAATATAGAATATTTAGGTTAATCGTATCCTTATACTAGGAGTACCTGCTTGAAAGTGGTGTGAGAGGATTAAGGGGTGTGGGAAGCCTCGGTGGAGGTTGGTTGTTTCGGTACAGTGTGGAGAGTCCACTGGTGGTCAAATCCGGGTGTTTCTGTTAAAGCTAAAGTATAATAACAGAAAGGATACGAAAAAAATCAAACGGGAAGAAAGTTGGTCATCTCAAATCACAGTTCGGATGCTACACGCTCATTGTTAACGATACAAAAGCGGAATTATTCTTGACGATAATTAAAAAAATGCTTTATTGACACCGAGAGGAATGACTTAGGAAGTATATTGTTATATAAAAAAAATTCGGATTTTAGTAAGAAACAGAATTGAATGAGAAGTGGGTAGAAAGAAACATATTGGAGATTGCTAGAAGTTAATTAAAGGAAGACCGTAGACTTTTTCAGAGATTTATATGGCAGATAAGATTAAGTGGTAAATGGGTATGTGAGAAATTGGAGGATTAGGTCACAGTGGACAGAGTAATTGTATACAAATGAAGGGACATTGGCGATTATTTTTAAGGATTTGTGATTGCAGGGATTGGACTTTTTGATTGATGGGCGGTTGTCAACTAAACATACTATAACAGTACAGTTTGGTTTTTGAAAGCTTACAACGACAACCGCCCCGTGATATGAAGTATTAATAGAGCGCTATCAAATTAGACAAACTATTTTTGATTACTAATACCTTGTTATGAACAATGTGGACTAAGACCAACCTTGTTAAAATCATTAAATTTTTCAGTTTATTTTTCCAAAAATGTAATAGAATCCTTCAAACAACAAGTTTTCTCATCTAAATAACGAGCGTAGAAGTTTTAAAACGTGAGAGCTAACACAAAGAGGATATTCCCTAAAATCCCGTTAAAAAAACAGAGCCTGTATAGTTAGGTGAAGGAGGCTTATGCTTCCACTTTCTTCTTCGGTACTCCACCACCTGCCTACCAGATCGCATGTACAGGGTAGCCGGATCAAGAACAAGAGAGAAACCTCCAGAGCTAGCTTTCTACAGGCTAAATGGCTAGGAGCAGTCATCAAGAAAAGGGCTTTCCTTCTGCCTTGCTAGCCTTGGAAAAGAAAGCAACTCCTGCCGTGAACAAGTTCTTTCATTGTCACCTCTCGAAAGCTATCCAGCCTACTTGCCAATTAGGCTCTCTTTGTTCTTCACGGGACTGAGAGGTTCAACGACACAGTGACCTTTGTTTCTAAGGCTTTCTAGTTTCTTTCGTTACGCAGTTTGGTGCTTTTCTAGCGCTGTTATCGCCTCTGTAAACTGACATTTTTCAGTCCACATTATTATTACTTGTGTCAATGAGCAACTTGTTAAATTATAACAAACGTTAATTTTTATCAGTTAAAATTCGATACATCAATTGAAATGTCAATTTCGAAATAAGCACACCTTCAGTTTAAAATTTTACAGCAATCGAAAGTTCGAGAGGAAGACTACAAGTGTGGGCTGGGCACTTAATGTGAGCTTCTTAATACTTTATTGTCTTTATAAAACTCATAACCTCTTCTTTATTGTAGTAGCGCTTTCAATAGATCTACGCTGTCATCCTTAGTTATTTCTGCAATAAAATAGAGAGTCAAATGGTTACCTGCGCATATGGAGCCAATCTAATTACTCTTATTAAGTGAAAATGGTCCCAGTCATTAAGTAAAACATAAATTATATTCAACTAACAGTACTGAACTGTACTTAGTTTTAAATTGTTCTTCTATTCTGCTACTATTAAATTTTTTTTAAATTCAGAAATACTACATCTATGCAGTCAATAATCAATTTTGAAATGAAATTCAAAAACAAAATTAAAAACAATGAAACAACCATTAAAACCATAAAATTATAAAAAAAACCTAATTAAAACACAACTATATATCAATCTTACGGCTACTAACCCCATGTATTATGTGAGATATATAACTCATGTAAAACAGTAGTATGTTTTTATTTATTTAACAACCCATCCACGCTTCTCACTTTACCACTGGCTTTATCCAGGAGGTATGGAGGGGCCGGGTTTCATAGCATGCAGGTGTTCGCTATTACTTACTATTTATTAATATTATCCGACATTAGAGAATTTAATTTTAAGTCAATATTTTCTAGGCTATTTATTAATAATTTATCTCAATTACTTTATGCCTACAAGGCAGATTGTAATTTTAGCACAATAAAGAAGTTATATACTTATTTATTAATCATTTATCGTTTGTAGGGCGTAGGAATGTAACTTTATGTGATGGTGCTCTTTTAAATTATCGCTTATAAATTTTTTAAATTTATTCTTAAATTTTAACTTCATAATATAAATTTTTAACTTTTAACTATATTAACACATACACTAAACCATTTATCTCTCTGAAATGGCATTACAAAAGAAATTGCCTATAGGCTGACTGAAAGATACGTATTGTTGGCTTATTTTAATTTATTTTGGCGTGACAGTTTAAACGTGTTAATCTAAAAAGTAGAACATGGACGTTATTTTAACAGCTTCTGAGGTAGTTCCTAGATAAAAGTTATTCTTTTATTACGTCCTTGATCATTCTAATGACCGATGATACCTGAGACCTGATAGCAAACATATTTTTTCCACGATAAAGGTATACAAGTTCATGCTGGTGAACTACTCGTTCATATTCGTATAGGCTACGGAGTCGTCCATGAGTGACAAATCTCTATATGACTTTGAGCAGTAATTAGGACACTGTCTGACAAGGTCTGATCAGGAATGCAGTTGACCCGAGAACTGTAAGGCAGGGAAAGGAGTCAGAAGTACCAAGATCTAACGAACGACAGACTGCTGTGTCCTTGAGCTCTAATGGTGCTGATTATCTTCTCTTCTTGTGGCAGTGGTGTTGCTCTTCAGGTATATCATGGTGCTAGTACTGGCTAGGTAGGGTAATGGGCTTGCCTCGGCACAGATTGATCGCTTCGTGAGCCGCAGGTTGATCTGTAGTGATCGTCCAGCACGCGAGTACTCGATAGTTATGGCTGGCAGTACCATTGTGCAAACTGCCGAAGGAACGGTCGATATCTACAATAGAAATGCCATTTATAACAGTATCAACTCAGATATCACATTTCCTTCTTAGTGAAACATAAACTTGTCAGATTCGTGTTAAATTAAAACCATGCCGCGTCCCATGAAAAGATAAGCTACGGCTTATTATGGCCATTATTAGCCATTATATTGCATTTTTTCTTGTATTTTTGTCATTGATTTGGAAGACTTAAGACGAGCGAAAAACAAGAATTGTTTTTCGTCTCTATGCTAGTAGTTTCTTCATGTGTTCAACGACAGTGAACGTATAAATGATAACTGTGATATTTTAAGGTATATTATAATTCCTCGAGCATCTAGACATATTATGATTATCATTGGGTTAAGATATAAAACGACAAGTATACTTGATAATTTTAACAGAAAAAAACTAGGTTCTTTCTAAAAGCTCAGCTGGGAAGATATTTAACTTTACAATATGTTACAGATCAAAGTTTTTGTTACGTAACAGAGCTAATTAAAGTAAGATAATTGATTTCACATCTGAATTTTCCAGCGTGGATCAGTATAAAAAAAAACTACTCCAATTACTAGGAGAATCCGAGGAGCAGGAAGAGAATATCCAATTAGGGAAGACATCGTCCTACCAGTGGAATATGTGTTTGCCAACACAGTTCAGTGCCTGGCCAGCCATTACACAGTGGTTAGTGTACACTAGCTCCTTGCAACATGTATTAATTGTTGTTTCAACATAAAGAACGCAGAAAGTGTTGCATGATCGTTCCAGTTCAGAAATCGTTTATAGTAGGCTCCAGAGATATCCGATGGTCGTTCCAAATGAAAAATTATCGAGGAATAGGGGGGGGGGGGGGTTCTGTTCTCCCCCTTCTTGTTACTTTTCGTCTTTTTTTTTGTTCTTCTTTTTATCTTTGGACGGGAAGGCGATGTTATCTGTACGCAGTCGTGTCGCCATTACTTCTGCGAAGCGATAAATATTTGTAGCGGCGAAGACAGGTCTCGAGATGCACAGAGATTTGGGTCAGAGTTATGTGTGGTTGAATAGACGCAGACGCAAAAATCTTTGCATGGTGCATTTTACATATACT
Source organism: Acanthosoma haemorrhoidale (assembly GCA_930367205.1). Taxonomy (NCBI): domain Eukaryota; kingdom Metazoa; phylum Arthropoda; class Insecta; order Hemiptera; family Acanthosomatidae; genus Acanthosoma; species Acanthosoma haemorrhoidale. The sequence goes on from OV884011.1 coordinate 71,524,066, forward strand.
ATATACTTCATTCAGTGTAGTTACTCATACGCTTATATCCGGATACAAAAAAATGATTTTGATACAAGTAAGTACAAATATTTACGGGGTAAAATCTTTCTGGTCTCGTCACCATTATAAAAGTTCAAATCTGCATAATTTAACATAACATAATAGACTAGGCTTAACAGCCAAACTCTAGCCAACTATTGACACCTCTGTCAGATGTGCTTGCTGATTCTCTACTGATTTTTCCGAAAACAATGTGCAAAATGGAGATCCAGCAAGAATAACATTGCTACATTGAAAATCAGGTTTATTAAAAAAGTTTACCAAAGTTGGCATGTAAAAGGAGGGATAGGATTCCACTAATTCAATAGAAACAACATGAAGTAAAAAAACTGGTTCTTAGTGATCATAGTTCATAACGAATATCGATATATTTTCAAAACAACATCGTTTATTCCGAATTATACACGTTATATACGAATTTATAGTTGTGCAAGAATTAGGTTACTGCAGACGAGACAGAAAACTAACCAAAGGCATTGCTAAGAACAGATTATACGAATTATACTGTACTTTCTATTATAATATTTTGTGCAAGCAAGGATCATAACCGTTCTAACTTATAACCCTTCATTACTCATAACAACAAAATTGATGGGACAAAATTATCAAAAATATATTCTATAAAAAATGGGGTATAACAATAGATAGGCATCTCCTTCTCTACTCATTTTAGTAATAAAATAGAAAAAGTACGACACAGATCTTACCGGCTTTCGCACTTGCTAACTTCACCCAACGTGTCGCTGCGTTTCAAACTGATGATCTATAAATGTGTCCTCCGGCCAGCTCTGCTGTACGGTGCCCCGCTATTTACCCACTTGACTGACAGTACAGCCCAATGTCTCCCACATTTCCAGAATGGAATCATGTGAAAAGTGGTCAGACATACCTCTCTCGAGAGGACCTGCATCCGTTGCTTGGTGTGCCGTCGGTGGGCGAGTTTATCCGCCGGAGACACATCAGGTTTTTTGACTCGTCGCAGCACCTGACAAACCCAGTGTTTAACACTATGACCCCACCACCCCTCCCGCATTGATGGCAACAGACTGTTGGGGAAAAAATTAGGTTAAGAATTAGAATATAAGTTAGTTTTAAGTTTGATCAAAAAGGTGAGCCCCACCACCTTTGATAGAGTCAGTTCAGTCCAGTCACGTATAATGTCCCTTGTTTATTCCATTATATAATTTTTATAAATTAACAAAACCTTTATACAGTGTAGCGACGCTACAGGAAATATATAAAAATAATTTGTAAATAGATTCGCCTGAGGATCTATAATTGTATATAATTTTCTGTAAATTTAAAGGTGCTAGGAGGTGGAAAAAACAAAAACAAACAAAAAAAACACACCTTTTACCCAAGTGTTCGTCTTGTCCGTGTCGTCACCACATATTGCCAAACATTCTCAGCACGAGGTTTTCGACCTGATTTCGTGAGTAATTCCTTCCCGCGTATACAAAAATATAAATGGTGCCGTTATAAAAGTGAACACAGAACGAGGTAACGGTAGCCGACGAATGAATGCTTCATACATACTCTGATTCTCACAGTCCTTGCTAAATGTATGTAAACCAGTTAATTCAAATGAACGAGGATTTATCAGCCACATCAAGTTTGTTTCTTCAATATATAAACTAATCTGTTTATAAATAAATACTGGTTGTTTATTACATTACTGTTAAGTATTAAACTTTTACGATAGATAATGATTTTTTTGTAAATGTACTAAATAAAATAGGTCTCAATATAGCTTCTTCCAGAACACCTTTCCACCTAAATAACTTTGCAGTAAATGCAACAGATACAACCAATGTCTTAAATAAATAATATCATTACTGAAATTAAGCCTAGAATTGAAAACTCCTATTTAACCGAAGGCTTGATTAAGTGAGCAAGAAGGCGAAACTATGATATTTAAATAAAAACCAGGCAACCAGTTAATTTCAGAATTTTTTTTTTCAATCTTTTCAAGAGCGCCTTGTTCTACTTCGTTGCCAAATTCAAAGAAAAAAAAACTCCTATCAAAAGGGTAACCGGTAATCGAAATGTGCTTTATTTTATTTTGGTTGAAATAAAACTACGAAAGATGTGTTAAAATAAGTTGAATGTGATAAAGATTTTTGAGGATACAGTACTTCTTGAGTATTTATGATTCAAAGTTTACGTTTTCACTATAAATAAGGGTATGTTAACGAGCTTGAATTGGAGAAAGTGCCCTCGCTACTCGATGAATTATTGGCAATAGTCCCTCACAATTGACAATTCCCCTAATTCTATCGACCCCACACAATTGGTTAATCGATTTCAATCTAACATTTTGGAGATGTTAATATGCCGATTGTAACTTCAACACATTTATAAACCACGTTCAGTTAAAAAAAAAAAGCTGGCACTTAATCTATTTGTTGCATGCAGCACCTGCTATGGTGTTATAAATTTATTTGTTTTATATAGGTATAGCCATAAAATAAACATATCACATTAAAAATATAAAAAAATAACCTTTATTACTAAAAGCTACAGTTAAAACATTAAAAAGTAATAAAATAGAACATTCCAAGCAGAGGTTTGAAAAGAACAGTAAAATAAAACTACAATAGTATTGTTTTTCAAATATATAATATTTATAAAAAAAAGAAAAAGTATATTTTTTCTGATTGATCGAGTTTACTAAAATTTATAGTTTTTCTATTTCTTCGTAAGTAATTTTTTTTAAAAATCAATTAACCAAGATATCTTTTTTTTTGCTTTTATGTCTCTTTATTTCACATTTTTTAGAGATAATTTTAGTAAAAAGACAATAGCCTGAGAATTTTCCGTTTAAGTTAATAAAATATAAAAATATGTTTCATGTACATAGATTTACAAACAGTTTTCGTATTTGAATTAGATTCGATTCGGGTCATATCGGAAAAATGTTTACTTTTTTCATATTACAACCTATAAACCTAAAACTCCAGATATTCTTCCTTTCCCGGAAATGAAAAATGGCCAATGTATCTCTCTCAAGAATTACTAAGGAATCGTAGATGATATTGATTTATAAATATAATTTGTTCTTAAATATTTGCCTGTGTCAAAATTAATTCTGTATTTTGAGTACTTTGTCCTTGGATTATTGAGATTATATTGAATTATTTTTTTATTCCACGTCCTACGTAGTATTAATAAGAGTAACAATGCCGCTTTACACAATTACATGATGTAATTGTTTACTAAAGTAACTGGTTAAAAAAAAATGTAAATATAATAAATAAATAATAAATATAATATATTATTTTGTATTGCTCAGCTGGTTTTGAATAGTTATTGTGATTTGATATTTTAATGAAGTGAATACCCGCCTCCTTGATTTGATGGGTCGATCACATAACTACAAATTGCAAATAGAATCGCAATGGCCATCAATCTAAATAAATTCCCTATTATGTTTTGCGGTCTTGTCAACTGGAACGAACCCATCTAAGAACCAGTCCGGAACCATCGCTGATGGCTCCAAAAGAACGCCTATAATTGTGAGTCTGTGGTTTAGTGGTTTCGAATCGCTGAATAAAGAACAAAGCATTCATCATGGAAAGAAAATTTTAATTAGCGACGAGTATTTGCTAGGAAATTCTAGATGCAGCATATATGTCTTGTTATATAAATCAATTTATGAATTAATTTTAGTTGTAAAAAATGTATCGTTGAAAGTGAAAGGGAAACATTTTTTCCCCACGTATTTTACTTTACTAATATTATGCCGAATTTATTTGAATAAATATTAGTAATATACTTCAAGGTGATTTAATTATTTCAGCATTATCGTCATTTTTAGGACTTGTTTGTGAATAAATTTAAATAATGGAGAAAAGTCACGCTATCAGCAGCAGTGTAATAAATCAAACGTTTTAATGATTATAACAATTTCAGGCAGATATGATTATATTTCCGATGGTAATAACATTTTTCACGTCATTTATGTAATTCATTCAATACTTAATAAGTCGACAAATCGCACTTTCTCCAGTTTAAACAGTCATTTCATATTAAGCAGTTATTAACCAATGGTATGTTTCTTTGCGAATTATAACTTTGTCACCTGTTTCCGTATAGTAAAAAAAAAAAATTATAAATCCTGGGGAATCAATAATTCACATACACAATTGACTTGTTGGCTGCGAAAGTGAAATGTTGAAGAGTAGCGTTATATCTCAGATCTGTTTGTCGGACAGGAAAGGTTCCCTGATTCAGAAAAATAGGAGTACAATTATAGCTCAACTGAACTAAAGTTGTTAATTAATTGTTTCTATCAATCTTTAGTATAGAATACTTATGAAAATAGTGTTATTCATCAAATATTAAAATTCATTCAAGGAATAACAAAGATTCCAATGTTGGTCTGCTAATATTTTTAAAAAGCCCTCTAATAGAATGATCCTTTAACGTATTACGAAGATATAAATTAGCAGACGAAAATTATTTCAACTTGGAATGGAAAAGAGCATTGAAGACCTTTGAAAATTAAGAAGAATAAGGATCCCTAGTTATCAATTTATCTTGTAATCAATGGTGATTTTTTAAAGACCTTGGTTAGGATTGATACCTTATATTGTATTAGTTTACTGCATATTGCACGACAATAATATGTTATCTTATAATAAAACAATATATTTGATTACTTCATGACTAAGACAATCTTTGTTCTAAAGACTTTTTTTTGTACCGCCGATAGCCAGGAGTGTGCTGACCTGGAAAAACTTGATACTTTAAATAGAACTGACCACTAATACCGAACAGTATAATACATAATAACTAACTTGAACGTTTCCATGTTAGATTGCAGATGAAAATTACGTAAAAGTAAATAAGTTTAATACGTAATACTCAAATCAGGAAATGCATTTAGCCAAGACACTATTCCGTTAAATAAAATTTATTGGATACTCACATTTCAAGTACAAATACAATCATTGGGCCCTTTGTATAACAGTATTACAGTTGATAACTATACTGAAACCTGCCTATTCTTGTCAAATGAGTATTCTGTTTTTGATTACAAGAAACATGAAACCTGCCAGAAAAGATGATGCAAGAAAGGTTTCACCACCAAAGTATACTTCGTGGCTCTGAAATTATAAATTTTATAGAAAATGGTTTGAATTTCATTAAGTTTCTATTATTGTCACAAATATTAATTTCTCTGACAGGATTAATTCATTAGAGTTAAGGGAGAAGGTAAGATGTATGATTATTGTCACAGTCTAACGCTGTCGGTAAAAAAAAAGTTTTGTTTTTTACCTTATTTTTTTTCAAAACACTAAATTTGAAGGCCGATGTAATTACTTCCTACTAATACTATTTTATCATGGGACTACAAAGGACTAACCGGCGACCATAAATCACTATGATTTGCTTAACAATCGGAGGTCACATTTGTGGTGGTCACGGATTCCGGTGAAATTGTTTTGATCTTGAACAATGTTCGATTCGACTAATGTACACGAGATTTCATGGAAATGTTCACGGCAGAAATAACTATGTTTGAATTATATATTATGGGATATAATATCGGTAACCGTTCAGTACAAAAACCTATACAACAGGCAAGCGGATCAAAAGACAATCACTGCCTACTTTCAACAAATTGATTTAACAATTTTTTATTTTAGTAAAATGACAAGCATCTCCGAAGAAGAACCTTGTAATCGTGACAAAATTTTTGGGAGAAAATGGACACCACTTTTGAAAGACCACAGGAAAGGAAAATCCTCTTACAGATAATGGGTAGATGATTCTCCATCGATACAGATTGTAGTTTACATAGTTTTGGAGTTTTAAAAAGATCGATTTTTACTTTTTCGTTTCTTTTAAAGTATAATTCGAAAAAAGGCATGATATATGTAGTGTCACGGTATAAATAAAACAAAAAAAAGAATTTACATTATGATATAATCTAATTTGTATTGTAAATTAGTTTATTTTTTAGTTTTATTGGTTAAATCTTGATTTTTCATTAAAAATATGTTTCATGTACATAGATTTACAAACAGTTTTCGTATTTGAATTAGATTCGATTCAGGTCATTTCGGAAAAATGTTTACTTTTTTCATATTACAACCTATAAACCTAAAACTCCAGATATTGTTCCTTTCCCGGAAATGAAACATGGCCAATGTATCTCTCTCAAGAATTACTAAGGAATCGTAGATGATATTGATTTATAAATATAATTTGTTCTTAAATATTTGCCTTTGTCAAATTAATTCTGTATTTTGAGTACTTCGTCCTTGGATTATTGAGATTATATTGAATTATTTTTTTATTCCACGTCCTACGTAGTATTAATAAAAGTAACAATGCCGCTTTACACAATTACATTATGCAATTGTTTTCTAAAGTAACTTTTTTTTTTTTTTTGTCCTACCTGAGGCTGACCTTAAACGGGCTATTTTTACTAAAATTTTTACTAAAGTAACTGGTTAAAAAAAATGTAATGCAACCGGCTTAGTTTCTAATTAATTACAACTGACTTTTCCACAAGGAAACAGTAAGATAATCACATGCACACAACAAATAATATAAATCCCATAAGGTTATGCTAATGAACAGTTGTCTTCATTTATTAAATACAAATTACATCATACAAATAGTAGGAAACATTTTTGTAATTGATACTTAGTGAATATCTTTATTTGTTTTCATTCAAATTTATAAAGAACATTGTTTGTTCCCATAGCTTCGTAACTATAATTGATTCATTTACATTAGCTCACTTTTAACTGGGAAAGGTATACTTGTCATATGAGTTCATAACTTTGTTCAAGCTACCGCTTGTTCTATTTTGTTCCTTTTACGTCAAGTATTCCAAAGATCGCACTATTTGTTCATTGGTTAGTCCGAAGGCAGAAAAGAATGAAATTCAAAAGGAGAAGTTTCTATTTTCGAAGTAAGGGGATCGTTTACTTGTTTACGTTAGCAGCCGTAAAAATCATAAAATCTACATGAAATTTCAATACAAAGGTGAATTCAAAATAATTTTTGGATTTATTATGCTATATTTTGTTAGGTTAAGTTATAAGAACGGGAAATATGGGAGAAAAAAATAAAGTCGGGTGGGCCCCTGCCTCCCTGCAAATCTAGCCGTGTCATCGACAAGAATGAGGAGGGTATGTTGCGACAGTCGATCCATTAGCCCTCCCATAATCCCACGTTGGGAGGAGTTAGGTAGGGTAGACACGTCTGCGAACTGGGTTAACTCTATTTCCATAATGACACCCTTCTCTGAGCATATGACGTCACCTGGTATCAGAGGTGACTGAAGCGATTCTCTCAGCGATAATTGCCGGTCGCCGGGATCGAAAGGCTTCATTCAACGGTTTTTATGGCCTTTATGAATGTCCTGGCGAAAATTCCGCAGGTTCGTGGACTTAATGACATAGTATCATTGCAACCGTAACCTTCCAGAAATTCAGGGTCGAAAGAATTAAGATATCGAAAAACTAATTGCTTAAAAATCTGCTGCCATTATTTTTAGGGTTTCGTTAATTAATTAAGTGAGTGTATATAAGCGGTGTGGACTTGTTTGTCTGTTCTGGTCTTAGTTCGTCTACTTCTCGAGCTAGATAACACGCAATTTTACATAAAGATTTCATTTTATGTAAGAAAGATAATCGTGCCCATAAAAAATGAATGAGTGTCAGTGTCTTTAATTAATTTCTTGAATGAAAAAAAAATTGTTTTGTATAATGTCTGAAAGTCCTGATTTACATTCTGTAATTTTTGTTTTTTAAAACCATAATTACAAAATCACTAGCGCTTTCATTTACACTTGTTTGCAACTTTAATTTTGACCGGTAGTTTACCCTTTAAATGATTCGATGATGCATCAAATAAAAACAGCCCGTGGAAATTATGGAGATTGATTAATAAACTAATTAGTAATGATTAATAAATATTTGTTCAGGTTATAAGTTGGTTTATAAATCATCTTGGTTTCCTGATTAAACATCTGTCATTAGTTGGGGGAACCACAAATTCATTGATAACAAGTGTCACCATCATTGTCAAGTGTCACAATTGTGTTGTGACCCCATATGGTGGTTAGTTAATATTAATGGATATAGAGATGCTAAATGTAAAAGTAGGACTATGACAAATATTAAAGCAATTATTAATAATGAACTACTAGCAATTAGAAACCAAATATTGTACTATCCTGGTAAGTAAGAATGGAAATTAAAAATCTGGACCTGCTTAATAATATGTATTATGTGCTGATTTAATTTTTAATTTTAATGATATGCTTAACTGTGTGATTAGGTGACGACCATACTTTTTGTCAAACATTTCCCGCAATTATTTCTTAAACAAAACGTATACCTCATTTGGTATACTCATCCTGGGGAGTTTAAAATTTCTTTTAAATTATAGATCTATTCAATAATGCTCACGGTTACTAAACATGAAGAAACAAACAGACGTAAGATTGTCTGCTACTTGTTCAGAAGTAAAACCTCTTCCATCTATTTTGGATATTATACATTTTAAAAGATCCGAATTCGAAATTCAGATAAAACCTAAGGGTATGGGGCTGTTGTCTTTTAGACGGCTATCCATCCATCAAGACGCAGTACTGCTTAATAGTGTGGCTCAGTAAACTGGCATGGTCCAAGGAATATGCCATAACTTTATTTGTATAGTATTTAACATAATGAAAGAGTTTGGGGTTTTTGGAAAAAAAGAAAAGAAAAAGAGCCATCTCGTATAATTATGTGATTAGCAGTTTTCATAATAATTGTATGCATCCAGTTATCTTAATAGCTATATCTTCAAGTTTAAACCTGATGGTTCCGGAATCAAGAACTACGCTATAACCTAGTTCTGCGAATAGAAGATGAACTTCCTGTGTTCCAGATGAACGATCTCGTTGAAGGTCCAAGGCATTCGTGATCCTTCGAAACACTGTCAGTCTGTCACGAATCTTTGCTCACAGGTCCTTGGTGTCATTGCTAATGAGGAAGTCACGAGATGGCACAGTGCCGTCCTCCAGCCCTGCTGAGTCACATGTGTGTGTGTACCTGCGAATCCTTGGCATTTTTACTAGTTGTGGGCTAATAAAAAACATTTCGTTTAGTCTACGACAGTTGATATATTTCTTTGTACGAGTGTCCCATGTACTATAGCCCACCCTGTATTATTAAGTATCAATTATGATTCGAACTTCGTCAGTCGAACGCCCAGCGCAATCGAATTGGCCACAGCGATAAGCACAATACCGAATGAAGAAAGAAGATGAAAGAAAATGTTGTTTTTTTCGGAAAACGTCTTAATAAATGAAAAAACAAATAAAGTTGGATTTTCACGAGTATTATCAAGATTTGCTAGGAAGAATATGCTATTTTTGGACTTTAATAGGGTGCGATAAAATACCTTAATAGGAGATCGTAATGCTTACAAATCTGATCATTTTCGTTTTCACGTCAGCAGCCACGTGTCAGTGAACATTTTCTATCCCATCTCGCAGTATCGCCTTTGATGATATGATGCGGCAACACTGAAACATCTCAGATAGGTACCCTATTTTTAATAACCTAGTAGGGAACATTTTACTAAGGCCCTTTCACTTTGTTAAAAGCTTCAGTAGTAATCTGTAACATCATAAACGGAAAACATAATAGAAATATCGCAATCGCCTGCTGTTTCAAAAGCACCACCTTTGGCAAAATAGAATGCACGAGAAGGCTTATTGTGATGTGAACGGGTGAAAGGCGTTGGTGGACAGTTTGGCGCTTAATATTGACTAACTATCAATGTATGTTGACGTTGACTTTAACTGAAAGTAGGAGAGCGACGGAAGGTTGGCCATCAATCACCATTCTAATTTCATTATGTGTGTCCTTGGACTTAAGATTAGGTCTCTCAGCCGAGGGTCACTAAGGATAGTGAAAGAAGAAAAGGTAATCAAACTAATGCATTGATGTACCCAAAATGTGAAAAATAAACATTAATTGATCGTGGTAACAGCTGCTTACTTGTTTTTTATAATCGTTGCTTCTCTGCCTAATATCTTCCATTTCTTCTATGCTTTTTTGGAGTTCCATCCCACGAGAGAAAGGAGTCTGGCTGACAGAAGACAATTACTAGACATATAGTCGTTCATCAGTCATTATACATTACTATCAGTTTTCTTGATATTTGACTTATTAAAGGTTACAGTTTTCAAAAAAACAAAACGACTATAAATAAGTCAGACATATAGTGCTTTTTTCTCATCAAAATATACGCCCTTTAATGAAGTTATAATATCAGCAATACAGAAAGATAAATAAATAATATTAAACCATGCATAACGGTTTTGTACCTTCCTGCCAAGGTGTGGTTTATTAGTAGTCTCGAGATTGCACGTATACCTAAGACTCATCTAATTGTCCAGTTTTCTGCAGAAAGAGTCTAGAAGAGGAAAACTACCAGAAGTTCCAACTCTGGCAAAATTAGTAGTTTTTTCACAGTAATTTTTTTCTCTTCTAGGACGGCCTTTTACTAATTTAACCATTCTGGTTTTAGAGATGACGACACGTAAACCATTACTCAAACAATAAACCTGTAGGTCATTAAATTTTATTCTCATATCCAAATTTGAGGTCGACGAAAGTACGTTCTGTATTATTTATATACAAGTTGAACTAGACTGGACTCAATGATTCACCCTGTTTCTCAATAATTGCGCCCTTGTACCTTCAAAACTGGTACAGGAGAGTACCGTGTAACCACCCGGTTGTGGTAGTTACAATTTTTTTTTTTCACTCATCCTCGCTGCTTTGCTTTATTATATAATCGTTACCACTTAAGAGCTTGTTGATTTGTATACTTAGTAATTCCTTGGTTTTTCACAATCCGAGTTTGTTCGTTTTTTTGACAAAATTCCATATTCTTGATAGTTATATTGACATTTTGGAAAGCGCCTGGTCATTATGAATTGATACCGGGTGCTTTGTTATGAGGTGCTTCCTGAGTACTAAACACTTCCATAAGAGTACAATCTTCTTGTTCGTAGATCACTTCCTTCTCCGGCTTCTGGGAACTGGGATATCCGATATTAAAGAGTTTTTTTTTCTTCTAAACTTTATGAATAGCCGGGTGCCTCCATCAACGGTGTTGCGGATGCAAACTATTTTTTTTCTCTTTCTAGAAAACTTTTCAGATTTATGAATGTGTGAACAGAACAGTACAAAGGAAATTCCAAAGTCATGAATAGCTACTTTTAAGGCGTTAGTGTAAACAATTCAAGCATTACATAAGTATCTTCCTTTGTCTATTCTTATCCTCGTTTCTTAGTATTTTTTTTGGTACTCCTGGTTTCTGGAAAAGGTAGTTTTCAAGGATGTACAATATTTTTTCTGCTATGTATTTATCCCATGAACATATTAAATATATGTTATATGATTTAAAGTTATTGTAATAGGCCACATAATTTCCGTTGTTATATCTTGACTGAAACATTCAAATCGTAAACCATATTATTAAATATACCTTTAAAATTGTAGATACTTTGTAATATCGTTACTGTCACTATTTTAGATCATTTAACTCATGCGATTTTTTTCTCTTCTTCAGAGTGAATTCTTTGGTTCTCAGATATTTTCTAATCGGTGTTACACAAGAGATAGATATTCATTGATCAACACATCGTTGAAGAGAGTTTACTAGAGGCACGTTTTCCTCCAAGCAATTCTTCACCGAGATTGTCTCATCAACATTGCTATAGAGCAGCATATGCTACATTTCTACTCACCATGTGCAGAGACGATCCAGACATTTCTTCGAATGAATGTGACAACTATGTAGGTTATTAAGAAACGCCTAGTTCCTCATAGTCTTGTTCATTTTTTTTCTTTCTTCTTCTTTCGCAATGACTTATGTTTGCCGACTTGCTGCATTCTGGATGTTTTTCAGCGAGTTCTCTCTCATACCTTATCATGCTTTCTTGGAATCCCGTTCTCTTTACCTCAATCGGTTATACAAATGTTTGCCGAGTCTTAAGGAAGATGCATTATATACAAAGAGCTAATGGGAAGTCATCATTCTTCTGTTCCCTAATAACCATTTCTTGGCTACTATCTTAGAAAGCACATAAACACATTATTTTTACTCAATAACATATTAAACCGTCATATAAGGTGTATTGGTAATATTTTTGGAGATCCAATTTTCGTATAGAACGAAGATATTTAGCATGACAGGTTTACATTTTACTTGTAAATTGATCGCCAAAATAAGAAAAAAAAAGTTACCTGATTAAAATAATGAAGGGTCGGTTGTTAATCAATTATTTACAATTAAAAAATATTTTTTTTCGCAATCGCAACGAAACCCTTAATTGAGTGATGCTTCATTGACTTGAATTTTTTTTATACCAAAGTAGCATATAGCCAACAAAACAAAAAAAATAAATCTTATGCAATATCTGCAACCATTCACAATCATTAGCTCTTAGCCTTTCCTTTAGAGGTTTTATGCTAGGCCCGCAACAGGGTGGTTTCCAAACCAATTACAAAGTGCTTTTCGAAAGGTAATCTATCACTTCGCCATCTAGTGCACTGTATAATGTAATGTCGGAGTCGGTGAAAAATGGATGCGTGGCGATGAAGTCAATTTGTAGGCGACTGCCCTCCACTGATTAGTAGACAATAAGTGAGAGATGATGGATATGTGGTTTGATATTCCGACATTAGAGAGCAGTGATTTTCTTCGGTGTAGTACTCCACATGGATAGCCACGATGAAGGTCTAGATGAACGTCGGAGATATAAGAATGTCCCCTTCACCGAGCTTTAGGAAATAATACCGAGGAGTAAATAATTTGAGAGAAATCAAGAGCTGGAGTGGGCAGATCATTCCTTGTGTAATATATTCAGTTTGGTAATTTTTATCTCAGGCAAACATATATTAAATCAATTATAATGTGAATTCTTGATTCTGTTCGAATCAGATCATATATCGCTATTGCCTATTTTCCAATCAGGGCTTACTAAACAACTAAAACAATCTAAAATTTTAGTTGAATGATTCTCAATAGTTTGAATAATCTTGAGCAAAATATAATACTAGTAAAATAATATTCAAAGACAGAATTGGATTAAAAAATAAAATTCATGCTTCGTCCCAAAAGATCAATCATTTTGGAACAACTTGTGCCTGGGATGTTTGTATGATTGAGATAGTATGATTTATTAATAAATTGCTATGGCATTGAATTCAAACTCGGTCTTGAATCCAATGCATCGCAATTTATTATCAGAAGAAATAGGTGACAACGAGTTTTCTGAAGAAAACTGTTCATTTAAACAAATATGTAGGATTTTTTTAGTAAAGTTTTTTATAAAACAAAATTTATTTGCTGTTTAAAACTACGCTAAAAAAGAAATACGGTTTAAAGAGATATTTTAATTAATTTAAAGCGATCCTTATGTCAAAACCCTCAGTAAAGTCCAACACAAAATGTTAGATTTCTGAGGACCCTAAAATTCAGGCAGTTTGATAATAATGCTTCCCATTTTAAGACTTCTGGTCTACTAATTACTCTGTTTGAATGCTAGAATTAAGTTACATTATAAAAATTTTATTGATAAAAACCACATACATACATTTCTCACGAGAAGCTGAATCCCTGGATGGTGGTGACGTGCCGCCTCGGAAGCAATCTCGCATCTTTGATTGAGAAAGCTGATTGATGAAGGTCCGATGATTTATGACTGAACCGACCCGTACCGATGGCCTGATGATTGTTCCGAGATGTTTCTCAGACATGTCACCTCTGTTTGTATATTGGTGTGTCGGTCCCCTAACAGCACTGTTGTCTTTCTTACTGATGGATCTTCTAGGTGGGCTATAATGTAATGAAGTGGCGGAGGGACGGTCAAAGCTAAACATTTTATTTCATAAATATTTGCTATGTTTCAGATAATTTTCAAACTCCTCTAGATAAAATATATAGGATTCGTGTTGTATCGAGTACGTCAATGTTCAACATGCGCAAAGGCACATAATCAGACTACCGTCGAATTTTCAAAGCTTTAGGTATGTTTCACAGTCCAATGAATGCATTTTATTTTTTATGCAAATCTGGCGAGATATGCTTTGGTTCTTTTCAGTTTCCATAAACCAACTGAGCCCTCTAGAAACTCAGACCTGATTGACATGAAGTCTCGCAGTGAATGTATCAATTCCTGCATGAATCAGTTACGACTCCATCACTTCCCTCTTATGAATTTTTAATTACTTTATAGAATGTTGGGGATAGCTATAAAAATCACATTACATGTCAATAAAAGAGGATAAATATTAGTCAAACGTTTAGTAACAAAAAAAAATAATAAAAAAAAATAAAGAAACTGAACATAAACCGAATAACGAATGTTCGCTTCGAAGAAAGTCCATAATTATTGTTTCCGCTAGAACCACAATGTCCTTTATATAAATACCAAACTCAACTAGAAACCTCCTAGTTCTTTACGTAATGGTACCCGCAATCAATCCAAAATACTCTTAACGAAGAACTGTCTCTTTGCAAAAAATTTGTTTAGGAAAGTGATGGATACTCTTTCCGTATGTCTTCCTTCTCGCTTCAGTTTCCACTTTTTCTGCTTGATTCATAATAATAATAACAAAAGTTAATATTTAATTAATCTCTAAGTGATCAATGCTGAGATAATAGTATAAATGGCTTATTTCATCCTTAATTTTCTAATCTGCAATAAAATTTTGATAGCTTAATCCGGATTTTGTTTAATTTTTCTACAATCCAAGGGTTTCATTTGAAATTTTACACTATTTGAATCAGGTACCCAGGCATAGGGATTAATTTAGGCCAGTAGAATATTTAAAATGGAGAACGTAAGTTAAAAGGCCTTAGTTTAAATCTTTAGGCTACAACATCAAATTTTAAATAACTTAGGCTATGATGATGGCCGCTTTTGATACTGGGCGAGTAAAATGCATAGTCTTTATGTCCATGATCTGCAAAAGAACCTCTAAATTAGGCCAATGTCTGCCTTTCTACAATTTCGCACTGGTTTCAATACCATTGACAAAGCAGAATGGCCAGAACAAAGCGATATAAAGATATAGACAACACCCCAAGACAGACTTTCAAGATGGCAATCATGGCCCGCTGTGGCCGGGGTCAGAGTTGAGCCCTCGTAAACGACAGACCCGACCTTCGGCTATACGGGACACGACACAGCTCATAGATATGTGATATATGGCAGTTCTTGTCCGAGATGTGGGGGGTCTTAAGGGCGTGGTTTTTTGTGTCACAGCTGCCACGTGTGTGTGAAAGGATATGCACACTTAGTTAAGATGGACCATTCTGGAATGTTCTGGTGAAATACCTTTCTGAAGTGTTTGTCAGCACATTTAAACCAATCGGACTTACAGCAGCATGCTAATTAATTAAATAGCTTCAGTACCACAGCTAACTGCTATTTATTTACTTCTCATTTGGATGTGTGCCACGTTCTTCGTCAGTTTCTACTGGTTTGTATCCGGTGACGCTGTCGGAGGACTTCCCAAGACTCCGCATCCTCTCGCTGCGAGGGAGGTGACAACCATATGGATTTCGGAGGTCTCTGAGCTGTGTGTAAATACTGCATGAATGAGCGAGTGAATGAAAATTGTAAATATGGTATGAATGAGAACATTTATCACAATTCTTATTCCCTAATAAGGCAGATAGTAATTTAAGCAAAATAAAGAAGTTTGAAGTACTGGATTGGTGCTTAGGCAAAGTAGCTTATGGAAACATCATTTACAACTCTGCTTCCAAAGGTAATTGACGATATCCACCACACAATAATAAGGATATGGATGAGAAAGCGTTTAAGACATTCCCAGTTTAACGCTTGGTGGAGGTGTTCACCTGTTAACTACTCTGACGCTAACACAACTACGCTAACAAAACACAATATGCCTAGCATATTGCATGTACCATGACAGTGCAACGTATTCAAGATATACTTTAGCTTATAACAGACAAACAAACTATCAATTCCTTGCCTACACTAAACATTTAGCTTCTAAATTTTATGTCCATTATGCGGAAAATAAATTAAGTCTGAAATAATTACCAAACAACTTTTTGTTCTTTCATCCATCTTAGTTCTAAAAACTGCTCCCACATCATTATATTCCTTATATTGATTTATATTCCTTTATTGTGCTATAATTACAATCTGCCTTTTATAAGGCAATAAGTAATTAAGATAAATACTCTCATTCATACCATATTTACAGTTCATCATTCACTCGCTCATTCATACAATATTTACAGACAGCCCAGAGACCTCCCAAATCCACATGCGAAGAGAAAGCGGACTCTTAGGAAGTCCCCATCGCTACTCCGTCAGCCGCGTCACCGGATACTAGCCAGTGGAGGCTGAGCAAGAGCGCGAGAGCTTCAGACGCTCAGGACATGATTGGAGAAACTGGCCATTGCCAGGACTCCCACTGTCACGCGTTCATAGCAGGTCACGAGGCCACTGCCGTTTCAGTCTCCGAGGAGGATTATAGGGATGAGTGGCGCAGTGCAATGACTGTGCTACAGGAATAGGGTGGTTGGAAAGGCTACTGTGGAATTTCATAAACTTGGAAGGGATGAGTTCTAGAATGTAGGGTATTTTAAGGTCGTTATGAAGGGTTTTGTTGCTGACATAATAAGGGGCATTTACTATTGTTCTTAGGACTTTTGATTGAAAGAATTGGATACGCTTGATGTTCGACTTTTTTGCTGTCCCCCATAGCTCTAACATATTCCGTATGTCCAGATTGGTTTAAGTATAACTTTGTAGATTAGTAGTTTATTTTCTATTGAGAGATGGGATGTCCTTTGAAGTAGTCTGTACAGTTGTCCAAAGCGTCTGTTTAGTTCTTGTCTTTTTAGTCTCGTATGTGGGTTCCAGGTCAGTCGTACTAAAAATAAGTTTTCTTTTTCTTATGAGATCCTGGATTGTTATCCTTCGGGTTGTTAGCGGTGACAGTACGCAGACAATACTCTATACAATCGATTCACTTTATTCTCCCTGTACTCACACGCCTGCTATTCATACGTCAAAAGACGTGTCAGGACCGAAGTGGTGATGAATACTCTGAGGACTGACTGCATCGGCAGTACGGATCTGGATCGCTTGTCAGTTCACGAGACATGTGGCATAAAGAACTAGCAAATAGTTGAATTGGCTTTATTCACGAGCACTCGTGACACAGAGAACAGGAAGGTCGGAGAACGAAGGAATTATACTTTCAGATCTCCGGATAAGTCACCATCGAAATATAAATAAAATCGATCAGCCATTACTGGGTCGAAAGCCAATGGCCTCGCCATGTGTTTTTTATTACAAATAGAAGATCTGGTAACCGGGCTTCCATCAACCGGCATCCGTTCTACATAGGGTTATTGCTAAAACACAATGCTAATATATAATATTTATTAACAAAATAATCCTGTTTATACCACCCGTGGTGACATCCAAAATACGATAGCCCATAAATGTTTTTATTTTTAAGTAGTGCCTCTCCGTTCGGATTCAGAGATAATTTCTTTGTAATCCATGAAACCCTACCCCTGTTTGTTCTGAACCACGGTTTCAAAAACACCATGACCATGAATCATAGCGTATGAATCACACAGGATTCGTGATCTTCAACTTCCATGACCTAGAAACATGCAGACAGCTCTCCTGATCACGGTTCTGTTGCAACGGAAAAATTATAGTCTGATTGAAAAAAAAAAAAAAAGGAAAAAGTACAGATTTTTTTATATAGTACCTATCAACGAACTGACAACCCTTAATTATATTTTATTTTCAAGAAGAAGATCTAAAAAGAGATATTTGCAGACACGGATTCGGCGAGAGGTTTTGTAACAAGAATGGGACGTTGTTCGTGCATTGCCGAGGTCGTACCGAATAACTGAACGTGATTCACCGTAGTTGGATTTACGATTGCAGTTAATCCTCCTCGGGTCATGGCATTATTGCGGGTTATTACAACCCGGAGATCATAGGACGAATGCTATGCCATTTTGTAGGGTGCTTGACCCGCGTGAGCTACATAGTGCTTATAAAAAAAACACAACCTATGAAAGTGGTTCACCTTCTATCCCCCTAACTGTATGAAAATGCCGTTAGTGCCCCACCATTGGTTTCACGGGTCAATAATCCGTACACAAAGGCGAGCTGGCTCCCTAAAAGCGAGCCAATCGTTCATGTTCTGAAATGGTACTTTTCAAGTAAACTTGGATTTATAAAATCTCTAGTATAATTTTACTCAATAGCTACATATAATATTCGATTTCACCTCAATAAAAGATACTACAGCGTTGTGTACATTTCAACGTATATGTCCGAAACTTGAGCACATAAATCCAGCCCCCTTAGAGATGTAGAAGAGAAAACATGACTAGAACTACTGGCATCAAGTATAATCCGAACGTTAAACCTACAGAGCAGATTATAGAGAATCGTTGGTGGTTTTGTCAAATGATTCTGCAGAAATCATTCAGGAGGAGAGGGGGTTGATAACCTCTGAAAGCAAAGCTGCTAAAAGAAAATCTGTATAGAATATGATGAAATGAGGGAACATGTATAGAATTAAACATCGTAATGGCACTCACTAAGCAGTTTTCCTTATTTAGGTTCAATTAAAAAAAAAGAGAATTATATTAGATAGAAAGGTCAAACAGTTCGGCTTACATTGAGATCACCTATGTACTGTTGAAAACATAACCTTGCAGATCAAAACAATGCTAGAGAACTACAAATCGAATATAAATGTTGCCTTATTAGTAATAATCGATTGGTATAAGAAATAATTCCTTATTTTTTCAATGAAATAAACGATTTGATTACTTTTATTTTTGACAAGGAAACGATATAGTGGGGCACTAACGGAACATATTAATAGTATCTCCAATATCCATAAATAAAAAAATGCTGGTCAGAGTGCAGCTGAAAAATGTAGCCTTGAGAACGGGATACTGAAAGTGACATATACTATCAGTGCACTCACTGACCTAGTATTGCTCACGGTAAATATTCACCATGAACATTCCTGGGAAAGGAATGACCTGTATCATGGGAACCAAAATATATTTTAATTTATGTCGTTTATTAGGGAGGAATTCTTATTTTTTGTTTGCAAAAAAGCAGCCCTATCAGTATCATCTTCATTTATATAAGGTCAGGGACATGTGGGAAGGAGCAAATGGGAATAATATATTGCTTTCTCAATTTTACATCACTGTAGTATGTTAGGTTACTACCTTTTCTGGTTATATTTATTCGCTTTGACATTGCAATTTATTTTTAATTTCCATAAATTTTCATTATTTATGAAGTCTTATTTATTTATGTTAATGTTAATTTGTCTGGGTTGAAATGATCCGGGAACGCTATAGTTCTATATTTTGATCTGCAGAATAAATTGAAATATTCAGCTTAAATAGCATTTTATATAAGTCAATGGTATTTTTTTTGGTGATTTTTAAATGTTTTCCTTTTTTTTACTGTATTCTACCAATTTTTAGCAATAAGTAAGGGGTGAACAAATAAAATATAAATATTTCCTGAATCCGATTTCGAACAGTTTTTGAGAAGGGACAACTAACTGATAGTGATTGCTTACTTTCACTATTGACGTATCTTTAACTCCACGATGCCTTTGGTGTTTCCCATTTTCAAAATTAAATACTGGGATTGAATATCTTAAGTGATCTTAATATTTTCGAGTAAAAAAAACAACATCGCTCTGAAGAAATAAGCGATTTTTTAATTAAAAAAAATCATTTAACCACTTAGAATCAAATGATTTCCGAAAATCCACCTTAAAAAAACGTATAAAAAGTTTTTCTTGTTTTGTCTGTTACGAAATTATACACTATTCAGAAATTATACATTTCACATTTTGTACAGTTTCACTACGTTTCTCCCCTCTCTAAAAAAGGGAGTCATCTTGGATCAAAATTAAGGTTGCCGATTCTGATTCTCCTACCATCGTAATGCACTTGTTATGCACAGGAAATAAAATTCTCAACGGTAGATCTTAATCCAGTTGCATACTTTATGGGTACACTGATCCACGGACAGTCCCTCCGGAGTGAAGGTGCATTGGGGCACCTTTCACCTGACGAGCGATCAAGTGCAATGGGGTCACAGAGTACCACACCCTTCCCACGGTGCATTCCTAGCAGACCAGCATCACGGAACAGAGGTACATAAGCAGCAGCTGTGTGTGCTACGAACATTTGAGGCAAAGGTCAGACCATGCATGGACAGAGGTTCGCTGCGAATTACAGCATACAGTTAATACCAGCTCACTTACTCCTGACATATCGGAGCCAAATTGCTGCCTAAACCTTGAGCTGGTCCACTTACTCACTACACTGCCAATCATCTAGTTTAGTCGCACTTACTATAATCCAGGCATATTAGATAGATTCATCACGGGTAATCTACAGTGTTTAGCTTAAGTAGGCCCGGCTAAAGGTGTAATTTAACCGGAAAAATAAGTTTTTCATCGAGCGATTCAGTATAAAGCCAATGTTAACAGGTAAAACAGTACTCTTATTAAATAGCATAAATTTCAGTTAAACTATGTTGTTGATGCATGAATCTCAGCACAGCTTTCTTATGAAAGTTATGATTGTTAGACATTCTTAAAGGTCATATTTAGACGGGATCTACAGTTAAGAAATAAATTTTATTCATAAAATTTGTATACGAAGGCTATTGAATTGAATGGTATAAGATTGAAATTGAAATTGAATGGCCTTCAATATTATTAAGTTAAATTAAGTAATATTATTAAAGCTAGCTCCGAAAAATTTTGTGTTGTAATCTTTGCATATTCTTTCCATTAGATTCTTAATTGCGTATGGGGGGAAATCAGATATAAAAATCATAATTAGCTTGTGAGCTCGAAGAAATCTGAAAGAAAGAAAGAAGCAGCGGAACTCGAGAAATCGTAAAACTCTGAGTCGGCTACTTAATACAAACCAACATTTTTTGTTTTTATTCGTTTCAGATAGTTCATATTCTTTTGTATCGTATTCTTTTGTATCTTAAGCAAAATACTAACAGCAAGCAAGAGTCCAACGATAGACGATTGCTGTGTATCTTGTTTGAAACTCGTCTGTAAATATGTTTTTACCATCCGCAAAATTTTGGTTTTTATTTCTTTAGTGGATTAAGTAGTATATAAAATTGTGACAAAACTTTGTATCCTAAACGTCCCGAGATAAATAACGATTTTTTCTTTGCTGTTGAAAAACGTCCGGGAAATTCGTAGTTTACTCATAAAACAGTTCAGACACAACAGTCATAGTTACTCACAAAAAGACTTGGTTGTGGATCCATTTAATTAAATAAAACTGCTTAGTCGTTACTATTAAACCGAAATGTAAATCTCGGAGGCCATGTAGTCTTACATAGTTTTGTTTATTTATTATTATTGTTTAGTTTATATGGTCGACTCTTGGAGATTCTATTTGTGTCTGCATCAAGTCCTAATGTCAGATGTTTAGAGGATGGAAGTAGCCCCTGCTAGCTGTATTGATATATTTATGAACAGTCTTCCACTAATATGTTTTATCAAAATCTAAAATCTTTCTTTCATGAACCAAAGCCTGTATCGTCCTAACAAATAATTTACTAATATTAAGACTCACGGCTAATTATGAACACACAGTTTGATATGTTAGTTTACATAAGGTATGGAAGAGTCAAAATAAATAGCTTTTGAAGAGACAAAAATGTTTTGTAGAAAGTTCTAAATAAATAGCTGTTAAGAGAGATTTAAAAGTTTTATTTATGTTATTCACAATTTGAATATTTCATCTATCGTATATCATTCCATGATAGTCATAGGTCCCTCGGAAAACAATCTTTTGCAGCCGATGTAACTCTGAAGGACCAAACATATTTAACAGCCCTCATTCTTCAAATTCTCCCAAGCAACAACGCTTTGGAACTTTTGCGAGACAAGTTGTAGGTGGATAAATTTTTAAATTTGCTACATATTATTGTGTTGTATAGAATGCCATGAAGAAGCTTAGAGCTTATATAATGACGTTTCCAATGGAGGATCCATATAGATAGACATAGAAATTGCCAGTCCAGTTGCCAACAGCACCTGGACCCCACCAAGGTGGCCGGGAAACCCTCAGCCAACTGGAGAAGATATGGCGACGCGCTGAAGACTTCCCAGGCGATACATCAAGCACTTTCTCTTCGATCTCATGTCCTGTAGATCTGGAGGAAGCCGTCCACTTCCTCGTCCCGACTGGTTTCCAATTTCTTTTTAATTCCTCCTTGCTCAATAACTCCGGACCACCGGCCGCCTCTCCTAGGCACAAGTACCGGTTCGTGAGAAGCAGTCAACCCACACGCGTGTTTTCCTGCAACTAGTAGTCGATTCCGGACTTGGCAATTATTCAGGGAAATCACCTTTCACTAGCGGAGAGATTAGTCTGTAATGATGCGTTTCGGCTTCGGACGGGCTTCGTTTACGAACGGGCTTCATTTACCAATTTATGAGTAAAAAACAATACAATTGTCAAAATAGAACTGGAATCAAAAACTTCAATTAAATGTGAATACATACAAAAGTAATTACGATAATGATGACCAAACCTCTATCAATCCTATTTCGGTTAGGTATTCGGATATCTGACAGTTTAATTTCCTGGTCTCATGACTATATTTTTCTTTAGCACAAAAAATATAAAGGGGGTCCCAGAATTAACGCAAGATTTGATTTAAATAGAAAACACAGTTTTTAGATTTTTTTTTTTTTATTGAATTATCAAGTAAATAGGATATGGTTATTTATGGAATATCACATCGGGCGAATGGCCTCCACGACTTAGCTGGCACACACGCACTCTTTTGTCAAAATTTTCCATGACCATTTGGCATAAATGTGGTTGAATTTCGTCTTTTAATGCAAGGGTGGATGTGGGATTGTTGACATACACCTTTGACTTCAAAAAAAACCATTAAAAGAAATGTAAAGGTGTTAAATAACACGATCTAGGGGGCCAATTCTGATCACCGAAACGAGAGAGTACACGACCTGGAAATGTCTCATGCAGTATTTGAATTGTATGCCATGTGACACCATCTTGTTGAAACCACAAATTGGCCACTTCAATATCATCCAATTTCGGCACAAAGAACTGTGTTATCATGTGCTTCGATAGATGTGCCCAGTTGATAGATATTATCTCCTTGCCATTCTTTTCAACAATTTCATACTGATTGTAAGAAAGGTTAAGCTACAATCTATACCATTTGCTTTGCCATTATATGTTAAATTGGTGACTAGCCTATGTTATAGATTTCTTTGATTCAAGATTATTTCTTTATTTTAAATAGTAGTACGTAACTGTCTACCAAGATGAAAATCATTCTACTTATTAACGTAGTTAACAATGTTGAGTTCAGAAAGGATATAGCCAGCCCTAATAAATCCTCCTTGACTGAGTACCCGATGTACAATAAATATGTAAATACATATAAAAGTAGTAAACGGTACACTGCCCATTAGCCTTTAAGCCGACTTGCTATAGTTAATGCAACTATTTACCATAGAGATAGATTTTGCCCTAGATAGATAAAGTATAATATATCACCACACAGCCAGAACAGTAATTATAGATTTTAACAAATTGTTCTCTCTCGCAAATTATAAGGGGAGGTTCTAACTGACCGGAACACCTCGTTAAAAGGTGGATCAGACAAGTACTACGATACCTACTATGGAAGTTAATGCGCAGTATTTAGACGAGAAAGCAAGGCTGTCCCTCCGTAGCCTGTAGGTCTGCAGACCTGCACAAGTAGTTAGTGGTGAATGGTTTTGTCGATCCAAGTTCTGTTGCATTTTTTTAAACTGAGAATAATTAACTTTTCTACATCAAGCAACTGTTCTACAACTAATTTTTCCTTTTTAAATACATATAAACGGAATATAGTTACGATGTAAAGGAACAGCATGGAAGATGGTACAAGTGGCCCTGCGGC
This sequence comes from Acanthosoma haemorrhoidale, assembly GCA_930367205.1. Taxonomy (NCBI): domain Eukaryota; kingdom Metazoa; phylum Arthropoda; class Insecta; order Hemiptera; family Acanthosomatidae; genus Acanthosoma; species Acanthosoma haemorrhoidale. The sequence goes on from OV884011.1 coordinate 71,548,169, forward strand.
CAAGCATCACATTCTTAAAAGCTTAAATGATTTTGGAAGGGGAAATTTGATTTTTTGTCATTGAAAATCACATACGTACCAAATCGTTAAAATCTTTTTTTTTTCAACAAAATATTGATAGAAAAAATTACAATCTAGAATCGTGATAAATTACCACATTCATATCATATATACAGTACTTCACTAGTAGAATTACCACAAAAACACTGTTTGTTAAAGGTGACATTCTGCTAATATATGATAAGAAAATTTAAATTACCAAGCAGTTAATTATGTTTTATGGGGTTGAATATATTTTTTAATGTTTTGGGTAATTAAGTGAAACCTTGATGTAAAATGTAAAAACATAAGGGTTTCATAAAAAAAATCAACAAAACCCCAAAAAGGAGTAAACGGCCCCCTTAGGCACAGGGAAGAAATCAGAACTGATTGATCTAAATTAGTTTATATTTTATTTACACAACCCGTTATGTCTATCTAAAAGTTAGTCGGTTTAAAGTGTTGTGGAAAATACTTATTTTTGAAATTTTGTTCATTCAATATTAAATAAATCATTTTTAGGCCGTCTTTTATAGGAGCGCAATGAAATTACAATATAATCCTACCTTGATTCTCTACTCTCTTCTGCGTATTTCCAGGATATCGTACTCAAGCATAGAATTTATGGTTGGTGGACTTACCTGAAACAAATGAAAACATTATTTAGCTATTTATATAACTTATCATGACATATTATATAACATATTATGATGATATTAGGCATATGTAGTTTGTTTTACATTATATATTTTTTTCATTTATAGGTTAAAGTTGATTTGTTCATGTTAATGTTCATTTATTTGTAAACATTTTTTGAATAAAGGGGTTTTGCAATAAAAAATGCATTGTTCTCTAATTTAACCAATATTATTGGTAACATTCCCCATTATGGATACGATTCGTCATCTTCAGGAAATAGTTTCAAATCACTTTACTGAAATGGAGTGACATTGAGAAAATGGCCTAATATAATTTCCTGACATTTCCATTACAAGGAAATAATTTCTTCTTTTCGATGACCTTTTTTTTGCTTAGAAGAATTTAACAAAACAAAAGAACAATGGAGGATCCACATATGGACATAATGACACCTTTGTAGCAAATGTCACCACTGACTATTCACTTCTTCAAATATTACCAATAGTGGAATTGTGGCCCAATCACAAAGAAGCTTCCTTGATATTTGAACAATCCAAGGAGAGCTAATGGAGAGGACACCTGGACTGCCTGTTTCAATATAGTCACTGGATGATTGATGGCCTCACAGACCCCGGAAGTCGTTACTGCAGATGGACCTTTCGAAATATATTGGCTTCTACTGCTGCTGTTGGCCTGTTGCTGTGGCAATAGCGGTCTTTGACTGACGTGCTCTCAATGCGTTCTAGACTAAGACCTCTTTTTAAGGTCCCTACAGCTGGCAGTTCACAATAATAGAACTTAATAGGAGCCTTGCCTACTGCCGTAGGATATATAAATCTACTCTTATGAAATTATTTCCATTTTCGGAAAACGCTCGTGACTGTACGGTGGAAAGTAAGCGACCTCGTTTCAGTCGACGCGTGTGTACGGTAAGAAATTAAATTTCAAGTGTCAAGAAAGTGTTACATTTTGAGATGTGAACAGTCCTTGAGTGGAATTGGATTTGGTACAGCTCAGTTTGGAGGTGACTGAATCGTCGAGTCTGGAGTCTTCTATTGCTGAATGATGGCAGCTTGATTGCCGAAAATTTTTGTAAAATCCGAGACTCTACTCTCACCATGCAGGGCAGGTTGATTGTATTTTGTAAGACGATATGCATTTACTACGAAAGCTGTCCTCTTACAATTAAAATCTTGCAAATAGTCTGAATTTATTAATGCTTCAAGTATAATGATTTGGAATTAAGCTCTCTACATGTTTTATATAGGGTACATAGCTGGAATAATTATAAAAATATAAATACAAGTGTCAGTTCAGTTTCCTCTAATGACAGTTTAGAAATTGTAACCAGATCATCCCTTCATAATTTTCGTTCAAGTTCTACGACTTTTACAGGTTATTAATAACATTTAGTTAAGAACCATAGTTTCAAGTATTATTTTTCGGTTTATTTGTAAAAATAAAATGGTAGTGCCACTGAAGAACAATAACAATAAGCAAACATTATTTACAATTCAACTTGTTACATTTTTCTTTTATTTTTTTTCCGGTTCCAGAGGACGTAACTCGTACGTGGTTTCCCCACAAGCACATAAAGCGTGCCCATAGGGGTAAGTAGCCTGCAATGGGATCGTTGCACCGGTCAACGCACCTTAGTGTAATTCTTTTTAATGCCTTTATTTAAAATAAGTAATTATAATAATAAAAAAAAAAACATACAATTCCTCTACTGAATACAATTTTTCCTTACTTGCTAGTTTTTTTGTATTAATTTTTATTTTTTTAAACAACTAGATAAGGAATTCTTACAAACTAACTTAACCTATATATATTCACAAACATATCCTAACGCATAACTATTTACAATAAGCTTAAATCTATATTTACAAGGGGTGTGGATCTTCTTCATCTGATACTAACCCTTAAACGTTATAAGTCCTATCTTATCCTATATTTACAGTGATTTCACTCCGACCGGCGGTACATCGTGGTCTTCGGGTAAGCCTTCCCGAAGGCACGGCTGCTCACCCCCCACCACACCCTTAGAAATCGAGAAGTGTCCGATGCCATGGAGCTTCCTCCACTCCCCGATAAATCTACGGAACGCCTAGTATCTTCACTCCTCATTGAGCAGCGACGGCAAGTCGGACTCGCGCAGGCTGTATGCTCCTATCAAGCGGAGGAGCGGTGCTCTCACAGGTTCCAATGCGCGTCAACAGAGCACGACATGCTCCGCAGTGAGGGCTGGACTTGTCCTCTATCGTCTTGTACTCGTAGAGCCTGGCACGAAATCCGCCATGTCCAGTGTGGCTCTGCGACCTCAAATAGTCCGGGGAGACCTATCATGCCCTCAGCCTGTCCTGGACTGAGGAGTACTTCTTAAGGGTGCTCCCCTTCGTCGTGCTGGCCCACCATACCAGACCATACACTTCCTCCTACACCAGGACCTGATGCAGACAGTGAATTCAGAAACGTCGACAGATTCGTTAAAGTGATTTTATTAACCCAAGCCGATTATTAAAAAAATGTTTTATTACGTAAAGTAAGGTTCTAAAATGGCTAGCCCCTAAGAATATAATTAATTGTCCATTTTTTTCCCCTAAGTTCAGTCTGTTACGATAAGAAAGAAATAATTAATCTTTTACATTTCATTGCTTTTGTTTATCTTTCTGGAGCATATATTTCAGTGGATTTGTTTTTAGGTGCTTACATCATCGGCTCTTAAAAGTCGGGTTTAAATTATTCATCGAATGAAAATGATAGCTCATAAAGATAATACAAGATGGCTTTGGGTCTGATGAAAAAAGGTCAGCTCAGAGCGTAATTCAGGAGCATTTCCTAACAGTCGACAGTCGGAATATTATTAACAGCTGTTTTGATCGTAGCACACAAGGTCGACTGCGATGTGGTAGCGGTGTCATAATCGATAAGTGCTTCGAGTTCGATATCTGCTCGATCGGCCCTCTTACATAGAGGTAGGAGGTAGCTATGTCTTGTAACAGATATCATCTCTTTGCGATTATCGGAGTAAGATAGCGAATCTTCCACCTGTTGAAGACAGTACTATAGATCTCAGACCACTGTGCACTTTACTTTCTTAAATAGACTTCGTATAGGTGTTCACTTCCAAATGACTAACAAGCAATGTGTCCGATAAATATCAAGGGATGTCTGAGTTTAGACCGGTTAGTTAAAAATCCCCGATAATAAGAAATTAATTGATATTTTTCATCAAAAATACTTCATAATAATTAGTAAAGCATACTGGTGACTGAAAATGTCATTGTCAAAAAAAAAAAATTAGACATAATTAGGAAGCGATTTCTACTGTTGTGACATAAAATTTATTTTTTTTAGGTATCTTGTAATTACTTTTTTGTGTTACAGTCTTTAATTGTTCCTAGACCTTTCAAAAAATCCAAAATTTTAAATCTCCGATAGCTGTGACTAGATAAATCTTGAAAGAAAGAGGGAAACGGGTTAATCATTGATTTGTCCACATACCAGTTATTATAACTAAAACATACAGCGTAAAAATAGACACTGCAAAATGTGTTGACCGCCCCCGTAGTTCAGTAGTTCAGTAGTTATGCTGTCTGTGGAGGCCTATAGGGTTCGATTCATGGTTCGACCTAGGGTTTATTTATTGGTTGATGTGTCTGGTTGGGGCTAACCTTGCGTCATGAGGATAAATGAGTAGCTACTTGAATAAAAACGTAGACAATCTTTTATAATAATAACAATAATAATTTAAGGTTGAGAAGGTAACAACGCCTAGTACTAATCACACTAACACCTTTTTACGGCCACTTTGTAGAACATGTTTTTGAATGACAATCGACCCTTACTTGTTTGAAATGAAAGTCCTTCTCTTGAGCTTTGCAGCTCAGCCTGAGTATGCTAAATACGTCTCTAATAGTTTTAAGACATTAATTACACAATGGTAATTACCTTCGATATTATGAAGGTGATAATTTTAATAAATTATTCTGCGCTCAACACGGCCTTCATAAATCTTAAATGGTAGAGTATATAATTATTACAATATACAGGAGTTGCAGCAGATAAATTATATACTATACTATCGCCCATACAGACCGTAAATAGTCAATGAACAATGGTTACAAATCAAAGGCTTGTTGAGATATTACAAAAATTCTGGCTGGATTTTTATTTATTGGATTTGGATTATTAACTGTATTTTGAAAGGACTGAGCGGTCGGTTTTAAACATAAAATTGAAATGAATGGAACATTCATTAATGTCAACGGAGCTGTAGGACCGTTAGTCACCGAAAATTAAATTCTTGACTCTAATGGTCGCAGAAGAACCTATATTAATCTCCTTGGCTGAGGATTTACCGACCAGCTTGCTCAATAGTTAAGGATGTTTGTGGTCTGTGTCCAGACATCCCACACAGGCTGGGTCCTTTGGAGGAAGGTTCTAGGCCTTTTTGTAATATTTAAAGCGATGGGAAATTACCTCACGAAGGGGAAGAGATCAAGTGAAACTGAGTTACCCTTGTGGACGGAATCATGTATGGCATGATCCTATGTATCATGGGATCTATCGTGGCATGATCAAATAAACAAAGTTATTTCCTTTGAAACACAAATGCATGACTATGCTTATAATTTAGTCACCTAATCATAGTTTTTAGACGATAACATAGCATCGCTTATAAATAACAATAAAATGATAGGAATATTCTTTATAGCTTCCTCATAATCTACCGTTTCGATACGCCCGCGTTCTATTTTGCCTGTACATTATTAAGTAACTATACAGTAAAAAAATAAATTATTTAATATTAATATGCATATCAAAACAGAATGATAGACTAAGTTTTCAAAGCAGACATTTTTTGATTTCTATCGTCCGGCCGTAAGATCATTTTTCAGGATTAGGAGCTAAGACCTTTTTAGTCAGTGAAGAAATATTTCTCTCTGGGATCGTATAGGCAGCAGAGATTTTTGTCTAAGATTATCCCTTACACAAAACTAGTCTCGGAATCTACAAATCAACTATTATTTACAACTTCCTCGTTGCCATCCACTGATATCGGTCATGGTGCCATATAAAGTTCGTTTTGAATTCTCCTCTGTTTACGACATCATATATCTTATACCAGTTTCACCCCTCGCATCTGGAAAGAAAGTTTGAAAGATTAGGATTGATAAGTGCAACCCACCCACGAATGTTTGTTTTATTCCTGCGTCGTGAAACCTAACTGTTAGCTAGAAAGTGCTTTCTCTGTGAAAGGTAACCGGGTCATTGGGTCGTGGCTAGTTCCATCAAGAGTTAACGGTCCCGTGGTCTCGATAGGTTCGAGCAACGCTAAGTGGAACACCAGTTGCTTCTTGTACTGATAATACCGCCTGTCGGCGGAGCGGAGGGTCATGGAGAACACAAACATTTACAACTGCTTAAAAAAATCTGCGTGTTTTACTTTACTACAAAAAAAAAAGTGGTCTATGATTTAATATTTAAACTTGCTGTCTTGTCCACATTGTTACTGATACATTAAACACTGTTAATCAAAAATAATTTCAAAGATATTTCAAAAACTATGGTTTAACAATAGAAACTGATTAGTATTTAATGTCGACCAGTGGTGATTTCAATATGATTTTTACGTGGTCCCCAAACTTGCAATGAAATGTACGATTTTATCTATGACCAGGTTCATCTGGTTAAACGGATCTTTGGCCTGGTGGGACACTAAAGGGTGAGTACACCGTATGCTTAAAGTTGATCAACTAAATAATAATAACGGGTCATTATACTACGTGTACTCGAGTACGTAATTATTTTTGAAATTATCATTTTCGACCTTGATATAAACCGTATACGACTTGGAATTACTAATAGGTCATCATGAAGTATGAATTAAAAGGTCGCAGGTGGACCTCCATAAATCCGCGAGCTGAGTACTGTTTATTTTCGAACTGTGAAATCTACTTCGAGATCAGCGCTTCTCAATGCCTATTGCTTCTTTCGAACCTGAATCTTCTTTAAGGTCGTCCTAGCGGTCTGTTTGTATTCTCACCAGTTTTATGTTGTCGATTTCCCAGTGATTCACGGTGCAGTTTAAATCAATTAACTAGGAAAAAAGGAAGTATTAATCATTTGTGTAATTCATTAAGCATGGACATTACCAGGAAGGACTGTGATTCAGATCATGCCTTTGCCCCGCGGATCCAAACTTATCTATATGTCTAATCGGGATTTAAAAGGCATTGAACCAAACGGTTTCGGCATTTCCTCATCGGTCTTTAAATATTTTTTAAGGTACTTTTGCGGCCCAACTACGTGAATTTTATACACATAAATATTTTGTTTGAGTAGCTAGTATTACCCGACTTGGATTATCTAAATACCACTGGCACTCCAGTAGTTTCTCGGAGTAGAAGAGAAGCAGACTTGACGTCTCGGTCACCTCCGAAATGGCGAATTGTCTTCAGGCAGCTTCTTAGACTTATCCCCTCGGCTCATCGCCATTTTCATCACATCAGGTTTAATGCAGGGTCCCCAATTATGAAACCTCAACAACTTATTAATTTTTACTATACTCAACTTCCTGCCAGTGAGTAATGATTTCATCTCATCTCTTACACAGAAGAGTGTGAAACACATAAGACAATCACACTAACCTGACCAGAATAGCGTGCTCTAGCCAATAATGAATTCACTCAGGGCTCAATATTTATAACTTTAGGCATTATTCATAAATTTATCTCGAGCAATTATAATTTTCGTAATTTATTTTCAGTGCAAAATTTGTTCATTGTAATCTTTTCTTTTAGGCTTACATTTGTATATATATATATATATATATATATGTATTTCTTTATTTTTGTTCTATTCAATTTTGAAGTTAACATTTATTTATTAATTAAATCATTAACCTACGCATACGTTTTATTAATTAATACCCTGTTGCAACTAACATATTTACAAATGCGTGTCGAATGAAGCCTTAGGCTTTAAATTCCTCACTTCCGCCACAGGTGCCTTTGTTTACGGTTTGGAAACAAGTAAGGTAGGCGACGTGGAATGGTTTGAGGTATATAATCTTATGCCGGTCTCTAACTGCTAACTGTCACGATTCAACAAATGTGACAATATTTTTCTAGGGAATGCATACGATTAAAGTTGTACCATCCCGAACAATCACCTGATCATCGCAGCCTTATTGAACATTACTATATAGCACACAAGCATATTCCCCATATGTGAATACACTTTAAATCATATTTTAAATTACATTAATAATCATGTTTAGACTATGTCAATGGAGCTGCTCCGTTTACTACTAACTTGGTTTGATAGATAGCCTGTTGAACAGATCTGTTTGATTGGGTCAGATGTTCGTTGGCAGGGAAATTTTCCCTGATGAGGCCTTTAGATTCGTCGTCATAAGCAAATTTGTCAGTAACCTGTATCCAAATTGGGAAGAAATGCAAGGGGTTACAGGCTTAGACATTTTAGAAAAGGTACCTGCCCTCTTCCAATTTGAAACCAGTTATTTTCAAATCTAGGATAAAAGTAACATTTCTTGTTTCTTCCCAGTAGTCTTCAATTGAAAATTACTACGAGTACAATTAGTGTTCCCAGGTCAGAGTTTTATATAGTGAATGGATTAGTAGATTTAAAATATCATTTAGATTTAGGAATACTCGAAAAACAATCTGCAAGTAATTTATAGATGTGTGCTAGAAGTCTCATTTTTTGACAATATAACTAGTTTCTTGTTATAGAATTTATTTTATTATCCTTTTGTTTATAAAATTGGGTTTACGCACTGTATGTCTAGGCATATGAACCATGAACACCTAGGAATAGATCAAAAGAATTAAAAGAAATGTTATGAATCCCAGTCAAAGAACTAGACCCCCTCTAATCCTACCATCGATCTTAAGCATGACTAACTAGCTGGATTCTCGTGTTATCTTGTTAACGGTTAGAAATATTTTCATATTAAACAAAGATTTAGAAACATGTATCTAAGAGTCTTTAAGGTTAACCTGTTACCATCTTGTAGAAGCCGGTATGTACTTGATTCCCGGACATATACCAATTAAGCCCGAGGCAGGTGCTTAGCCTCCACGGGGACAACTTTCCCCTCGAGAAGCTCGACACTGGCCAAGGGTACCGGATGGTAGGAGGGGTCATCAAGGCGTGGCTGTCAGGATCCCGTAACTGTCGGCAGCGTCTCGTCTTCAATGAGTTACCTAATCGCCGGAGGGAGTTCTGTCAGTTTAACAGAAATTGGAATATTATAGTCTGTCCGGAAAAAATATCTTTATTTGAGACATACGCTATCAAACGTTTTGTTTATATAAAACCAATACAGAGGTTAATATCCAATAAACTTTAACTCGTACCCCACTACCTGCAATATTGACTTATAAAGCAGATGCCTTTTTTTTAAGTACCTTTTGTTCTAATTGTTTGAATAAACTGACTCTCCCAATACTAAGGGTAAATTACCTCTTATTTTACAAAGCTTCAAATTATTTTGAAAATTTAGAATCATCTCGTGTTAGTTTCAGTATTCTTTTAAGGCCCCTGCTTCTAGAGAATCCTTTAAATCCTGAGCTTTCCAGGACAATGTGTGTATAGTTAAAGGAGTGTGGTAGGCACAGAGCCGTTGTTATATTTTCAGACTTGCCATCACAGTTTTTTCGCTACCTCAGATAGCAGTACTAATTGCTCCACGTATTATGGAGGAGGTTTAATATTTTGCTGATGAAGTCTTGGTACTTTCATGTAATGAAAATTTAACCATATTATTGAGTTTCCCTCCCATTTGAACATTTAAGGTAGATAATATGATAAATCATTGTATATTGTATTAAATAATTATCATAAAAGAGGATAAAATAATTTAGGTAGTTAGTTTCTGAATAGCCTTTTATCATGTATTTTTATTATTGATTTTTGGCAATTAGAGCCTCTCTACAAGGCGGCAGTACACCGATAGAAAAAGAAAGGGACCTAAAGGTGATTAAAGTGAAAAAGACGACAGTGTATAATCTAACAACATGACACCGACTCAGCGAATTTTATCGACTTGCTGATTACATTATAATTGTCGGTGCTAATACTCTCAGCCCTTTGTGGAGAAATTACTTTCTTATTGACTTTCTAAACATTTTTGCTATATTGCGAAATGAACTTACAAATGAATATCACCTAACGAAGTCACTTAGAAAACTAGGAAGAAATTGTATAATCCATCTTCTTAAGGAGGAAGTTAATTTAGGAAGTAACGACCTTCTTACCCTAACATATTATAGGGCTTTTACTTCGAGTTAAATTACTCTAGAGTGAGACCGAAGGAAGAGGAATACAGGTATCGGGCAATCGATCTCCATCGGTCTGCATGTTTGTATTTATGAATGCTAGTAGCTAATCTATCTAAAGTTTCGAAGTAATATTAAAAAAAAACGTCTAAGTGTACTGAATATATGTTTTTCGGAAGATGCTATTTTTTTGCATAGTTAATAAAACATTAAAGACCGTAACGAAAAATTTATTCAAAACTATACTAAAATGTGTTTGGGTCCCAAACAATATTAACCACACTGACAGGTCGTCCAAGATGATAATCTACATATATAAGCAATGCAGTACAATATAATAAAAACCCTTGAGGAACTCCAATATGTTTTCTTCATTCATCATTACAGTCCAGAGAGGATCTAAAGAAACAAATTATAATATGTTAATATCAATATTTACTCATATACGAAACGTTCGATTCTAAGAATCATGTACCACGGTTGGAAGTAAATAAATACAAAAATAAAATTAATTTTGTCATCCTTGGAGAGACGGAACCAATTTACAATCTTCAAGGATTACCGGTTCAGCAATGTGGTCGTCCTGAAATGTGAATCTTCCCGACAAACAAGGATATGACATCAATATAATATCCAAATGCCGTTGCTGCTGTCCATAGGTCTTCAGTAAATCAATAAAGTCTTTATTTTAGAATTATTGTTAAAATGTATTAATTCCTGTGCCTTCTAAATAAAAATACTGCAAAAGAACAAGTCCACCGAATCTAAGTCGTCATGAGAAATATAAATATGTATTAACGTTGTTTTTGTAACAATATTACTATAAAAATCTTTATCAAAAAAGATAATTTCAAGATGAAAACTAGCTATTCCACGAATTCAACTGGAGGACACACACATAACAAGAAACTCAAAATCTGACTGTGCGCCTGTTCTACAGTAATAGCATCCTTCAAGATTATTCAAACGATCTGAAATTGCAATACCCCATGTACGTTCAAAAATACCCCAGGCTAACAACACATCATTTGTTTAGGTAAATATATTCGCGAAAAAGTTGGTCCTGTTTCTATTAACTGGCCCGTTACTCTCTGACTTTTAAGCGTTCTAAAGTTCGAATCTAGAAGGATGTGATAAATTCTTTTCTACTGTTTCTGGCCGGCCTAATGTGGTAGAATGCCCTCCAGATAACCTGGCCACGATAATATCTTCCGATCAGATAGCTGCACAATGGCCACTAAGACATGATAAGGACCGCCTACTGAAGGCACACTAATGAAGTCACCAGTGAATTGGCCTTAAACAGCTGAATAAGACGCAGGCAGGACGAGCGAAAGGTTAAGGGCAATCATTTTAGTGGCCAGCGTTGCGAGAGGACAAGCACACATTATCGGTGGTCACGAACAATACAATGGGATTTAGCAATTTAGCAATTACAGGCGCATACCGACCTTGCAGCCTCCGAGGGGACCTATCCTGTAAAACGGTGTGGGCACATTGTTTTCTGTTCTCTACCATCCGACAGAGGCGTTGCATACGTTGCAGGAAGATTAGCTTGCAGTAGTGAGGTATATGACTTGCATACCAATGAAAGGAATTTCTCACATCCTTCTAGATTCGAACTTGAGAACGCTTAAAAGTCAGAGACTAACGGGTTAGTTAATAGAAACAGGAGCAACTTTTTCGCAAATATCAATTTCTACAAATATATTTACCTAAACAACACATCATAGCCCTGGCTCTTTTTGAACGTACATGGGGGTATTGAAATTTCAGATCGTTTGAATAATCTTGAAGGATGCTATTACTGTAGAACAGGCGCACTGTCTGATTTTGAGTCAAGGCTATTGTCGAGTACAAAGGAAAAGTTATACTTTCAAACATGGCATAACGTTTTCATTTCATCCCCTAAAATGTTGCCACATTTAAAACTAGCTGGTAGCTTCTGAAATATATATAAAAAGTAAATGTAGTAAAGTAGTCGTAGGAACTAAACATATAATATTAAAAGATTCTTACGCGTAAATTTCTTAATACTTAAACTGAACGCTTTGCGAAACAAACATCTCGATATTTCACACAGGCCCAGGAAAAAATCCTTTAAATACCTTTTTTGGAATATCTTCGAATTCAATTTTCACCACTGTCATAAATGTGCTCTTCACAAAAAGAGTTATCATTATATTGCAAAAAGCTACATTTAGCTTTTCAAGGTGTGGCTTGAGAAATGTTAAAATTTCGTGAAACGAGACCAACATTTTAAGACTTACTCAATTTTAATTTATATTCACACACTTCCTGCTATTATTTTATCTTAATAAATACATATTCAGTGAAATCCAACTTGTCGCTTCGTCTTAAACTGCACCCGTTCCCCGGGTGCCATCGGGTGAATGAGTTCATCCACCGGAGACACATCAAATTTTTTGACTCGTTGGACAAACCCAGCGTTTAACTCTATGACCCCACTACCCGTCCCGCATCGAAGCCAACAGACTGTCGGGGAAAATAAGTTTAATATTTAGTTTTAATTTTTATTGTTAGATGTAAATTAGTTTTAAGTCTATGATAAATAAAGAGAGCTCATCACTATTAAAGCTGTTCAACAAATTAATGTATAGTGTACATCACTGTACTTTTGTATAAGCGCAGATCACATGTGTAATACTCAGAAATTGTATAAAATGTAGCCAAGCTACAGGGAATATAATGAATAAATTGTAAAAAGATTCATTTGTAGACTCTATATTGAATTATGTAATGATTTTGTAACAAGGGGATATGAAAAAAAAAAACACTTTAGAATTCATGATCTTTCGACTTTTTTTTAAAATGTAGAATTCACAGACAGACAGGCAAATGAAAGATGATGCCTTTACCTGTTTGATGACCTCTCCCTGCAGGCTCTGTAATCATTCTATACTATTTGTGTATGATGTTCAAGGCCTGTTTTCACTCTAACGTTGTTAGTGACTCAACGCAATGGTGCCAGAGTCCACAACGTGCGGTTGGCCTAGCCATCAGCCAAAGCCAGCCATAAAAGCAGAAATAGGACTTAAAACTAACAAACAAGCAAGCATGTCTCTGCTTCTACTCTGATGAGAAGCAGATGATACCCCACAACAAAATGATACCCCCCCCCCCCCAACTCCTGACATCGCGTTTAAACTGCGTTTTTCCAAGGCAGATCATTGGCTAGTTATACATTTTTGAATTTTCTCAAATCCTAATAAATTACATTAAATTTATTCTTCGTTTAAGAACAATTCTTTTGGTTGACACTAAAACATTTATCATCCTTAAAAATTATTGTACTCCTCTTGTTAGAATAGCTACTAGGTACTAGAATTTACTTTCTGTCTCTTTAGGATTGAACCTATGCTTCGAGTCTTGTGCATCGATTCTATTAACGTCAATACCGTATTGGACCGCTCTACTAATTTCTTTTATTAGATAGAATTACGTCTTCTATACAGGTCTAGCTGGAGTAGGATAGCGGTACGCCACATAAAGCCAAGATAATAAAGAACTGACAAGGAAGTTACATCAGACGAGGGAAAGCTTCAAGCCCCTGCGTAAGTCATAGGATACCACACTATCGGTATGATTTCTAACGAGAAGAGGTAGGAAAAAAAAAATGGAAAAAGGTACACGAATCAAGTGCGAAGTCTTGACACGGTCTGGATAGCAGCAGCAGCACTTGGTAACTGCAGCAGAATTGTAGACCTCGAAACCGACATTGCAAGTCCAGCCACTGCACTCATGATATAACTTTTCTTTAGGTCTTTTTATTTATTTTATTTTTTACATAGCTTACATGTAAATATGCACTTGTAATATCCGGAACCATTTAACTCTCTGATTATAGCCATTAAAAGTAGTGTAGACATTATTGATGGTAATATACTGGCAGTCTGTAGTAGAGAAAAAATGGTAGAAGCTAATTTAATAGATTCCTATTTATTATTACGTCTGAGGATCAAGGTCGCTCAACTATTGAGCTTTATAATTTACCGCTATTTCGTAACGTAACTGGTAACGCCTTATGTAACAGGAATATCAATTACCCTTAATTTATGCTTCGAATAAGGTGAGGCTAGAATTACAGGCTACTTTTAGCATAAAATGCATCTTATAAATATTTTATTGCATAAGATAAAAATAAATCTTTTATTTAAACAGATAATGAAAAGTTCAAGCCTAGTACTGAAGCAAGAAAATACCTCTGTAGAATTCCAGTGACTACAAAATTTCGCATTTTTGGGAAAAAAATTTTTTTTGCCTATTTTACGAAAATAATAATATATGATAAGCATTCGTTGACATTTCTTGAAAATGACAAATCCTTATGTTTTTATTAGTGCTTAATGTCGGGGTTTTTTGGTCTTTGTCCACACCCTTGTTCAAGCTAGACGCATGAATTTTCACACAAAGGTTTTATTCGCTATAAGGAAGAATTAAAAACATGCTGTCTTCATAAAAAAAAAAAAAACACGTGTAAGGACCATTTATCAAATAATAATATTTCAAAAAGAATTTTCATAATTTTAATCAATGCATCCCACGTTGACGTCCCAATTAACAATTTGTAGTTTGTGCATTGTTTTTTAAAAGTCTAATCACAGTCATTAATATCGTGCTCGCAACATTCTCTTGACCAGTGGTTATTTTATAGGCATGGTATTTTACATCGTAGTTTTATTTCACGCTGCGATGACGCTAAAATTAAAACTCGCGCAACAATAAATAATTAAGTGTCATGATCAGATTAAGTAGTAATAAAAAAAAGGAATACTTTTCTATGATATTGAATAGGATATCGAAGTCCTGATTAATTATACAAACTGTGTAAGGGCTTAACTGGACTATAATTAAGTATATCTATCACCACGGATCTATTTTCCATTTATTTGCAACCACAGTTTCAAATATTTTAAATGAGAATATTTTACTTGATTCCTTAGAGATGCAACATGCAACATTGATTAAACATGCAATCGGCCTTATGAAAAATGATAAAGTGTCAATTATTAACCTGTTTGTAGTTAAAAAGTAAACAGTAAGTAATACATAATATTATGAATAATGCGCAATTGGATTATGGTTAAAAGGTGTGCATAAAATCCTTTCCAAACTTGTATCAATCAATCTTTTGTGACTACGTATTGAACTGACACCGGTCCATTCTCATGGAACATCTACACAACCAGAAAAAAAGCTAAAGTAGATTAACATTAAATTAAAATTTGGCAAATAAATTGTTATGCTTAAAAACGATATTTCATTCAATGCAAAACATATGCTTATCACTTATATGTAGTGTCATTTAAATAATGAAAAAACCCAAAATAAATTAAATCATTCATTTAAAATACTTAGTGGGCAGAAAATCGTCATGTTTAATTGAACATAATATTTTGTTACTTAGCCTGTACTTCAATGTGAATTAGCTATAGCGGAAGGTCAGTAAGGGTTATTAGTGCAAAGTTATGTTTAATGTGATCTGTCTATTAGATCTGATCTGTAAAATATCGCTACCCTGTTAGTAGATCTACATATAGCAGCCCTTTACATCTAACATTTAAAATAACATTAGTTTCCATTATTCTCTTTTCTTCCTATTTATTATTTTTTGTGTGTCAAAATCAAAAGTATATCGTTTAATTATACAATGGTCAGCGAGTGCTGTGACATTTATATTTTATTCATTATTGGTTCAGTGTTAAGATAATCTGAAGAATTAACAGTTTGTACAGTTAATTTCGTATAATGCATTCTGCATACCGTTATTATAATTTATCTTTCAAGTTTATTAGGTTATGGTTGATTTTTATAATTATTACATTGATCGAATTTTAATATATGGTTACAGTACAGTTTAAAAGCTCTCGTTATCTTGTAAGTTAAATTAGAAATCTATTTAAGTTTGTGATAACTTTGGTATTTTTGAATAGATCAGGTTCCTTTTCATAAGCTGCATTTAAAGATGTTTCATCATTGTCATTGTTTTTTTGTGCATTGTAAAATCAGCAATTAATTTGTTTTTTTTTTAATGCTTCCGGGAGTTTGTATATTACTTACATAGTCTATTTTTTTTATATCTATTTCATAGGGTGAAAAGAAAACATTTTTATGTCATACTAACCCTGACGACCCCACGCTCTTTTTTTTTAATGCCAAATCGCTAAAACAATTTTTTTCCTAGTTTTTTGGGCCTATAATCAACGATGACGCTTATTTTTACTGGAACTTGGCAAAAAACTGGTTGCACCCATGATCCGAAAACATATGAATACCAGAAAACCCGGTGTTCGAAACAGGCTTGCAAAAGAACTACCTGAATTAATGGAGTGTTGCCTACAAACCGTTTAGAACGTCGTGGAACGATGTCTCAGAAAATGGCCAAGAGATGATTCTAAGGAACATTGGTGGCAAAGTCAATACCAAGTGCCATAGTTGCAAGAAATTCGTGCGCAAAAGGCACCGAACTACCACTATTGTAAGCAATGAGTGTAATAATTAAAAAAACATTTTTTTCTTCTTCAAACATGAATTTTTTTAATATATATTAATATATAATTAATGTTTTGAAATATTTTAGAGTTTATTAAAATTGGTTTCCCCTATCAATGCACTCATTTATTGCACTTACTGACAGAAATTGGGGAATAAAAAAGTGGGACCCTTCAGGGACCTCACCCGGGAATTAGTTTTTGAATTTTCACCAGGTATTCGAATGGTAAAGTAGGTATCACAAAAATTTTCGAGATCATAATAATATGTATTGTTTATTAGGGCATTATTATTTCTTATTAGAATTTTTAATAAAATGATTCTCACAACCATAACGAAACCCTTAATTGTGCGGTGCTACACACTTGTCTAGAAACTTCAGCTGCAGCATACCTTGGCCCTGTATCGTAGCTAAGGTAAATCACACCAGTATCGGACCAGTTGACTTCCATAATAACAAACCTATCATACCGTGATGTAAGTCATGGCTTTCCTGTCAATGTGAATAAATTAATTAAAAACTCGTTAATTTTTTTCATGAGCATAAACTTTCTCGATGCGATCTAATTAATCATAACGAGCGCGATTAATCGCTGACAAAAGAACTAATCACTTCAAGGTTAACACTTTATTGCAACAGTAGAAGTAATTAATGGGGTCAATATATAGGGCTTTGCTCGCTCTATGGATGTAGACAATAATGCACAACAAGTAGAGCATTTTTAATTTATTTCTGGTTTAAGGTTATACCGTTTGTGCTTGGGCCTAAGGAAGACGTCTACGAGTGTGTAAGAAACCAATATATCTTTTCGGATTATTTAACTGTAAAATTAATTGTATACCAAATTCAACAAGAGTACATATATCGGGTATATATCGTATATATGTAGTATATACCAATATATATTTATAAAAAAGTTCGCTAGTATATGTGTACTCCCTAGCCGTGGGCGGATCGGGACCGAATTAGGCACAGTAATTTATTAGTTCAAATTAGAGCTTACGCCATAATAATTATTTTTAAATTTAACAAAATTTTGTGGAGGGCTAAAAAAAAAGAAAAACACAATATCCCACTATTTGTGTTTCGACACTGCCACTTTAACTTTTCAACGGAAAGGGTTATACTTAAAACACTTCATATTTCCTCTGCGTACATAAACATACCGGCGTTTCCTGTTTATGAAATATTTTAAACTGTGAAGTCATAAGTTTCCTTTATTCCGTAGTTTCTATCCCTTTTAAACTACGGAATAAAACATCTCGATGACTGCTATAACTGAAATATAAGTGATGTAAAAACTCTGAGCTTTATACTTTTTAAAATGAAAAACAGAGGAAACAAACACTAAAATTCAAACCACCTATCCCGTCTATTAATCGGTAATTCTGCTAGTTTCTCATAATTTATATTTTTAACATTTTTTCTGTAAATCAAACACAATCAGTGTAGGAACGCCGCCACCTCTCCCGTGTTATAGAGTAGAAGGAAGGTTTGATAATCGGGAAGAGTAAATTTGTAGCGTTAATGTCCTTATTGAAAAAAATATGACAGGAACATATATGACAAGAATATCTTCCATTTGATCCAACGAAAACAATAACCCAAAACTTTAATTAATTAAGAAACTGAAAATTGCATTTACATAAAAAAATAGGAATGGAAGAAAACATTAAAACCTTCTAAATAAAGAGGAACTTATAAACTAATTAAACCTACTGAACAAAATAAAACATAGTATGAAAGTCTTGAAAAAACACATAAACTTCTTTAAAATCAAATAATTAGTCCATTAATTTAAGAGTTGTAAATTTCCCCATTGGTGCTGGTCGGCTGGAACGAAGTAATCGGTTAAAATTGAATATAAAATAAAATTGTTAATGGGTGAGTAATTCTATTGCTTACGTTAGGAACGCACCAACGCACCTGTTCTCCTTCTCATCAACGTTGGAGTAAGAATGAGCGTAAACATCGTAAGGGATCAATAGGCAGCTGATCCGTGACCATAACATGCAGGATATTCACAACAACCCAGCAACAACACTCAGAAAAACAACAACACTTAATCCAACAATTTTTTGTCAAAAATGTATATTGGTTTAAACATTTTCTTCTGCTAAGCAACTTTTTTTTGGTTAGTGCTTATTTTGTTTTCTTGAATTTTATTTGATAAACGTCTGAGAAGTAATTACAACCGATTCTCCTTAAAACCTCTGAGACTTGCCCACACTTTCGCCGATGTCACATCTCGGCCATGTAGGTAGACATCTAAGGGACCATAGATGTAACCCTGTTGTCTCAGGTGAATCACCATCCGGAGGACAGCGCCGATGGTATGGCCTCCAGGATACGACCGGATGCCCTTTGAAAGATATGCAAGCAGGACACTTTTCCCTGTCACTTAAATCTTCCAGGACCGATGTCCAGTCCCTAGATACAGCCGTTTGTTATCTGGAACCAGAGGTCTAGGTCATGGTCCTGCACGGAACACCGGAGTACTTCTGACAGAGGTCTTGGTCAATCCGTTAGTTATTGGAGGTCGCTTAGTGGGGGGTCTTCCGTCTACCATACAAAGGAAATTCATGATGGCAAAATTCATTGTTGCTCATTTAGAACCGTTGTTTGAATTCATGTAGTGCTATGACACTTCATTAACTACTATTTTATTAAATTATGCATCCAAACGGTCTTTGCGTTTCATTTACTATTCATATTGCTACTAGAACATACAAATAGTTTATACAGGTCTATTAAGGCACTACTGGAAAATGAGAATTTATTGCTAAGAAATGAGGGGAAAACAATATTCGGAGTATAGTGAAGGGGTGCTGGTGCTCCATCAAAATACGGCTGCGATGAAGGAATACTCGAGGGTGCAAGCCAAAAAAGAATACAAAAGGGGCTTCATATGCTATCATGTAAGTTCATTACTTTAGAAAAACAATGAAAAAATCAATTTTAAGATATATTGGCTTGTTGATCCGTAATAAAGCTATTTTTTTTTTATCATAAAATGATAGTGTATTAAGATATTTTCGAAAAAAGTTGTAAATATTTTTTTATTTAGTGACCAAATGGGTGCTTATATCTAAAAAAAAAATATGTCCAGATTAATATAACAAATAAATCAGTTACAAATAACCATAATTTTTTTATATTTATTACATAAAATTGCCGCCATTGGAAAGAAAACATCATTGCCATTTTTAGAGAGCTTCCAAATACATTGATAGATAAATAATAAATCAGCAAGATCTTGAATTTTAATAATGAATTAATAAATCAATCCATTTGTCAATGCTATCTGCATATATATAGAATATGCTGGATATATTTGGAATAACTGGTTTACATTTATGATTCAAATATGTCGAATAGTTCCCGAATAATTTAGTAATCCACGATCGTGTGATTTGTCCTCTTACGAGGACTATTTTAACACGTATGCTCTCATCCATATCCTACTATTCATAGCTAAACCATCAATTACATACTCTTCAGTCCGCCAGTGTTCCATAATCCGAGCCGAATGGTTACCTCTTAATTATACAGTAGCTACCTAGGTTCTTCGTAAGAACGCAGGGTTAAAACTTTTACATAAAACGTCAACATAAAAAGCTAGCAATTTTTTTCTGCCTTAGGGAATCCTTCCGTACCTTCTTCCGTTATCGTTTTTTCTTTTGCGCAATAGTTGGTCTGGAATCTGTAATAAACAAAATTTTTAGTTTTGTCTTCCTAAATTTATTTTTGAAAGTTGTTCCATATTTTTAGAAATTTAAAGATTATTTTTCTGTTGGCGATAATTGGTCCATGAAATCAACCATCTAACAGGTTTTCTTGACATTCCCAATCATTCTGAGCTGACTATCAATTTCAATGTTCGAAACGCACCACCCACTGAATGGCCACTGATAACTGATATCCGTTCCTATTTCAAAAAAGAGCTTCTTCACAAACGCGGAACATATCCATGTAACGATTTCATATGACGGGGTTTTTCCCTATGCCCATAGAATGTATCTACGTTACTACCGAGGTCCAGGTATGAGCAAGGGATCACCCCGGCATCTGCACGATTTTTTTTTAGTTTAATTTATTATATATACCACTATACATAATAACAACCAAATAAACAACTACAATAAACACATAAAAAAAAAAATCCAAGTTTACACAAATTGTTAAATGCATGCATGCAACATAACCTGATGGAATCATCCGAACCCTCACAAGGGTACAATAAACAGGAAGACAGGAGAGCGGTAATACCTCAGTATGGAGAGGTATTTTATATTCGTCATGTAAAAACCGCTTACAAAATGGTACATAAAACGATGCGTGTAATAAATAGCACAATATAATCATTAATCTTATTATTCATGTTATTTTGCGGCAGTTTTTCATCCCCTTTTTGAAATGGCCATATAAATAATTCAGTAAAACAAATATCATTCTCTACAAAATCCTTGATACTAACAAGCTTGCACCATGTACAAAGAAAAATATACAATTAATTATGAATCATTTAAAAGGCGTTATAACGATTATCCAAACCGTCTTTGAACTGAAAAATATTTGTATGCATTTAAGGACATTTATATTTTATTTATTTTTTCCAAGAATTATATTTTTTTTTACTCTTAAATGCCAACTACTCATTAACGAAATACAGTGGTGCAGCCTTCATTTATCATAAGTTTGTTCTAACTATTGAAAATAGAATTAACTAGAGTGGCCTTTCCCATAGCGGGAAGGCCCGGGAGCCGAGCACCCCCACTCCTTGGTTACTTACTCCTCTCCCCAAACCCTGTCTGCATACCTATCTAAAATATTTTTTTCAAGAGGAAAACAAAACAAGTGTTTTTGAAAATGTCGATCGTCATGTAAAAACCACTTACAAAATGGTACATAAAACGATGCGTGTAATAAATAGCACAATATAATCATTAATCTTACTATTCATATTATATTGTGGCAGGTTTTCATTAAATTCCTGATATTAACTAGCAAAGTAAGTAATATGGTAGTGGCCAGTTACTAATATTAAGTATATTGAAGCAGGAAAATAGAGATTCCAGAGAGATAATTCCAGAAGAATTATGATGCTAGTACTTTTTGTTGAACGATTTTCTAGTTTTGGTCACGGATAAAGAAATACTTATTCTAATACTTAAATAAATTTTTCCAATGATTTCAATCAACCAGTTTCTGTGATTGCCTTCTCCAGCAGTTGAGAAGTTGGGTGATTCTATAAAGAAGCTCATATTTGAGCAATGGGTATGTACATTATTGGAAAGTTGCTTTTGAGTTTAAGTGGTCATCTTAAAAATTAATGCAATGAACATCCGTAGACGGCTGCATCGATCCTCCACTGTGCTTAATGGAGACCAATTCATAGTTAAATTTAAAGGGCTGATACTGATTGTAATTAAACATTCTTCACGGTTTATTTTGTTCCCTAGACTTCGCATAGTGTATCCATCAATGTGTTCTCAACATCCAAACTGTATAAATGAGCGAGTGAATGGAAATTGTAAATATGGTATGAATGAGAGCATTTATCACAATTACTTATTGTCCAATAAGGCAGACTGTATTTTTTCAAAATAAAGAAATTACAATGTTTCTGAAGTTCAACATCCAAAACTAAAGTTGAAAAAACTGGTTCCATTCGTACGGAAGCGTTTTCATCTTCAGCGCTTTCTCTTGGAACTTCAGATTCTAAGAGACTCGATTTAGGCGTAGATAAATTTATTTTTCTTCACTGATTAATTGACTCCCAAAGCCCATTAAGCCAAGGTCTATTTTTTCAAGTAGTATTGCGTTTCCACTGAAGTTGAAAGCATCACTTTCATGTAACTATGACTAACAATTATTTTTCTAAATTGCATCCCTATTTTATGATCATACTCATTTAAAGCTGGAGAAGTGTTCAAGCTGTATAACTAAAAACACAGAAAATAAAACCAAAAATGGAGGGAAAAATAAAACACACTAGTCTGGTTATCGCTTTGTGTAACTGACGATAAAGGGCAACTCCAAGCGATACAAGAGGGAAGTCGACACATTGCAGTTAACCAAAGGGAGGGGAAAGTAGACACATCTCAAGCCTCCCAAGACCTCGCTAGTTCCTACTACACTCAGTGGTTCTAATACGAGTTCAAACTACCATCCAACTGGTGGGAGCATGCGCAGTATAGTTGTACCGAGTGTGAGAAAACAGCTTTTAACAAAAAACAGAAATATCGTTCGGATTAATTGAAGTGACGTTACTCTTCACTACTTCAATTGAAAATTATTAATCGTAAAATGAATAGACGTTAATTTTCTTTTTGTCTATTGATGATTGAGTATTATCTTTAAAATTATTCATCGTTGTTTTGCAAAGTAACCTTCTGAAAGAGCCAACAGTCAGAGATGGGAAAAAGTGTTTCAACATGTTATAAATCTGTGATCAGGTAACGTTCGTGTATGCACAGTAAATAATCACAAACCAGTTTGAAACTAGTCCGTGATTCTGTGAAGGAACAAACTTCGTATTTTGTACTGGTGGCATACGTAAAGGCTTTTATTGACATTATACAAATCGAAAAATAGAGCGGAAACTATTTGAACACGAGCCGTTAAGAATGTAAAATAAATAATGTTTTGAACCCCAACACCTTAAATTCATTTAATGATTAATACGGTTTTTTTGTGAAAATTTAGCTATTTACAGTTTCTTAGATATTTTAATTGAAATTGATATATCTTTTTGCTTGGGATAAGATTATAAGAAGATTTTTTAGAAGTTGTACTTAAGCAGTATGTACATAGAAGAAAGGTTGTGTTAAAATTATCCCCTACATCGTAAAATGCCGTTCTAAAACCACATTATATACTAGAATAAACTTGCTCTGTGCTATGAGAAAGTATAAAGGATCTTAGGATTGGCGAGTTTTTAGAAGAATGAAACTTAGTAAATGTTGTTCTTCTTGTAATTCTTCATGTAAATGTTGAAAATTTGGTACATCCTCCTGGTGTTATAATAAGTATTTTCTCTCTTAAAGATCTTCCAGCTTCCAGATTTAGAAGTATGGTATACATTTGATGAATTCCTTTTTCCATCATCAAGGTACACCAGATTCTTTGAGATCCGGCAGAAGAATGTTTTATTGTATTCCCTACGCTCGACAATAGTGTGTCATACTTAACAGGCTGAAGACTACGATCGAGGAAACGTCGATTGTTTTTGTTCTTACCAGTATTCTTGCGTGTCCTACCGTCAACCTCATTAGAACGATTGGTCTCTAGTGATCATTCTATACACCGACCATGGGACCACCTCTTCCTTAGCTGGTTGGTTTCTGAAACTTACGCCCAGTAACTTGTTTATGCTAGTTTGTACATAGAGGAAACATTTTGGCACCTAAATTTTTTTTAGTTCACGTCATTTTTGCCACGAGGCAAAATCTTTAAAGGCAAGATATTGAAACCAAATGATGTACCGCTTATGCCAGTATCTTGCTGAATGTAAATTCAAGATTTTAAATCATCTTGATGACCACTGCCCTATCAAACTTCTGTTTGGAGTCTTGAATTATATATTTTTAGTGAATTCCAACCTCGTAATACTGTTTATATAGTCGTTTATCTATCTCGCTTTCGTGACAAAGACAATCTATAAAGCAGAATGTTCCTGAAAATTATGGCCCTCTTGAGACATGATGCTTCAGAAAACTATACTTCATGCCGTCTGAAGAGAAACATCTAACAACCATTTACAAAAGGTGGCGATGCATACGCACGATAAAGTACGGTGTAATAATTTATTCCTTTCATCGGCCATAGAGCAGACGTGATTTATCTGTAACGTGGTGTGTTTAACTCACGCAGCGGGGACTGGAACGAAAGGGACTTTGGGAGATGTTGGCCAATGAGTTGTCGTATCGTTCTTTGGGACTGAAAATGTAAACTGCACTATGATTGTGTTCTCAGGCAGGTTTTGTCGAATGTGATATTTGCCCAGCCCAAAGACTATTGCTTCCAATAAATATTGTATGCAGAAAGTTTATATGCACCTTTTACAATATTGCTCGTTAAAATATAAAACCCGGATGTCATGTCGGATTGTAATGATATATATATATGTTGGTTAAGATGTTATCAAGTGAAGTGTATTAAATTTAAATTTGTCATGAAATCGTGAAAAAAATCTGAATATCTTTTAATCTTTCTCAAGTCACGGTTCTGAAGCTAGAGAATAATATAACTTATAATTTTCTGTTTGCGTTTAAAGGCACACCAAAGACGTGAATGTAAAAAAAAAAAGCTCAAAAACAAAGTATTTAGAGGCAGCAATAAAATTCACTCCATCGATCAATAGCACCGGTTTTAACATTCAAGAAACTTGTTTCACTTTCTACATTGTGTGCTTTATTTTATTTACATATTAATAAAATTAGCATTGGATTGGCAAGGCCAGCGATGCTTGAATTAACTCTTTTCATGATTTATGTACGTAAAGAAGAGGTCGCCTAAATAAGGTCATTTCGGCATGGCAAATTTTAATAGTTTCTAATAATGCACTTATTGTGAGATCTGTCATTCCCTAATAGGGCTTACTTAGGGTAAGTTGTCTAAAACTTTTGTCATATAACATAACATGCAAATTGTAATATGTTATTTTTAAATAATATTTCTCGATATTGTGATGGATTGGATGGACAGCGATTTTTTCAAGTGTTATCAAAATGATATTATAATAGGTGTAGCCCACGATTTCGACTATATGTCATTTTATGGATTTAAAGACAGAACAAATAATTTTATTCAAGGCTGCAGACAGTTCAGAAGAAAACAGACAAGCGTATAGAGAATCAACTTTACTACCAACGCTGTCTGTGATGTACTCCAAAGGCTACACTCACTGGTCGTAAAATCCGCTGAGTCTAGGCCGGCATGTCTTTGTACTTGCAATGAGGTAATTATAGACTGGTACTTCCCGAGTGGGCATTCGAACAGCCATGGGCATAGCCACCACTGGCTGTCCTATGGAGGGGTTCTGTTTTGTATTCAATACTATGTGTCTGGGTTGCACACCGGTGCGACATGCAATTCGGTTTTACAGTATGATGTATATTACAGATGATATGGATAAAATGATACTCAATACAAAATCTCAACCTGAAGATCAGTGAAGTCTTCATTAGATCAGTAGACTCCTAAAATATTTGATTGCATATTAAATTAGAGTGGGTGACCGGAAGAAGAGATCCACGATAATAGGCCCAAGGTGAAGCTACGAAAGTGAAGCATTCCCTAGAATGTGCAACAAAGAAGAAAATAACTAACTATATAGAACTATTTGAAAAGGCCAAACAAAAAACATATTGAGCAGCGCCATGTAGCTCTTTGGTCCATGAAGTCATTACAGGAAAAATGTAAGGTGTAAAAAAAGACTCAAGATTCTCTTAATTTATATTTTTACTAATCGTGTATGTATTTATTATACATAATATACATTTATTTTGATAGTGGGATTATATTTTCCTTAGAAATAGTTAGCACAAGAACTAATGGCGGATTTCTATGAAATAAAAAAGTGAAATATGTACATATATATGTATTTATTTTTAATATAAATATGTACCTAAAGTTGAGAAATGAGTAAAAACTTTTTCGAAGGCACTTGTGGCATTCTTTTCCAATCACTACTTTACGTTTATTCTATAAAATCACAACATCAGAGATGGATCTATAAAAATTAAGAGTCCAAAGTAGGGGAAAAGTAAAATGAGAAAAGTAAACAATCTACTACTTATTCAAGAAAACCCTGGATCCAACCTGTTTCAGGATCTCATACGCAATTTATCAATGTATCCAAAACTGAATCCTTCAATGCACACGTATCTCAGTAAAGTACCCGAATAAAGTAAGTAAGATCCTCCAATTTGCTGGTTACCTGATCCTTTATGCGTGTGGTTCATATAGCATATCGCTCCAGCAGTTTGTTACCGTTTTTATTACATGATCGAATGTTCAATCGGTATAGTCATGGATGAAAACACTTCCTAACTATCATACAGCTTTTAAATAGCAAAATGCTGTTCAACTGGTGGAATTGCAACTAGAGACCCTAACCTTTTACCTCTTGGACGCGATTTAAAGTGTATAGCACCTTTATTCGCAATGATTCCTGAAACCGTGTGTAGCGATCGCCAACCATATATGTAAATTACCCTACACTCCGGTGCAAATAATGTATGATAATATAAATGTAAAGCGTTGTAAAGTAATAAACCAGGCGGGTCCATGTGGCAGTTGTAGCAAGGCAGGTAACAGAGGGGTCACCGGCACCTGACTGTCATAAAACAGAACCGCGCAGACCTAGGGCCGCCTCTAGGCGGTCATAAAACCTAAGTGGGTGAGTCCCTAGCAGCCATAAAACACACCCTTTTAGACCAACAGTCATAAACCTAAGGGGGGATTGGCCACCTGGGCATCATAAAATATACCCCTTTCAGCCGACTCCACCTTCCACTAGGAAGGGGAAATAGTATTTAAACCAGGGGATTCGGCCCTGTAGGTCTATCCCAGCCACCGGTAGACTCTCACTACTGTACTGACTTAACCAACCTCCACCGAGGATTCCCACATCCCTAACTCCTCTCACACCACCTTCAAGCAGGTACGCCTAGTACAAGGTTCCTTTTACCCCAAATATTTTATATTTTTCCCACACCCTAAATTCGACCTAGAGAGCTTCGAAAAAAAAAAAAAACAAAAAAAAAACCTGTAGGTCTACACTCTCTCTGCCACACCTCTGCGCCGTCACCCTGTCTCACAGCCCTTGCAGACCCTCTGACGCCTCGCTCCTGTTGCACTACCGTGCCCCGTTCGAACTCTGAACAGGTCTTATTCTTTATGAAATCTCTGTACCTTTTCTTTGAACATAGTGTATTGTCGGGACACATACCTATCGTAAATGGAGTCAGATATTAAACGCCGACATAGAACAATGGTCCATGTTATAAACTACAACAATCCGCACTTGTCACCAGGGCTAGAGTGATTAGGCACCCCACTAGTGGCAACCCGACACCGTGCTATTGTAGTGAACTTATACACGATTTGTGTTTTTTTTTTCAAATAATTTATTCATAATCCATTGCAATGCAAGAGCGTTTAGGGCGATAATCTTGGTAATTCCCATTCCTTTCACCTCAAATATATTTGTTCCTTTCGTTAATACAATTTTATTTAGTCTCTTTATACTCACCAATAAGGCTTGATCCTGTGAATATCCAGGGCAGAAGGAAACTAATATTATATTAATCTGCTTCTGGGAAAAATATAAAGAGAATAGAACCAGGGTACCATTGTTAAAGATATGTTGACTTGATAGGCTGTGTTAAGAAGTCTATAGTTATCGTGCGTGTACTTAGGATCCTCTTCTTTCTTCTATGAGGACTACACTTGAGATCTCAACACGCATGGACTCAGTAGAAAGTGCAATGTGAAGTGTGTAAAATCCGTCTGTTTACTCAAGTCGTTTCAGCGTTTGTTTAAGCTTTCTCGTTGCCTTTTCTATTTACTTAAATGAGCTTAAATTTTCTCAGTTTCTCCTTAACCAAACAAATCATTTCAATACTAGCAACGGAACTTTTATTTTATTGTATTGGGAACGAATACGAATGTTCGGAATGCGATGTTCGTAGACCACGACTCTGAGAGGAAGATGTCACGAACAGACAGACCTTTCTCCTACCACAAAGGGCTCCAGTTCGTTTGTGCATGTGTCCTTCACCAGGACAAAAACTTCCTGATTGCTACATCATGCCATCACTTCTCAATCATGAATTGACGTTGACATTGACATGGAAGAAGATGAAGTACGTCTGCGTATCATTGAAAGGACCAAAACTTAATATTTTGTAGAGTACAACCTTATATTTTTATTTTTTCAAAAGTATTTTTGATATATTATGGTAACTAAAATGAAAATTTATAATAGTTATTGGGACATAAATGCAATTTAATCAACGGTACAATGTCTCGAAAAGAGATAAGGTCTACCAAGGTTACCGGCTATGATAGTAATTAGTTGCTAATCATGTTCCCACACGAGGCTGAATAGTCCACAGCTAGTACTGTGCCTTTCAGAAAGGATCCTTTAAGGAGTCAGGAATCGAACTAGTGTCTCCTTTGTTAGTAATTAGGGATACCGACGCTAAACGACTCTGTCGGAGTATTTTATGATTGTTCGTCTTGGGTCTGATATACGACTGTACGAAATATTTGTGTCTAGACAATGTTTTGAACTAGTTAGCTGTGTTTTTCATGTCCTTGCAAGCTCTCATCAGCATGGCCAAACATGACTAAAAGTTTGCACCGAAAACGATATTAATGAACGTTTGTAATTATAGCCGGTTGAAGTACTGAGATGTGATGTATTATTAATCATAACATAAACATCTTTAATTTTTACCTCATCGATAGATGGAAAATAATTTATTGGTACCTATCAATTAGTGAATTTAATCCTTATTACTAGGACAGGCCGAAGCTCACAACTGAGAAAAATAATTGTTTTTGGTGTTTAAAAATACAAACAAACTAAATAATTCCCAAGGTCTCAGTTTAAAAACTATTTTTTTTTTTTAAAGTGAATGACAATTTCCTTATTGCAGTAAACAATATGTTTCGTTAAAACGTGACATTTTGCCAGCCATTGACAGACGAGAACGTCCTTGAGGACGCGCGCATATGCTTGAGCATAATCGAAGCCAAACCGCTCTATAGGCAACTAACGAATTGTGGATAATCTCTAGAGATACCTTACGACAGCTAAGGTCAACAGCCGCTACCTGAGCTGAATATCAAGTGGTGTCTTCAGGTAACGACCACCAGGTCTTAACATTATGTAGATGTGCTCGTATGTGACCGTGTTACATACATTTTCTCGAACCGATCGACCTCAGTAAATCAATGCGAATATTTCTGCGATTGCGCATTTCTGAACGATTCGACCTTCGCACGCTACGTAAGCCTCAAGAGAATCTTATCGTTCTGGCACTTAAATGCGGCCACTTTAATGTGGGTGTATGAAATACGGTACCAGTTAACCGTTTTGTCTGTCTGCGAGAATATTCTACTATAATAGTATATTAAATTAAACATCGAATTATTGTGACATTCTAGCTTAAGTACAATAACGTGAAATAAATTAAACAAGGAAAAAGTCCATTTCGATGGTCCTCCTTTCCTCATTTCTCAAGTCTAATTGTCTACTTCAACTTTGTTAATAGCGCATTACAAATTCAAGTTTGATATATTACCCAGTTATGACTGTCGTATGACCGTTTTACTGCTTCTAACTTTTAAATTTTCTACGATCAGGGTTAAGTAAAAAAATGACCATGTAATTATAGTAAGGCCACTAGTGCCAAAACATATTGCATTTTATTAATCAGATCTTGCATTTGATACCATACTCAATACGATGCTCTTACTGTACTTAAATTTATTAATGAACCTTAATAATTTCCCCTGAGACTTCCATCAATGTTGAAAAAATGAAAATGATGGAAAATCAATGTTTAAGTTGAAGTTTTGAATATGATGTCAATGACATGTTTCGTGACTGCTTAATAAATACATATTGTCAATAATGACGTCTATATATTTGACTGCCTTAATTTAAAAAAAATAATCAATTAATGCCACTTGCTTACGTATCATGGTTATATTTTGCATTTCTTCCCAATATTAAATGAGAGCTTCATGTTAAATACCATCACTTGTGCCCTAAAATTGAAACCCAAAAGAAATAACCCCCCCCCTTAAAAAAATAAATTGTTGAGTCATAGTTTTGAATCGCTTATAAGATTTTTAAGAAATTAGGTTTAAATTTCTACGGTCAGGGTTGTATAAAAAATAAAATTAATCACTTCTAGTAAAAATGCCAACTAGTGTCACTATCTATCATTTAAAAACAATTTAAGAAAATCGTATCCAACTTTCTACACTCTATATTTTGTTTTTATATATTTAAAAAAATAAAATTTAGTACATAATTGGCAAGAAAATACTTAATACCTATTTAAAAAAAAAATTCGTATTCGTATAAGTTTCTGGTAATTGGTAAAGACTTCCAAAAATGAATCGGGGTACGTTGCATTAGAAAGTAAAAATAATTGAAACCCAACGCAAAAAAATTTAGAAGTGAAGTTAAAAATGTTCAAATAAATATACATAAAATGAAATTATCAAGATTTAGAAATTCTAATCAATATATAAATAGGGAGTTCATTCATTACTTATTGATAACAAAACGGAGATATTGAGAGCAAAACAGGTCTGGAGAAATAAATGAATTCTTGAAAATTCCTCTTGATGCTAAAAATAGTAGGAAACCTTTTGGACCATTTATTAAACTGATAACAATTTAGAACAAGTAGTGATCGAAACACATCAAACGGTATGAGATATTAATTATTAATTAGATTCATTACGGAACCCCTGACGATTAGATAAGGCTGGCCAATTTTGTCACCGAAACGGCGCTGGAAACCAACTCAGTCCACGGAGAAGACTTAGTTTTGGTAATTTCACGTAATCAATGGATTTTACAAACATATAACAGTTGTTTTTTTAATATCAAACCATCAATTTTATTTTCCCCTAGAATTATCGGCCTTTGTTAAGATTCTCTGATTAACTATGGTCATCTTTTTATGATATAACCTAATTCAAGTTTGAATAGTTTTACAATGCTCGTGTTACAACACGACTATTCGCAGTGCTATACATGCTCAGGGTAGTGACAAACATGTTGGGATATACTTGCTCAGAACATTGCTGGCCTAGTGTTACACAAGCCGATATTTCCACAACCAGCTCTTGTTGTGTTCTGCCTACCAACTTGCTTCCTCACTTTCCTGGGTCAGTGTTCGCATTGTTCTGGCTGGCTTCCTTGCACCGATTACAGAACAATCTTTAATTCCACAGCAAAGCTGGGACAATTACTGTCCGTGGTGCTCCACTTTATGGGCTGCTACCATTACATGTACGTTACATTACTTCTTAATCTGTCTTGTGCCGAAATGGGGGAGTATTCTCCCTTTTGTCACTTGGTTCTCATTATCTTTCAAAATTCATGTCTAATTTTTAAATTCATGTAAATTTGGGTGGACAAGTGCAATGAATTATTTAATAAACGGAGCTGGATAGTTTATACAAACTTAATTTCAGTATTGGGATGACTCAATCAAAATCTCGCTTGAGGAGTTATTTCATATTATTTTAATATGTTTTGTGCTCATTATTTCATAAATTTATATATATATTTTGTAACCAGTACAAGAGTAAATGGTTCACTCTCAATCTGACACTGTGTGTTCAAACCACATGGGAAGTCATTTTATTTGCGGTAAAAATATCACCCGACTAAAATTGCACCAGTTTTTCGGGCATAGTATAATCCCGATAACATGTGGCATTCCCTTCTGACCGGTACTGATCACAATTTTACTTAATCAGCCTTATGATTGTAAAAGATGGAGTAAATGAGTGGTTTTAAGCAATTTTTTTTTTTTACCATCAGTAATCGTATATCCTTCCGTGGATAAACAATTTACCCTGAGAAACGACTAGCCTGAGGACATGGCGTGAGAATGCTTCAGGGCTTGCAATTTACATTTGAATCACTGCTGAACGATTGAATCACTGAATCACTGCAATTTACACTATTTTTGCACTGAGAATGTAAATCCAAGCGTGAGCCGGGTTCAGCTAGCTTACTGCCCGTTGAACTGTGAACTCTACGAAGGAACAAGATTCAATAATAATTACTATTATTCACTCAGACTGGATATTGTGCCCAGAAACCTTTCCATCGACTCTGCACACGCAATCCAAGAGAATATTTTTAAAATTTTATAATTGTATTTATATAATATTTTTATCAGCATAAATCCGTACATGGTGTTAAATTAAAATATAATAGTGGTCACAGAAACGGAGAAGATTATGTATTAACGTCCCCTAGAAATAATACATATTCTCTAAAACAAGAACAAACAAGTCCGTGAAAAAAATGATTGTAGGCTTAGAAACATATATCCTGAAAAGTTGTGATTTCCCAAGGATATCCGGCAATGAATATTTATTTTTCACGGTAGCCGAAGATAAAACTACTAGTTGGGTCATGTCTTCGGTTTCCGACTTCGTTAAGGAACTGCGGTGATGCGATTGGGCATTGAAATGGTTCAACCAGCCTCGTGATGTATTGTTTCTATCTAGGGGATATCAAGCCGTGGATTTAAAACAAACAAGGGAAAGTAATTGGAGTTTTAAAACTTACCTTTTTAATAATTATGTCCGTGCGGTTAATACAAATAATTTCAAAGTTACCTGAAACGAAAAGAAAATGTTATTAGGATATATATATATGAAAGTAAATATAATATAATTAATTGCTAATCAAAAAAATTCTCAGAATGATCAATGAAAGTATAGAAAACGAATGAGTAATTTTGTCTATTTTTTTTTTTTTTTCAATTACTGTGTAATAGCCTTTAAGTTCATTATCCTTTGTGAGTGGAAACCTTGACAGAGGAGCGTGACAATGGAGGACAATACATAACAAATCCCCGACACAATGACAGCTGTAATCACAGGACATACAAAAATATTGCCGGCATTGAAAGTACTGCCTGGTGTACCTACCTCATGGTAGAACCGTTGACCTCCCACCTGTTGGTCCTAGAGCAGGGGCCAAAAATAGTGAGATATCTAATGTTTGTAGCCAAATACCTTACAAAATAATAGCTTTAAAAGGGCACCAGACTGCCATCTAAGAGTGGTAGCTTTCCAAAAAGTGGATATTGAAAAAAAGCACAAATTTTGTAAAATTATGATCATCTGAGGATGATTTGATCCGGAACAGTATTGTTTGGAATAACTCTAAGATAAAAAACAAAAACGCACCTCCCGAATCTAAAATAAAATAAAAAAATGTATGTTCCGATAATAATAGGAAATGGCTAATTCAAAAATGATTTATGTTTTCAAAATTTTCTTGCAAACTATCGTGGTTCTCTTAGACCGATAATATTTAGTTTAAAAACAACAATAAGGATATAAATTATAGAAAATACTTATAGATAACTGGCTAGGATGGTACAAAAGAACCTCCACTTGCAAAAGAAGGTCCTGGAAGAGCGTTGAACCGTTATAGGAAGTTGTTGACTAGATGTCAATTAATATAAGCAGCCCTCAAGCTACCTCGACTATAGACATACTAGTGACCAGACAGCCACACCGTATCACTAGTTGCTCCGCCCTTGACTTCTGACCAAAGGCCAGTACTGTACGCGGTGGATGGTAAAGTTGGGACATCGCGGCTAGGACTGGCAACTACCAATCACCTTCTCGGTTAGAAACAGAGCAAAACTGAAAAATGGAAACAAGCCATACCGGGTGGTATGGTATTGGGTGATCAGCTTACTACCGCAAATGGGGAAAAGTTTAGAGAAAATTTTGTTGAATTATCTCAAAAATTACTGTGCGGAAAATGACATCATTCCGCCAGAACATGGATTGAAATCCAGTCTGAACACAGAACATCCCCTTCTGAAGCTACAGTCAGAAGTTAGTCATAATTTGAATAAACATAGCAACGGCTATGATTTCAAGTGACTGCACTCAACTATTCGACTCGGTGGCCCGTAGGCACGCTGCGTCAAATGTTCTGCGACCGGGAATGCTCGGGGCGACTCTATTAAATTCTGGCTAGCTTCCTGAAAAACAGATCGATGCGAGTGTGGGTGGGTGATAGGTGCTCCAAAGCTGTGCCACTGACCTGTGGAGTACCCCAAGAATCCGAGTTATCCCCAGTACTTTTAAACGTGTATACGTCTGAAATTGTAGGAGCCTGGTACAAAAACACAACAATTGCTGCTTTCGTTGATGACATCGCGGTGTACAGCAGCAGCATGAGCGCCAAGCTAGCTCTTAGACAGGCTGAAGAAGCCTGTAACCTGATTAGTGAGAGATTAGGGAGACTCAATATCTCTAAACGCGGGTAAGACTGACTGCGTAATTTTCTCATTCCAAAAGGGAAAAAGTCCGCTGCCTACTACTTACACAATAGAAACGCAGCAAAACTCACCAGCCAACAACCTCGTATATCTGGGCATTAAAATAGGCCGACTCCTCCGTTTTAGTAACCATTTTGCAAGGAAGTTGAAACAGACACGCACGAAGTCTT
The DNA here is from genome assembly GCA_930367205.1 of Acanthosoma haemorrhoidale. Lineage (NCBI taxonomy): Eukaryota > Metazoa > Arthropoda > Insecta > Hemiptera > Acanthosomatidae > Acanthosoma > Acanthosoma haemorrhoidale. The sequence continues at coordinate 71,582,922 of OV884011.1, forward strand.
ACCGGCTAACACATTTATTGACTTCCCCCAATCTATCACTGCACCTCAAGCTCATGATCTATAAGAGTGTACTTAGGTATACTCTGCTGTACGGTGCATCGCTTTTTCGTCATTTGACTGAAGCGACAGCGAGGCGACTCCAACAATTTTAGAACGGAATCCTTATGAAAGTGGTCGGACACACTACACTCGAACAGCGGAGACAGTAAATTACATGAGGAATTTGAGACATCAAATTCTTTGACTCCCTGCAACACGTGACATCTGTAAATTTGTTCATGTTATTGTTCATTTGTTTGTAAAAAAAATTTTGAATAAAGGGGTTTAGAACGAAAAAAACATTCTTGCCAGACTCTCGGAACCCGGCACCTAAAGAACACTGCTCTTTCTCTGCACTGGCGCTTGCTGCTCAACTCGAACCATGGCTTTTTTATTCAATTACCTCTGCATCTCTCTTCCTTGACCTCGCTATGTTTTAGTCCGGTGTTCTCAGACCCCACAACTTCCTAGTGGGATTCTCTGCCTTTGTCGCGCTAAAACTAGCACCTCCTTGGAAGATACCTCTTCTTCGCGGACGACGGTCGCCGGGGCCCTACAAACTTAACCTAGTAGCGTCTCCCCCGGCGATCTAGTCTGCCTCTCTCCGGTTCACACTCACCTCCGGGATCCGGATGGTTTTCACCTACCCTTAGATACCGAGTGTGAATTCGTGGTCATTCCAAGACCACATAAACTACCTATAATACCTACCCTGTTCCTATTCTCCTGAACATAGTGTCGTCGTGTTGTCGGGGCACACCTTCTAAGATCATATAAAGTCAGATCATATTAAAAAAGCTGCCCACCGACTAGGCCACCAGCAAGGTCAAATACCACAGGTCTACCCATTTTATCTCTTTCATGACGCTCGTCGGACAGTGCCAGGTTGTAGTGATCCTAGCCCGAGGCGGGCGCCCTCCCACCTTGGGGACATTTCCCGACAAGGAGCTTCCTCGAAGAAAAATGATTTACAAAAGTCTGAACATCAAGAAAAGAAGAATTGATGAGGAGCTTCCTCGATGAGCGATAATTTACAACTGAACTCCTCTAGAAGAGGGGTCGCAGAAGCTTGAGACTGAAGAAAGCCCTCCAGCAGGCTAACTGGGCAGGTGCGGTCCTTAGTTAGTCGCTTGTTAACGTTTGTCCGAAGGATTAAAGCCTCGTTTACACGATAACAGTTTACTACTGACAGTAGAAACTTTCGCAGTGACTGCCATGGTGTAAACTGTACAACATTTGCCGTCATGACAACATTTGCCGTCATGACAACATTTACTGGCCGGTTTGGCCGGTAGCTGCCACATGTACACGCTCATACAGTGAACAGTTGCGCCTAACTTCCCATTTTACCACCAATTTTACGTGCGGGAAAACATTGTTTTAATTTAGGGGAGATGGTGATTGTTTCCATCAGGCCTAAAAATGTTTTTTTTTATTATTTCTGCGCTTGGAATGGAAATTGATTCGTTCCACAGTTTTAATATTACTGAATTCTTGGAGGAGTATCAAAGGTTCCTCCGTTTTTAGGGACGAAATGCGATCATAGTTCAATAATTGCGTGAAGTGAGATGCGGCAGAGAGATTCCTTCTTCAACGCTTCATTTTTGGTACAACAAAGGAATTGAGGCAAAAAAATAGATTTCTTCTTTAAATCCAATTACTTATTCAAAATTTTTTTTTGTATTGGTCGCCGTATGATTTTTATAATTTCGAAAACAACTGCAGCTATTGCAGCAACCAATTCTAAATCCACCATTTTATTGACTGTCATCAGGTTTACTGTCATTGTGTACACTATGACACTGTGTCACTGGCACACTGTCTAACTGTCGTACTACCACGACAGAAAACTGTAAGCTTGTAAACCCGGCTTACCTCTACTTTGATGACAGTTCCAACAGAATCAAACATTGTTTATTTTTAAGTAATGTAACGCCATCAGAGATATATCTTTACAATGTGACTTTAATAAATATGACTCTTCTCTGAAAAGAAAAATCTGAACTTGTGCACTGAACGTATCTTTGAATATTGCTACTGAGATTAACAAAAATGCGATAGGCTATAAACTAAAGGTAAAAACCTTTGTCTTCGATTATAAAGCACTTAATCTTGGCACAAAAAGAAATATATGGAATTAAATAGTTAATAACAAGAATAAATGAAATATTTCTGGTTTTCAAACAAAATAAATAATTGGACTATTTGCAAACAAAAAAAAAAGTAATAAAAAATATATCTGGCCGTAATAGTTGTCCATTAATAAATTTCATTAAAAATGAACGACTCTTTTCTTTAACCTTAGCTGATCTCACAAAATTCTATCTCACTTATTTTTATACTCATGTACGAATGTATGAACTCGCAGAACTTATTTAGTTCGTTCTTTGCAGTTGAAATGTTATATTATAAAACGTTAAAAATTAAAAAAAAATAACATACTAGTTTCCATTTTGTAAACGTATTGAGGGAGTGAAAAATACAAATAGAGCCTGCCGATGTATCAAAACTAAGAACGAAATTGCACACTTGCCAAACGTGATCTAAGTTACCTACCTGCTGGCACCGTATTCATGGCCAAAAGCACAATCGGAAAACCATCTCATACGACGGCCATGAAGAGGCGATTATGGCGATTGGATTGCCTTAATCAATTTATAGTTGTTGATTCAACATGTAATAGTCAATAAATCAAATGAAACTACGGCCTTGTAATGGCTACATTAATTGAATTTCGTTGTTTAAACTTTAGTAGTAGTTAGGCTATTTCATGACATTCAGGATCAAAGTAATGAAGGGCCATTGTCGGTGTAAAATAATGACTATAATATATCGTTATTATCATGGACTATGCCCTATGAAAAAACATTTCTTTTACATAATGTCGAATACTCTTTACATACAGCATCACTCCTAAATTTACAATCAGTGTTGTCGGGTTCAACGATGTTGTTGGGTCCCCAAGGTGGGAAGGGGACCAAATTTATTTAATAATTCGTAATTAAGAGGTTGCCACGCCAAGTGTAAATAAAATATCAAAAACAAGTAAATAAGAGAATAAAGAATTAAAAATATATTTATATATGTAAATAATAATAATAATAATAAATAAAAACAATTCAAGCTATGTAACACTATTAGTGGATGAAAGAATAAGTGGCCTCACGAATACAAACAAAATTAAAATATTGAAACATTTGTTTAGAGGGCTTACAGATACGAATGTCTTATATTCTCAATTTGAGAAGGAAATTGAAAAAAAACAAAAGATAAAATTATATAAAAATACAAAACATCTCAACTTTAAATGAATTTCAATTCTGATGATATAAAATTTAGTTAATGTAAAAATTTAACTAATGTAAACAATCAGCAAAAATAATAAACTTTAATCGTTGGATTCTTGGATCGGTACCTGTTAAATGCTTGAAAGGCAAAATTGTAGCTCAAGAATCATTTCTTTTCTACTTCATCACTTGCAACGACATTCATTATGTGACCAACTACGTTCCTATACATAATTGAAAAGGGTAATTAAATCGCAACTTGTTGATCTGAACACACTAGGATTCAAATGACCAATTGTTCGTTCCTAATGATCTAATGAAGTTCTTTGAACTCACCGCCACCACTGGCTGAACTAAGCACGTAGCCAAACAGCTATCGATTTCACTTTTGTTTAATTCAGCTGTTCTGGAATAGATTTGTGGTTAATAAATATTCTTCCTGGCTCTGCTTTAGCTCACTGGAGTCCAGAAGTTATTTGATTTTTTAGATTTTCTTTCCTGATACTTAACAATGTATTTACATTGGTCTACAACTTTAGACCATATATTACATAATGAAAATATAAGCGGAATCCAAGGCGGGTGTACCACAACGCTCGGTTCATCCCCACTCCAATAACCCCCTAGGACCAAGCGTTCCCTTTTATTTATTATTCAGGTTCGGTTCTCATGCTTTCGCAGAACTACCGGCGGTTATCGGCCGCCAAATCAACTAATTGAATCTGTTCAAATGTTTGTTAGTAACTTGCTTTTGACCACTTCAAACAAAATAAACTTTAATTACTGAAATTTTTTTTAATAGGTCCTAATTACGAAGTACCAGTAATCTCAAACTGACTAACGTTGTTTTGATGAAATATAAATTAATGATTTGAACATTTTGTTAATCATATATACCATACAGTGCCAGATCAATAGAAACCAAATGATATATTTTTATCTAAAATACTTAACTACAAAAATTGAGCCTAAAATAAACAATTATTGGCCACTGAAAAGAATGTGTTTGTTACTAATATTTCTTAATTACTTCAAGTAAACATCAACGTTAATTATTTTTAAATAATATGATTAATGGTATATTCTAGTTTGAAAGTACAATAGTCTTAACGATCTAATAATTAGTGAGAGTATTCAACCAAAAAATGATTTCATGAGGAAAAACCAGTTTCCCTATAATTTTTTTAAGTAAGAGGGAGATCCATGATCCTAATAGTATATTGATTTTCTCAAAGAATAAGTAAAGAGAGCTCTCTTTACGTACACTACATGCTTAGAGAGACTCTAGGCTCAGCCTTCAGAGGACTCTCACCACTTCACCGCAACATTTCCACCTCTACCGAGGCTTACCACACTCCTTAATTCCCTCACTCCACCTTCAAACAGGTACTCCTAGTAAAAGGATCCACCCACCCCAAATAAATTCCTTTATTTTTCCCTTATCCATAATTTTAAAAATTTTAGAGGTAAGGAAAAAAAAAAGTGAAGTTCAATTTCCGAACAACTGACCCTGAAATAAAATAAACGAGTAACTGCCGTTAATTACTGAGCATTGCAAAGAATATGCAGAGTTATGTATTCTGTGGCGCATTTAATGCAGATTAAACTTTTTGAAAAATGAGAGGAATATTGGACTCTGTCGAAATTTATACGATTTCAGTTGTATTACCTAATATGTAATCTACTATATATCGCGTGTCACATTCATTAAATTAAACTTTGTGATATCTATGTAGAAGAAATGTTTTCTTGAGCAGTTGTATTAATTTGAAAATCTTCCATTCGTTCCATTGCTGGTTCCTATTCTGTTCTTTGATCAAAGTTTTTGCTCCACGGGCATGGATAAATTGCTCTCTTCATTGGATATTGGGGCCAGAGAATCCGTTGGCATTGCTGAATGTGCATCCCGACACAAGGCTTTGTCTTGACTGATAAGGATTTTTTTCATATATTTTTTCTTTCTCATCGTTTTCCCCTATTTAGCATGAATTAGAATTTCTCTTCTCTTGTTACGTAAAATTTACAATTCTATCCATGCCAATATTTTTCTCATGTGTAACAAGTATCCAATGATATGCAGCACCGGAATCACTCAATTGTATATACTATTTTTTTTTTCTGTTTTCTTTGAGGTGGATTCATTCATTCCGGGATCCAACTCAACCGATGATGTTTACTTTACAGAAAAACATAAGGAGAACATAAATTATAGAAGATATCCTCTAGTTGAATTTCTTTAAGATTTAATTGCATTTCAAAACTAAATACTTAGCTAAATAAATTATGATTAATGTAGAGGCTTCTAAAAACAGAAAAAAAAAGCGATTGCTTAGTTTTTTGGATCATTTGGCCACCGCTTATGAAAGACGATTCTGAAGATTTTCAATGTAAAAAAGAACCAACTTTTATACCTCATAGTCCGACGAGTTCTTGAGACTTGGGTAGTTATCTTGAACCACAAATGTTGGCCGAACAGATTGTACACAGTTGGCCGCACGTTCAAAAACTGCATGTTCCGAAAACATACACGCCCACTAAACTCCGTACTCAGTAAGATATTTGATAAGAGGGTAATAGCGATACCAGGCGAGGGCCTTGTACTACCTGAGCTGTCGTACAAGGCTAAATCACCGGTCTCTAGTAATCTTGGTCGGACAGTGCAATGGAGGCGTAATGTTCCTTGAAAGGGCTTAGACTAAATTGAGAACGAATTAAAGATCAGCATTATGTCTAGGTACATTCACTAACCTTATTAAGTAATTTTCAATGTCCTTGCTTAGTGGTACGGTTTTCTTTTGTTTTTCGCCCATATTAATTCAGTTCCCCCTACCAATGAAATAATACTGCAAGGCTTCAACAAAAACGACGAATAGATTCTGAAATCCATTCATTATCCGCATTCTGCATACATATGTATGGTATGGGAGTAGTTTCGAATGAATAATAATTGCTTAACCTCATGGACAAACTTTCAATTTTCTTAAATTATAAAAACAAGAGTACGATGGCAAAGGGTTTTATTGCTGGTCTACGTTTTGTAGCAGTTGAGAATGACAGCGTGAGCTGCCAAACGAGGTTGTACGTGAATAAATGCATTCATTTATGGAAATCCAAACAATTTGGTTGCTTGAAACTTTTAGGTGGTGGATATATCAAAATTTGTTATTTTACAAGACAGCCATTTTGGCCGTTTTACAGATCATATGATGTTTATTATTTCCAAGGTATATTTACATTTTTAACTTCGAACAACGAATCGTTTAATGTTCCTTACAAAAACTGCAGACAAAATTGAAAATTGCTTAAGTGAACCCCAATAGTAACTAGTATATAGTAAAAAAAAAAAATGCTCTCTAGCACCAAATTGTGATCTATGACAGTATATTTGTTTTATTTCAACTTTATAAGAAGACAAGTTTAAAAAAAAACACAAATCTTAAGTCTTCCAGCCCAATTTTAAGTAAAAAATAAGTTTTTTCTTACCTTATACATATGTAAAAAATAATTGCTTCACTTCAAAAAGTCTTCAGCGATATTACCATGTGGTGCCGAAAAATTTAGTTTCAATTAGAGCTTACCAGACGAAGACTATCAGGGGAAAATGTATTCGATGTGGACATGTCTAATTCTCCAAAAGACTCCATCTAACAAATCCAGTGTTCAGCACTATGACCTCTCTGATACTTCCTCGACAATATTAACAGGAAGTCAGTGAAGCCTAAGTTTAAGTTAAGTAAGCTGTAATCCCCCTACTCTATACCCGGTGGCGAGTTTTTCACCATATTGATGTGGTGATTATTAAGATGATTTACTATCTCCTTTACTTTCCTCCTAATACTTCCCTAAGGTGTACCATAGCCTATTGTGAAATGAGAGGTATTTGTTGTATAATTGTATTTTCATCAATTTAATTAGGGGTAATGAAACAAAAAAAAATCCTGGAGAAAGAATTGTTACTTGTTATCAAAGTGTAGAATACAGAATAAGAAAACTTTACACCAAATCTTAATGCTGAAGAAACGAAATGACCAACCTTGATGAAACGTCGCATTGTAAGTTCGAAAAGACGTGACCTGGCTCCTTGATGAAATAGTGTTCGATCCGATGGAACGGTAGATTACTTGTTGAATGATTACATAACTTTAAGGTGTTTACTAAGAACATACATACAGTAATTGTTACCAATATAGTTGAAACCAATGAACCGAAATACATTCAAATACGTACCCACGCACGCGCAAATTATGTGATGTACATAAAAAGTGATTCATCGGGGTAAAATGCTTGTTAAGAGAAATACGGCTGGATAATCATGAAGTCACGAGTACTTCCTGTTCAGGAATTCAGTTGAATGTAGCACCCTTGTTACGCAACATACTATCACAAAAAAGGGAATTATTTATTTTTTATTTATCCTGTATGATGTACCTGGATATATCGAATAATAAACCAATTATACTATATCATTTTATCGTCAATCAAATAGCTTATATGCAGTCTTGCTGAAAATATATAAAATTATTCTAACAGAAATTAGCACTATATAACGCAAAGTGTAGTTAATATTTTAAAAAAAAATATAGCTCATAAAATGATATAATCTTTAAAAAGTGAACGTACGGTACTTAGGCTTCCATCTCAACAAACGACTGACCTGGAACCCACATATGAGACTAAAAAGACAAGAACTAAACAGACGCGTTGGACAACTGTGCAGACTACTTCAAAGGACATCCCATCTCTCAATAGAAAATAAACTACTAATCTACAAAGTCATACTTAAACCAATCTGGACATACGGAATAGAGCTATGGGGGACAGCAAAAAAGTCGAACATCAAGCGTATCCAATCCTTTCAATCAAAAGTCCTGAGAACAATAGTAAATGCCCCTTATTATGTCAGCAACAAAACCCTTCATAACGACCTTAATATACCCTACATTCTAGAACTCATCCCTTCCAAGTTTAAGAAATTCCACAGTACCCTTTCCAACCACCCTAATCCTGTAGCACAGTCATTGCACTGCGCCACTCATCCCTATAATCCTTCTCGGAGACTGAAATGGCAGTGGCCTCGTGACCTGCTATAATCGCGTGACAGTGGGAGTCCTGGCAATGGCCAGTTTCTCGAATCAGTCTCCACTGGCTAGTATCCGGTGACGCGGCTGACGGAGGAGCGTGGGGGACTTCCCAAGACTCCGCTTTCTCTTCGCATGAGGACTTGGGAGGCCTCTGGGTAAATATTGTATAAATGAGCGAGTGAATGATGAATTGTAATTATGGTATGAATGATAGTATATCTTAATTATTTATTGCCTAGCAAGGCAGATTGTAATTTTAGCACAATAAAGGAATTATACAGTAAAAAGTGAACGTAAACTGTTGTACCTATTCGTGAAGAAAATCTCTACCTTTAGGATTAGTAATAAACGATTTTATTTACAGCAGTGGATAATTTCAAAACAGTAGGTAGTTCGTCCCCAAAACGATGCTATCTCAATGAAGATCTTGATGTCACCCTCTATCTGTAAGAGATTTCGAAAACCTTTTCCCAATCCTCTCTGCAGCCATGGCACGTTCGCGACATCTGAAGACTTGGATAGGGCGATAGTGAATATACAATGAGCCGCCATCCTCACAGTCAACTTCTTATCAAGTACTCATTCAACTGTCGGCGTGCTTGCTTTAGAAGCAGATGAATGTTCTGGGTCAAAGTCAATGAAGACGAAACCTGATACATGTATTTGCTTATCAACTCGTATCTTGTAAGCCCTCGATACTAAACGGCAATCCCTAAAATTACTTTATTATTATTGTTATAGTTCCAAGGTTTAGTTTTTTTCCAAACCTTTAACTGCTAGAAATATTTCGTTGGAACTTGACATGTGCTGCTGAAAGAAGCAGACGTTATAATTTATGGAATTTATAATTATTTTTTGTTTCCCATCATGGAATTTTGAAATCAAAAACCAGCATGTTATTTTATTCTACAGATTTCTATATCATGTCGAAATGTTTTCTAGGAAGAAATATGGTGAAGATTTTCTTCAACGATTAATAACAAAGAGGATTTGTTATAGCGTAGATTGTGAAATTGAAGTTATCATTTACTTAAATTGCATGGGCAATGGATTGCAATGTAGAGCGGAAAGAGATATGCTCGTGCTACATAGATAGCGACAGATATGGGAGCGGATTTCCACAAACTAATTGCGGTAGAAAAATATCTGGTATGGACGTTTTTTCTTGTTATCAGGAGAATTTAATTAGATAAAAACCAGCAATGATTTTAATGATTTAGTTGACACAAAGAAGTGTACATTTTCAGAAGGAAAAACATGGTGATAAATTTATTTTTTGTTGTGATAGCTGCCCTGCATTAGTTTAACTCATACTCTACAACTTTTATGAAATTGAAAATTACATTTTTTCTGTTGTTAAACATAGAAGAGTGTTCGGTAATGTATGTTTACTTGTTTGAACAACAAATAGTAATTGTTTCAGATAATGACATGATCAATGACAAAATAATGATAAATTTGTTCACCACTTTCAGGATTTCCATATAAACCTTTTTTAAACTCTAGACATTTTTTTCATCTTGTTATCAAAATGATATATTTATTACTGATCTGATCTAGTGCAAGATTAACATTTACTTATTAACGAAGACATTTAATACGAAAAAATGACTAATTATTAATAATATATCTGAAAGCTTCGTTAATTTAATAAAACGTTCTTATTTTTTGTTGTTTGCCAAACTTTTAGATTATAATAATGCAATATACGAGGATCACCCTTGTACCCTCATTTAGGGATGAAACAAAAAAAAAAAAATACGATTTTCCATAGTTGTTATGTTTATAACGCAGGCATCTCTTTTGTTGGAACCTTTTAATAAATTTAGCTAAATGGCTTGCGTTCCTCTTAGAGGTTAACTGCTAGGAAAGGGGGCTAATTACCAGTTAGGGTTCATTAAACTTTAGCACTTTCAAATCCAACCACCATTTATTAACGATTGTTCGTTGTGGTATGTAATCGCACGCAGTGTCATCATAATTATTAGCTAATGTGAATCTCGTCCATACAACATATTAATAGATAATCTAACCTTCCCAATGAGATAATAGTACGACTTCGGTATTGGTACATTCGGATAAGAGCTAAGCAGCATAAACATTCCGCGATCGAAGAGAGAGAAATCCTATACAATGATGGACAAACGGCACAGGCATTCTCGATGCCCCGAGACTGAGAAAGAAAACCACATCGTTAGGTTTAGCGGTTTGCTTACGCAATATGTATCTGCTTGCAATAATATGGATAACATGAGGAACGATAAACGATATCTATCTGCGCAGCAACAACTGTTTTGAAACCAATTTGCACAATGGCATCGATCAAACATTGTTACGTGTGATCAGCAAGTGAAAAAAAAAAAAAAAAAGGTATTAACCCATATTACAAAACAATAGTGAAGATATAACCCTTATCGATTACTATACTACCGGGTTATCTAATTGCAGAAGAGACAGATGTTATATAAGATACTATTGAGCTATATTCCGCAAAAACAATTATTGATTAGTTATTTGTTTCATTTTGACTAGGTAACCACTTAAGACAACACCTCCTAACATGCAGTGGGATAGAAAGATGAGCGTTCGTTATGTCTCCTACTCCAACAATAATTATTTAACTGAAAAATTATATCAACTATTTCCCTGTTGAATATGTTCATTGGAAACGCGCCAGAAAAAAAATATAAGTTTAATTTTAGATTATATAATATTAACATTTAACAAACAAACAACTTTATTATGATGAAATTACAATCTGCCTTTACTTAATAGGCAATAAATAATTGAGGTAAGTGTTTTCATTTATACCATATTTACAATTCATCATTCGCTCGCACATTCATACAATATTTACAAACAGCCCAGGGGCCCCCCAAGTCCACACGGTTGTTGCCTCCCTCGCAAGCGAAAGAGGAAGCGGAGACTTCGGAAGTCCCCCACGCTCCCCCACCAGCCACGTTACCGGATACAAGCCAGTGGAGGCTGACGAAGAGCGCGAGAGCCACATACGCTCAGTTATTAACATTTAGAGAGAGAAAAAACTGAAGACAGCACGAATGATCATAAAATAAAAAAAGACGGACTTTTTATATATTTTTGCAGTTTCTTACCTTGTGTTTTTCGAAAGTAGTTAACAAGCTACATATCCCCTTTCACCTTAGCACCACATATATTTAAATTATATATTCATGAGCACGATTTGACAATCAAGACAATAAAGATGATTTCCATTTTTCGTTTGTATCTCTTTCTTAACTACAAATGATTAGTTTTCAACACCATATATTAACGGGTTTCTTGTGCTGAAATATTTGTATAGCTGACGTTAAAGAAGGGACATTTAAAAAAAAAACGGAGATAGATGATGCTCACATTTTGTTTAGAACTGTCAGGTAATGTTAAGTTTTATTTAGGTTCCCTCGACGACGACCTGTTTCCATCGATGTAGAAAGGGTGGAGGAGGACGGTGTACAACACTAGGTTTTTGATAAGGTTCAGCTAATTAAATAACTTGACATGTATCAGGCGATATGAAGCAATCCACCATGCTCATTTCAAACGCCTGAAACTATAGACTCTTTAACTTTTGGAATAATATGAATGTTAGAACATATCATTGCATAGAACTATCTTTGCTTTTGTAATGAAAACACCTTATGATTGTATGGATGCGATCGTGTTGATTGAAACCGGATTAAATGGAGGACTAAGCCAGGAGCTTAACATAATGTCCCCTATCGAAAGCACCCCGACCTCCAGCATTCATGATGTCACGGCTCTCTAACACCCGAGAATATGTTAATACTGCTAAGTCTCAATTACTAGCAACATCAAGATAATAAGACTTTCCTGTGACTTGCTACTTAGCCGAGATCGTCTACCCTTTGTGTGATAATTCCGATTGCATCGGATCCGGGTCAAGGAAGAGATTCCCCCTGATCCATTCAATTCTAGTTCAGTCTTACAGAAACTGATTTGTAGCAACGCTCATCGCCGCCTTTTGTAGGGCTACGGTATTCTCACGGTGTAGATATCTAGTCGATAAAATCTTCAAGCAAGCCTGATGTAATTGATAGTAGATCACTGCCTCTGTGTAGAAAATGATAGCCATTTTAAGCAATGCTACGTACAGAATAGTGTCATTTTCGTTGTGATATGATTTAAATATTAATAATTTGATAAAAATACTAATTTGAATGTAACTATAGAAATACTCTATAAAAAATAGAGTAGGAGGACGAATTATAGGAAATATTATATGGTTTAATTTGTTTTATAGCTATTTTATCGTAAAATTTATCAAAACAAAAAAGTAACCAAAAAAGTGCTCTATTCCCAAGTTCTTTTCAAAAACGGATTTTATACCAGAGAAAGAATCCAAGATCATGCGTATGTTTGTCCTGGAAACCACATTATGATAGATTAATCAAAATTAAAACCAAACAACTAAACAAGGAAATTAAAATTTACTTAATAAGGGTAGTGAATGTACCTCGATATAATAATTAATGATAGTACAGTTTTCAATTCATGTTTGATTTTATTAATCCCTTGTCAAGGGTGACCAGCGGGGAACCGTATACTTTTCTTGAGTATTACGTTAAAAATATAGAATTGTGAAGACTTATGTTGTAGCAACGCTCCTAAACCGACAATTTTTACTTAAAACAATTATTTTACGAGTTATTTTGTGGCTTTGAAGCGACTTCTTAGATCGGGTAAACGCGTCTCTGATTCCATTCATCATGATGAAAATCTGCCATTTTCAGACTTGTGTTGTTTTAAAGTTTTGAAAAATTATTGTTGTATGGCTCTCAATATTATTTAGAATTAACAACCAAATGAAAAATACACTGCCATGTTCCAGGACTAGTACCCGGTTATTACTTCATCTCAGTAATGTTTGTAGAGCCCCTAACTAGATGTTGGGAAGGTCCCTGATTTGAGTCCCGGTCCTGTAATTTTTATGCTTTAGTTTCGATATGATAATTTGCCACCTTGTAAATGTTCTTCATTAAGTCCCCTTTTGTCATCCACATTTTGTCTTTCATGTTTCCGACCCATCCTCTTCCTCTAGAAGAACACTCCATTAATTAGCATACCCACTGCTCCCCTTGAGCCAATTACTAGACAAATGCATCGACGAGGGAACATTTGTCATTGCTGCTGTCATGAGCTCAGTCAGCACTTTCTCAACACTCCATTACTCACCACTCACTACTGAAGTATGACCTCGCCCCTAGCCACTGCCATATAGTAAGGTGGTCCACGTTCTTACCAAACTACTTGATAATTAATATCCTAAAGAAATGTACTGTGAAGTGTCAACCGAAGGTGTGTAGTTTGAACTTCTCAGTTGGTTGGAATTGATAAAATTCCAAATTATTGCGTGGATATAGGGCGAAGTATCCAGAAGCTATATTATTTAAATAATTGAATGTCCCGTTCCTTTCTATTCACAAAACAGGTTTAAAATCGCTCGTTTTTTGGATCAGGCTGGACCATTTTGATAATTTCATAAATAAAGCTATCCTCCTGACTTGACTAAAAGGTTAAAAGTTTAAAACTTTTTAATTACTGTTTTGTTGCCATTTTTTGATAGGGATTCATGAATCTTCATATTCGTTTGAGTCTAATAGCTCCTGAAATACTTCCAACATTTCTCATTTCTTTCATGGAATCGTGAACTTACCGTATGCCAATTTGTAGGCGATGTAAACAACTGTATTTTCTAGTTATGAGATAAAAATGTAGTTACGTAAAGAATAAATAATTAAAGTAATTAATTCCTTAATTGTGTTATAAAAGAGTAACTGAACCATTATGCATTAGTGAACCATTAGGGTTATGCATAGAAGTATGCGATATTAACAATTTAAATTTTTCACTTTTAAACTGTTGCATATTTAATACTCATAGCTCCTTGGTGGAACACTTGAGAAATTATCTTTCTGTTCAAATTATATTTAAAAAAAAAAATCATTTTTAATTAATTTTGTGACTGGTTTAAACAACTACTCGGTTGTTCGAATTAATGAATAAATCCGTTTTTATCGTAATAATTAAACCTCCTTAAAAAACTAGGAGCTTTGGAGTTAGTTTGGTTAGCACTAAGCTATAACCTCTTAACTGTTATTTCTTTTCCATAAACTATATCCACTACGTTTAAAAAGAATATTATTAGCTAATAATGTGACTTGCATCAAACAGATAATCTCAGAAAAATCTTAGGATCGGATCCGGGCATTTCCATATTTTGTAGTACACTGACAATATAACGCATGGAGAAGAACTCTCATTCTTTACCTTAAATCAAAATTGAAACTTAATCCACTTATCCACTTCTACCCGGAGAAAGATCTCATTTTAATATCTGTCTTCCTTACATATTAAAATACGTACATAACAAAGCACATAACAGTTTACATAATATAACAAAAGTTTTTGAATCTCTTAAGGCAGTTTTTATGCTTTAATTTCACGAAAACATAATACAAATAAATAAATTGAATGGAAATTCATAGCTTTCTTTTCTTAATTTTTCTAATGACTAGTTTACCATCAACAGTTATTGCGATCCCTTGAATTCTCATTTATGCGTTTTAAATGGAATTATTAAAAAGAAATCAAAACGATTCTAATTTACTACCTTATAGATTATGAAGTCAATGCCCGTGCTGGTAATAAATATCAGGTATGACCCTATTTGTTATTACTTTGAGATAATTATGGCCTTAATTTTATTATGAGCCTGCTTTTTGATGATGTTTTGTAGTATTTGAATATCTTTATCGATGGACTTACTTGAGCTTTTAGTTTGAAAGATTTTTTTTTTATTTTGAGCACTGTTTGTGTGATCGATCACAAGTTCCACTGTCTTTTATGGGATACTATCAGAACGAACATGATTTCATTAACATTCTTTCTGAGGAGCCAACGGTATCGTAATAAATTTCTGTATAGTCACTTTGTAAAGCAGCAAAGGTATACAATATGTACCAATAGCAGATAAAAATGCTACCAACAGAAGCAGCAGTTAAACTATAAGCACCAGAAGTTATGAGTTCCCGCCTCAGTCAAGCACGACTGACACCTGACCTATAGACTAGACATATATGACAGTAACTCGTTGGATTGAATGGACTGTAGCAAAGAGAATTACTGAATATAATTCCCAACACCTAATGCCATCTGAATCATTATTGGCAGTAATTCTTGAAGGTAATAAATAGTTCGTATATGACCTCAGCACAAAACAATACGAGGAAGGTTTAATTGATTGGTTGGTAACTGATAATTCCTCAATAATTTCTACTCTGATATTTAATAAAATAACATCCCTTATTGTATAATTTAAAAATGTTGACTAAACTTAAAGCTAATTCCTTGGTATATTGAATTTTTATTATTAAAAGTCTAACTGGTCTTGGCATTTCTTGATTCATACCTTCTACACAGTGATTTCTTTTAATGTGACTCACTTAGTCCATGTTGCTTCTTAAAGCAAGTTCATGCTTTCATGGAATTGCTCAACTATTTTTGTTTCTTTTCTTTATTTAATTAACTAATTGTTTTTGTATTATTTCCTTTATTAGTTCATAGGACAGCGAAAAAGAAAGTCAGTGGGATTAAAAAAAAACTTAAAGTGTTGTGGTCATGAAAGGTAAAATACCACGAATATTTGAAGAGGGGACTTCAAGAACTTGAAAATAAATCATGATAGTTTCCAGGAGTGTTTAAACTCTTGTTTAGGGTGTTTTAAATGTGCATGCATCTAATACAACTAATATACGAAATTTATTAATTTTATCAACTTTATTTTTAAAAAAATCGTGGATCTGAATCACAGCTACAGACAACGTCTTCGGTTGATCTACCACTACAAGATTCGCTACTCCTTTATTCAAATAACTACTCACATACCATCACGAAGCACCAAGAACCACACCCAGAATAAAGGACCTTTCTAAAAAAAGTAATTGATACATATAAGACAGACTGTATTAGATATGATGTAAGATAGTGAGGTGCCGCTCAGCTAACAGACTAATGAGATATGTGAGCCTTGGCCCTTGACCATGGTAATCACTGTTGGCTCACCGACCCACTGACCTCGGGGTCAGGACCCAGTGAGGGAGCCTCTGACACCACATTACAACTGAACAGGCATTTTTCAGGTCATAAAGTTTCTCATGGATCCGTTTGTGAAGTAATTTTATCTTTTAACAAATAATATCACTAAAATACGCCATGTTTTTCAAAGATAATTATTATAACTTTGAAAAGGGGGCTGCTGATCAGGTCTGGAAAACCTTATGTTGAGGAAATCAATAATTAATAAATACAAAATGTAATTATCTAATTTTCCCAACATTTACTATGCACCTTACAATTCTCAATGTTAAATATTGCGAAAGTTTATAACTTAGCTGAGAATGCTTGAAATCTTTTATATAAATCCACTTAGAAGATTTGGTAGAATTGCACTCAAGTCAAAATGATAACTATTGTAAATTAAGTGATGTGGTGAAATGATCCTTATACAAAACCTTTAAGCTTTTTAAATTTCTCTACAAAAATCGTTCATACATACAGACCTTAGGGTTGAGGCATTCCTCACTAATTTCCTCTGCTCCGAAGCCTTGTGGCCGTACAATCACTACAGTTCCGACATCAGTGCTAATTGAGTGACAACAATTGACACAAAATAACGACAGACATTCAGCCAAATCATGAATAATAATGGGATATTCGCCCTCAACCTATTTGCCATGGTCGATCGATTAATTATTGTAGCTTTATATAGCGTCATCTAATCGATTGTGAATAATCATTACATTGCTTTTTGTGCATGCATTTTTGTAGTTTATAAGCCCTTTCACCGGCAAGGAAGGTAAACATATAGTGACATTAAAGGAAAAGATCCTCATCATCTCATCACAACACATTTCTTTCTTTACGTTCTTGTGCTTTCGAGCATAGCTCTCTTTTCTTTTAATAATTCCCTTTAAAAACCTCTTAACTCTCCCGCTCATGAAAATCACCCACCATCTCTCCACATGTACCCAGAGCCTCGAACCCGAAGAATTATAAGATATCCGAGGAACACTTTGACGCCAACATACATATTGTGTCAAATCAAAGTTTTACCTCGTTAGACCAATTTTTAAAATTGTGATTGTTTAAAGACAATTGATTCTTGGAGGAAAGTTATTCTGCACCTGTCCTTGTTCCAATAAAAACACTGGTGAATCAAAAGTGGTCTAATAGCCATTATATATATTTACTTATTTGTTTCAGGCGCAGATCTACGACAAATTCAACTGGAAGGTTCTTCCTTTAATTTAGGCTCTAATAAGTGTGCTGTTGATAAAACTTCAGTAGTCAGATATGTGTAAGGGCCATGACCCCAGCTACCGTTGTGTTATCCCGAGTACTGCGCAGACATCACAACGAGTATATCGGCGAAACTCTTCACTTGGTAGAAGCAATATTATACAATAAGTGTCGATGATAGCTGGGATATGCTCACAAGTAAACAGCTCGCTCCAAACAATCTATCAGTAGACGGTACGTGCTGAAATCTTGACCACCTCCTATGAATACCAACCAGGTTACGTAAGTCAGGGGGTTATGTGCATTGTATTCCGGGCTACTGTTCCAACTGGAGCAGGAAGTACTTGTGTTCTAGCCTCCTGATTCACATTTGTGGAGCTGCGAGTGAAATATAGAATCACTGTTTGACTAGGGACTCTCGAACCCAGTACATTAATCTCTGCCAGTATTAAAGTTTTCTTCGTGTAGTGGAATCTAGTAACTTAGTAGTAGTAGTTAGTACGACATGCGGAAAGGCATTAAATACGATGAAGTGGTTACTAGCTTAAACATTACCACACCAATTGATTATTATTTTATTTTGTCATTGTATTACGAGCGTCTATATAATTATTTGTGATTTACTGACTTAAGATTAATGATGCAATATCCTTATATGCTTTTATATTACTTTTTAACGGTATGCTTCTCGCGTTCCGAACTGATTATTTTACCTCCAGCCTTGTCAAATATTATATATATATATGCTTTAGTTATATCAATTTAATCATTGAGACTGTATTTATAGTGATGTATTTGAAAAATTGATATTTTTTTAAAATTATACCTTAAGATTAATGTCATAAGAACATTTTATAATAATTAAACTATTCAAAAATTGGTTTGAATTTATTGAATAACAGTTACTGTTATTCATTATTTCAAGTCACTGTTGTCCTATGATACACAGGAAGATATTTTGAAGTATCAGAATATATACAAACGTACTAATTAGATATTAGTGTACCGGAACGTGTCTTCACGTGTGAATGGTCAGCGTAGTTTGGGTAATTTTTTAGTTGGGAACCAATAAGGTGGACCATTTTAGCCATATCTTATTTTTTTTGAGGGGGGGGTGGAGATAATATGTAGGTCCTCCACAAATTGTGTAGGGGAGGACTAATGGAACTTGCGGAAAATTCGTTTTTTCTTCGTCGCTCTTGATTTCATTCTGATCTCGTACTCTGGGTGAGAATATCCAGGAAAAATTAATTTCGTTTTATGAAACGAGAAATTCCATAGGAAATTTTGAAATAGCAAATGTTTAAAATGCAAAAGAGACAGTCAAAATCCATATAGGGGAGCTTTTACACCACTCGCCGTGAGTACTAGAAAATATATTAATCCTAAATTATTTTATATTGATCTCTATTTAACGACACATCAGTATTATTATGTATTAACGACGAAATATTGATTTAAATATGTTAGTACAATCTGATTCGTCCAAGGAAGATCGGCTTGGAATGTCTTCCTTCGATTCGTTCTGGTAGTTTAGATTGGTTCCTTGTTCAGCAGTTTGGAATTTACCATAGAGCATTGTTGCACTCCTTGCAGGTCCTGTCTAGGTTGAGAAAAAGGTACATGAAGAGTACGCCCTCTTCTCAAACGGGTTATCACTTGCGATTGCTTCATTCATCAACGCGTCATTCCTTTCGATGTTGCCCAAGCTCGGATTTCGTCCTTCATGGCTGTTAAGTGACTGTTTTACATAAAATATATGTACAAATACATACAAAGAAAGATACATAATCTCAAATCATCCCACACTTTCAGAGAATTTTTTTTTTGATTTGGCCAACATTTGAGACTTTTAGTGACGTGAGGCATTATAACAAAAAAAAACAAACTTAAACCTGATCAATAAGGTAATGGCATACATCAAAATAAAAAGACCAGAAGTCAGATAAAAACAAGCAAAATGCGCTTTGAATATGATCAGACGGCCTTGAATCCTGCCACGAAGGAAACTACGTGAAACCTCTGTCTGTTTGGCTGTCTGTGTGTGTTATGGCCTCTTAACATCTTCATTTCAGTCCATACATTTAGATATTTTTACATGTGGTTAGAATATTATATTTAATGCTGGCATTCAGACTATGACTGTATACATTACAATGTCATTTTCATGGTCGTGAAACCATGAGACACAGCTACTTCTACATCCGTTCACTTCATCATAGGTGAATAAGTAATCATGACCGTAATGCTGCTTATAGCATTGTGTTATAATATATACGTAAGGCAATAAAGAAAAGGTAAATTTATCATTTGTATCAAACTAGTAGACTAAGGATCAATAGGCTCCCAATGTTTATTCATTATTTCAAAGTTTATTAAAACAATTTCCTTCTTACTGTTGATGTGGACGCGAACAATTTACCTACCTAGTGTTAAATATGTACACTGTCTGCGGTAGTTGGTGATGTTATATTTATAAATATACCTAAATTCTACGGTGATTCTAAATCATCATTCATTTAATGTACCCATTTTCAACAAATAAAATCTATTTTAAATAATATAAATAAAAAAAATCAGTTTTCTGAGTTCACTTCTGTTATATCATATTTAATTTTCAGTTACTCTCACTGAAAATATATGAATTTTTATTTCGAATATGAGAATTGAGAAAGGTCAAGAAATAAAATAACATCTCTGACTTTTATAAAGATTAACCTTTTTAGGCACTCTTTATACCTTAACCAAGCACTTATAGTAAAAAATCTGGTATGGTTTTAAATATACCTTTACAATTTCAGATCGATTGGATCGTGACGTCTTCTATAGCAATTACACACATACGACGCAGACGAATGAAGGTTCACCTATGTATGAATATGGATGGAAGGTTTATTCATTCAGTGAACAACAAGAATAAATATTGTCAACCCTACTTTTTGCAATTATCCAGTATTCTTTAGCATTTTAACACAAATTCAATTTTGACACGATTGATTAGCGCTAAGTGATGTTAGGGTAAGTTTCATTGTCCAATTGCAACCTACGACATTACCAGCTTGAGACTGCTACCTCGTTGAACGTTGCACCTAATGTCAGTTTTTGGGCTTTGCAAAACTAGCTTTGTAAGGCGCCATAAAGGACGAAATCTGCGGGGAAAAAACTGTGAACACCGCTTAGTGAGAATAAATGTTAGATAAAACCCTTTATTTAACGGCTCAAAAATTAAAAAAAAAACTTCTTTCGAAGCCTCTGTAGTCTTGGTTTTACACAATTACCCTTGCTAACCAGTTGACCAGATCTAAGGCATATTTAAGACATATGGTTTATGGGACAAGTTTCATAGATGCCTTAATAACTGTCAGCCCTATACCAAAAACCGTGGAGGGCTACGCTTTATCTTACCTCTATAGGAAAATTCACAAGAACAGGTGGCTTCTTTGTTTTGAGATATGAGAAACCGTTGTAAAGCTGTTCAGAGATTGGTACACCTGGTACTTAACTCTATTGAAAGAAAAACAATATAGGTTGTGCTGTGAAAGTTTAATAAATATCATTTGTTATAACTTTTTTCTATATATTTATCAATATTTCTTGAGTGGTTTAGTTTCTGCCATATCAAAGCAACTTAAAATAAATCGTTATCAGATAGTGATTTTCTCAACAGATTCTATAGCTTATCATACTCAGATACGCATTCATATGAGAAAAATATCTTACAATCTTATCCATTGGAATGTTCGTGTAGATAGACAATATGTTTTCTACATTTCAAAGATGTAGGTTCTATGGAATCCATTTCTTTTTTTGTGAAGCTACAGTCCCATGTTGTAATAGAAAAGAGAAGAGAAAAAAACCTCAGAAAAAACGTAACCACAGATCGGCGAAGATGCAGGATGTTGTAAAGAATGACATTGAAAACGAGAAGCTGGTTTCAAACAGGAAGCATTCTTTTTTTTACTCGTAAGAACGTCGGAGGGTTGGCATACGTGATGTGTTCCTCCTAGGAGAAAAAAAAAACGTATGCAGTCAGCTTCTGTCTACCTCGTTGCATTGTAACAGTAGCAAAGGGTCTTCAAGAACACTTTCTCTGGCAAAATTTCTCAGAAGTTATGTATGATGGATTAAACTCCGATTCATGAGTCAACATATCGAAGCATGTAGTATCTATTCGAGTAATTCTTTTTGCATTAAGGTATTAGGGCATAACTGGTGATCTATATCCCTCAGCTACATAAAGCATCTGATTTGGTCAAACACTAGGTACTTATTAACATAACTGATCAGGTAGCAAGGATTTTAGTCTTGTCATTAATTTGTATTGCAATCAAACATTAGTTGTTACAAGTAAATACCAAAAGTAATTAAACAAACATTTTCAAAATCTAACGCATTTTTTGTGCTATGCTATAGAAGAATAGTGAGAGTTATATTGAATAGACATCAGAAAGTCATACTGTCAAGTACTTTACAATTGAGATAAATAAACATAACCAAGAAATTATAAATTTTATGATTTTCTAATTTTAAACTCTGTGAATTGTTTGCGATAATTTTTGTCACGTCCTTGCTATGACGCCGGCCACAATTAAGCATTCTGGGTACTGATTTCCTAATTAACCTTGGAAAAATCCTATTGTCATCCTTCCTGTAAATTGTTTTTTTTTTACTTAAGAATAGAAAAGCTTGTGGTGATGGATTCATTTTCCACTATGTCCTGAATCCCTCCGGAAACAAATTCTCTGGCTTATGTCCATAAACGCTTCATTTAAGTTTTATGATGCTAAATAACTGATTAACTCACGAGTAACCCACTATATGATTTTTTTTAGACATAATAAGCTCATAAGCAATGTATGGTAATATGGAATTTTCTTTTATATTTTTTTTTCGGATTAGCGAATCGTCACTACTGCAATCTGCAATAATACTTAATTTTTGTAAAATTAGAATTATATGAACCTTGTTACTAAAGTTCAAACTATATTGTTAAGAGAGAGGAAATTCTCCTGTTCTAGCTCTCTTGGAGGAAGTCTTTCTCACCGAGATGAGTGGCCATTGGTTCACTAAATGTATGTTTAATAAGCGAATACTACAATAATACGTACCATTAGGGTTGGAATTAGCCAAGAAATGTTTACAAGCAACTGTAAATATATTAAATAGATTTATTTGTTGTTCATCGGTCATTCAAGCAAGGTTGTAGTATTTTCGGGAAACGGTTGAAATCTATTTCGGAGTAAGAGGTACTTCTAACATTATATAAACATTGAAATTCATCTAATACGTGGTACACCTATCCATATGCTTCTGATCAGCCTAGTGTTTTTCAATTCAATGTATGTTTTCAAATTATGATTTTTATCAAATGTAGCAGTGCACCAAAATAAGTTCACATTGAACCAAACGTAACATTGTCACGTATGATATTTATAAGCCAATAATTTCATAATAATATTATACTATTGTAAATCAAAACGAGAATTGGCACGGGCGCAAGTCAGTAAATTAATCATCGCGACATATGGCAACGAATATCTTGTCAAACCACTACAAATTAAATTGAAAAAAAAACAAAAAAACATGAAATTAGTCATTCTTGGTTACATAAGATTACAAGCCCACTTTCTTCCAAGGCCACCATTGGAATCTACGCATTCTGTCCGACTGACCTTCATACCTTCTACTATCTGCCGAGAGCAGATTAGTTTCTAATTTATATCGATAATTGGATTAAATTTAATTGACAATTATTTATTATAAAATGATACAAACATAGAACACATTTCAAATCATGCATCAGACCATGCAGAAAGTAATACTTTTCACAAGACAGAACATACTGTCAAACGAACATATATATCATTCATTCAATTAATGTAATGTGTTTCAAACAACTGAAGGAGAAAAATACCTATAAGCATATGTTCGCCTATCAGCTGTTTCTGGATTATGTCAACATTCTTTTTTTTTAATACCAATAGTGATAATGTTTGATTAGTTTACTAACATTTTAAACTGTTTACTAAGTAACGGAGAAATAAAAATAAGATCTCCAAAATAAATATAATTCGTAAACAGCTGATTTTTGAACGTGTATCTACTAGTACAATTTTTTTTCACCCGGTGTAGTCCTGGGCATTTTAAAAATAACATTGCCAACTATTAAAATAAACTTACTATAGAATTATTCCTTGAGTAACACGAACAGTTTTTCTAATAATAATACATTTGGCAGAGACCGTTACTAAGCCTATGTTACAGCTTAGCAGTAGTGAGTATTACTATTGGTCCTGACATAAAAGATCCTACATGATGACCTCTATGTACCTGAATTGATGACTGAAGTTCGTATTTCTACCGATACAGCAAATAGGCGAAAGGTAACCTCGTTGATCTACACGAGTCAACATTTGCTAAACACGTTTTCTTCCTTTGTCATAGTTCTTAGACATCACATGGCCCTGTGATAGCAAGAACTGGCAGTCAGAAGAGTGATAATATTCGGTATAAGATATGCTAACTCGCTAACTAAAGACACTCCTCAGAGTTTATTTAACAATAAATATTTACTTTAAAGGGTGATTTTAAGTGACTATAGTTATAGTTATAAAATTAAATATGAATTATTATTTGTTCGAATACTTGGTAGTTTTCACTACTTATACACACTCATTTAGTCATGTTTTCCAGTTTCAAAGTTCAGAACTGACAGAACAAAGTTTTAATAGGTCGATATTTTATGCAATATTATATTCGATTTAATAAAAATAAACTATCGGGACCAATTGATCCTTATATCAACTAGTGGTCATTGAAGTAAAAACTTATACCTTAGACTAAAGTGTAACAAAGTACAAAAAAGCAGATACGTTGCCACTAAATGTTGCGATATACAGTGGTGGAACTACGTAATATAAATTTATGCATGATAGAGATTCAACGAGTGAAAAAACGATTAATTATCTCTATTTTTTTACCAGACCGCATTATCGTAACACGTTCAAAATTTGTAAGATATGTGTAAGAAGTTGTTCAAGAATAATCACCTTTAATTATATTTTTATTGTATCATTGTTAATTTACTAATTAACTGCCGATAAGGCAGTTATTTAAAAAACAACAACAACGAAAAGATAAAGAATCCAATCAATTTTGTCTTATTCGAGAGAATCTGGAAGTAAGAGTGCTCAGCTATGAGAGGAAGGTCATACATACACACTGGAAAGGGATTGGGTTTGGTTTAACTACGTAATGTGATGTAGCGAATTTAAGTGTGGCGTCTGACCTCAATCTGTCCTATTTTAAGTTCATGTCTTCCCACGCGTAAATAAACTACGCTCGTGCATAAATAAATACGCAATATCCTTGTTAGAACATACTGTATTATGCATAAAAAGAAATAAAAGAGATACTTTTTTGCCAAAGTGCCACCGATAAAGTTTTTGCCGGTGTCATTTTGTACGTGATTTTGTTCCTTATAGCTAGTTTGGCAATGGTACTAAATGGTAGAAAATTTTGTGCCTGTTTTATAGGCATGCATTTCGTATTGATTTGAAATTGAAATGTCTTTAAACGTCACATGTCAATGCACTATGAATAGAATAATCTGTTTCGTCACTTCATACCATATGATGACATGAAGGTACTTCTGAGTTCAAATCCCATGGCAGGCAGCAAACTTTGTTACAATTTCTAGAATAAAAGCTGGTGCTTCTCGATTGAATACCCCACCTTTCCTACCCTTAATGGGAGTAAATATAAAAAGGCACTTTCTTTCTTTTTATTTTTTTTTTATATAGAATATAAATGACGAACCACTTTATAATAGACGATAAAAAAAAACTATCGGGACCGATGATCCTTAAATTAACTAGAAGTTATTGAAGTAAAAACTTAAGACTCAGGACCTTAAGTATAACAAAGCCACTAAATGTTACGAAATATAGTGGTGGAACTACGTAACATAAATTTATGCATGAGATTTAACGAGTGAAAAAACTATTACTTATCTCTATTTTTTACCAGACCGCATAACCGTAAATAATGCTAAAAATCTGGCAAATATCACTCAATAAAAGAATAAGAATAGAACTTATATTCACGTTATAAATACCTTTAAACTTATTATGAGTATTATATTACCTATATAAAGTGTCATTAAGAGCTCATAAATGGGCACCAAATGCACGTCACCTTATTCAAATATAAGTGCTATTTAAAGCGTTTACCGGTTTAACAACAAATATCAGGTGTTCGGGAAAATAAGAAAATCAAACAAGCTTATTATTACAAAAAAAATAAAAATAGTTTAGTTCCTAACCAAAATGTTTGAACTGTTTCCTGAATTTCAGAAATGGAATCGTTACCCTCTATCCTGTTTGACATATTAACATGAAAATTTTAAATACGTAAAATATGTAAAAATTTAGCGACGAATACGAAATAACTGTAAATAATATCGTGTTCACTAAATTTTCACTAAGGGTTTGACCTGGATTCACACAATTTTGTGCGAATTATTCACTTGTTTTCGATATCAAACATTATTATTATTAGCTATTAGTTAATTAGTTTTTATTATTTTCAATAATCTCTTAGCTAAAAATCTCTTGGATATAATATATGCTGTGATTAAAAGCTAATAAATCAAAAAAAAATATACAAATTGAATTAGCACGACATAGAGGTGTCAATATATATTCAACGCTAGGGCTTAATATTTTTCCCTGGAGCTCCCCCGATAAGAAAAAGTTGTTCCTGACAGGGAAAACTGTCTATTCCTTCCCTGGTAATAAATATTTATTTCTAATATCACTTGGACGATAAGACTATTTGGGGCAGGTTTATAAGGTAGCAGATGACGGGCGTGCCCCGTTATGGACAATTTCGCCACTCCGGCTCAGCACTTTATTGACCCAGTTACTGCTCGTTCTTTCTACACCTGACACTCGGTGCCTCAACATGCAAAGGATGTGCGGTAGAAATGACTCACCTTCTCTCCACGAGTTAAAAACTCCCACATGGGAATGGCTGAGGACGCGACAGACGCCACAATAGCGAAGAGCAGTAAGAGATGCTTGGACATGGTGCTGGTGAAGACTGCCGGCTCGGCGGGTCCCCACCACTGGCCCCGTCTCAGCCCCTCCCTCTGCGCTTCCCTACAAGTGTGTATCTATCTTTCTGTATATTTTATGTCTGTCTGGATGTTCCTCTAGTGTATATATCGCCATTGGTTAGAAGTACACAGGGTCTAAGTTACCAAAAGTTCAGATGAAGCAGTGCAACATTCCATATTCGCCGTCGATGAACTCACTACAATGTAATATAATAGGTTTGAGGTATGCTTTATAATGTAATAGGGCATTATGCTATTACTGTTCAAAGTTACAACATAAGTTAATAACATACCATAATATCAACATAATATAATATTAATAACATATCTTCAAATGTAGCTTCGTAGTGGACAAAACAGTTACTTACTGGATTTCGCATGTGTTATTTTGTCTTATTGTTGCACATTCACTGATTGTGAGAAGTCCCTGTTGTGAATCAATAAAAATAAATAATTCCCCAAAAATACGCTTCAGTTGACTCACTTTGGTACCTCAAAAAAGCTTTTTCAGACAAAAAAAATATAAAATATATTTAAAGCAAAATGTCTGGAAACGTTGCGTGAAAACTGAATAGTCTAAAAAACGATGGGGAAAATAAATACATATGTTTACTTCTTGGTGATTCCAAAACTTTTTTTTCTTAGAATATCTTTTTGGGTTACTGTTATTGATCCGTTCTGAGGGCGGAATACTTAACGATCTTCAATAATAAATTATTTCATTCAACAAAAACAATAAAAGAACCGAAAGTAATGATATTCGCGTGGTCTTAAAGGCATTTCCGTGACAAAAAAAAAAAAAGTATTTCTTAGTGTTACAGAAATGGATTCCAATCTTTTTCCGATATCTCACCTTCATTTTCGATTCAATTATTGTTCAATAATCTATCAGAATAATTGTAGTATCGGAAACATTTACCATACAATACGTTGATGACTGTAAAATATTATTTTATGCTCACTTCAAATTATTCTTTGAAGTTAATGATAAATGGCTTATTATAAGCCTTGATAAAGCTGGTTCAAGGTGTGAAGCAATTTATCATCAGTCACTTCTGCTCACATGTAAAGATAATTTATTATCTTATGATCAAAATTCAAATTATTTTACAAGAAGTTAGTCTGCCTGCATACGTATACTATTATAAATGAAAAAAATATTATTAATCGAGTAGTGATAATTCTATATGAAATTAAATAATATATAATCGTATAGATTATTACCAACTACAAAATGTCTTTTGAAAAAGTAATTCGCGAAACGGATGAACATAGATTCTTTTAAATTACGTTAAAAAAAATTGCTTTCGCCCTTCAATTAAATGTCGAAACCATGTTGCATTATTTTTATTTTATTTTAACACTATTATTCAGAGTTGCATCAAATCCGGTTTCGACTTTCTTGAGAAAAGAGTTTGACCTGATAGAATTGGTAATAGATGGTTGCATTGAAAGCTTTGAAAAATATAACGATGAATACTGTTAAACAACATGAATATAATACAATTCAATAGAGCCCTGTAGGGAACGATTTTTCACAGGCACAGCTCGATCTGACTGTTGTCGGTGGAGTAATTTCTGTCTGAAAAATACAAATGGTTTATTTGTAACAACCCAAAAAATAACACTTGAAAAGGGCACTTGAAGGTTGGGTTCGTAACTTCAGCGAAGCCATAAATATCCTTATTATTAAATAATTTATTTTTCACCCAAAATATGTAATATTTTATGTGTGTGTGTATTTATTTTTAAAGTAGTGCTACAAAAGGAGCTATTTTATTAGCCGTGAAACGGAAGAACGGGTTTAAAATGAGAAACAAAAAACTAAAAATTGACCTGGAGACGAAAAAAAAACCGGTTAGGTCCACTTATCTTTTGTTGTCTAGGAATACACATGTCGGGTCGTCACGAGGGGGGTGCCTAGTTACCCTAGCCCTGGTGACAAAGTGAAGGTTGTTTGAGTTTATAACCTGGATAATCGTTTCATGACGGCTTTACTATCTGACTCCATTTTTTAATAGGTATGTGTCCCGACTATGCACTATGTTCAGGAGAAGAGGTATAGGGTAGGTAGGTAGGTAGTTTGTGTGGTCTTGGAATGACTACAAATTCACACTCGGTATCGGAGGGTAGGCGAAAGCCGTCCAAACGCGAGTGTGAACTGGTAAGACGCAGACTGAATCGTCGCGGGAAACACTGCTTTTTAAGTTTGCAGGGCCACGACAACCGTTGTCCACTAGTGAAAGGTCCCTCCCAAGGAGGTGCTAGATTTAGCGAGATTCCCACTAGGAAGGTGTGTGGTCTGGCAACGCCGGACTAAAACGTAGCGAGGCGAGGAGAGAAAGAGATGCAGAGGTTTTTCATAAAGAAGCAGCAAGTTTCAGAGTTTCAAGCAAGGCAGCCACGAGCCAGTAGTTGACAGGAGAATGATATACAGGACCCAAATCACCGGCTTAAGTACCCAGCTGGCCTTGCCAGCAGCCAATAAGCATCGCCATTGTAGTCGCCAATGATGTGGCTTTCCTTTGTTCCCTGACAGAGCCTGGAAGGGTCTACCGGTGGTTGGGTCTATATACCTGCTACTGACAGCTGGCGTACCAGCTCATATAACTAATGGGCACCCCGCATTTTTTATTGTTTAACACATTTACAATGATTTATATTTTGATAATTTTATTTACATTTGTTTACAATATATATACAATAGAGTATAGGGTGATTTATCTTATGTAGTTAGCGGTCGCTACAACACGTATTTTCTCTTATGGATTAAAATTATTAATAATTAACAGCTAAAGAATATATTAAGAACAGGATTAGGACTCGAACACGGGCCTCACCCGAACCCGGGGGAGAGGGGATGTGTGCGCTACCTTGCTTCGACTGACAACCTTTCTAGAACGAATTGTCATTAGAACAATAGTGAGACCAATCAAAAAATTATTATAACTAAAACCCGGATTTGTAAAAAAAAAGAAACATTAAAATATGACAAATAGTATGTCGTAAAAACTACGATAATATACATCAAAATAATACAGTGGAATATTGAGCCATAAATAGGTACGCAAAAAGAACAAACAAATTTGATTACTGAACAAAATAAATAAATAATTTACATTTAAAAATATGCTTAAAAATCTTAATATTTATATTATCAAATTAATAATTTATTTAATTATAATATTTAAATAATGAATGATTTTTTGGCATGGTTCTGTATTGTTTCTATACCCTAGTTATTCTAGGCAAACTAAACGGGAAATGATCATAAGAATGTGGGACCCCCACTAATTGGGAATTTTCTACGATTCCCTTAGGTGTGAACAACAGTTTTAAGTACCTACGCCAAAGACATCATTTATTGTGAACCTAATATTACTCTTACAAAATTCAAAAATAATTTTTAATTTGATACTTAATAATTGTTAATTTTAAATGAACAACTTTAACTTTTAAAAAAATGTACGCCCTTTTAACAACAATTAAATCTAATTATTTAAAATATGCATTTTAAACTCAAATATTTTGGAATTTTGGCCAAATATGCAAGATAAAAATTTATTTTATTAATTTAAAAATTGTTTAGAATGAGCTGATACGTGAAGATATATATATACTCACGTTATTTAAACAATGATGAACAAAGAAGATGCAAGATACAATTAAATGTAATTAATTAAAACAAATTAATTAAATGGTATGAAAACTGATGAGTGTTTAAGACTGTGTTTAAAATATAAGAGAGTTTTTGCGCATGCGCTACCTTTTAGAACATCTCTGTACATCGCTCGTCATTCAAACACTATATACTACCGTCTATAGGCCATAGTTCAGTTAAAAAATTGTTCCAGCAGGCAACTTGAGGGAGCTGGCCACGAGGGAGCCCTCAAGAGTGAGTAAATTGCTTATTATATTTAGAGTGAAGTGGGATAAGTGATATCGGATTGAGTAGTCGGCCATATTGGAACGCCTTACTCGACGTTCACTAACGATAGTTCTCTGAGCCATTCGGTCTAGTGGCTCAGAGCCAAGACCCGTGACTCGCCACTGGGATTTGTGAGCTTGAATCCCACCGGCGCTACGTACTTCTTTTCTACTAATAAAAAAACCGTTGTTATGATAAAATGAGATTTTATCAAAAACTAATGTCTCAAAATAAGAAAAAAAGATCTAGGTCACTAGGTCCAACTCCAACACCGTCGCCTGTAAAGCGAAAACCAAGAAGATCGAATATGAACGTACAAATGACCTCCTCTGCAGCTAGTTCCATGGAGGAGATACCTCCACAGGCCAGCACATCCAAAAAAGAAACAGCCTTAGAGTCGCCTTTTTTCACGCCAAACACCTTTGAGGCTTTGAAAAATATCCCAACAGAAGAAATGGAAGTCAACAAAACTACAACACAGCCCAAACCGCCGGCTCTTTTTGTACGCAACATTAGCAACTTCAAATTACTATGCTCACAAATGAGCAAAATTGTAGGTACCGGAAAATATACGTGCCTCAATCGCTCTCGGGATACAAAAATTTCCTCAGACACTCCCGATACTTATCGAGCGATTGTTAAATATTTAGATGAAACCAATGCAGACTACCACACCTACCAATTAAAGCAGGAACGATCACTCCGGGTGGTGATCAGAAATTTGCACCCGACCACACCAGCTGACGAAATAGAAGAAGAACTCTCAGCTCTCGGGTACAAAGTTCGCCAAATAACAAACGTGTTGCGCGAGGATAGGCAACAGGATGAAACAATAAAAACGGCATTACCACTGTTCTTTGTTGATCTCGAGAGGACACCTGGAGTCGAATAGATATACGACCTAACAAACCTGTACTACACTAGGGTACAGGTTGAAAAACCGTATCCCAATCGCGATATCGTCCAGTGCCATAACTGTCAGGCGTATGGGCATACAAAATCTTACTGCCACCACCCTCCCAGGTGTGTTAAGTGCAGTGGGCAGCACAAAACCGAATTGTGCAAAAAGCCCCTTAAATGGCCTGCGGTATGCGTGCTTTGCCAGCAAGGACATCCGGCCAACGACAAGGGCTGCGAGGCATACAGAACGCTGAAGTCCAGGACAGAACAACGTCGTCAGCCAGAAGAGAAAAAACTTGCAGCAAGAAGCGGCCCAGCCAGAAATTTGAGGCCTTTTGTCTCTTTTGCCGATGCCGTCTGTAACAGAGAGCAGTCACAGGCACCGCCCACTCCCTGTCCGCAAGATCACCTTTCCCAGCATTCCATTCATCCCGTTAACCCTCAAGCTCAATCCCATCCTCAACCACACATCTCGCATATTCCTCCACCTTTAAGTTCTTCGGATCTTACTAGCCTATTAACCTCATTCCTTACAGAGTTCAGAACCCTAATTACCCCTCTCATTTCCCTTCTTACAAATCTTGTCTCCTACCTTATCCCCGTTAAACAAAATCCATAAGTGGATCCCTCCGACTCCTTATCCATTCTCCTTTGGAATGCGAATGGTGTTCGCACCCACACTAACGAACTGACAGCACTACTCCACGACAAAAACATCGACGCAGCTCTCATTACTGAAACAAGACTAACGAGTAAACGACCATTTACTGTTCGACAGTACAAGACTTATCGAACTGATCACCCAGATGGAACAGCTCATGCAGGTACCGCTGTCATTGTCCATAACTCCATATCCCACCACATAGTTCCTCTGGTAGCACATGATTTCCTTCAATCCACTGCAGTGTCAATCACCACCTTCACTTTTCCCCTTACACTAGCATCAGTGTACTGCCCTCCCAATAAATCCATTTCCGACTCCCAATTCATCTCCTTTCTAGACTCCATCGGACATCGTTTCCTTGTGTGGGTGGGGACTTTAATGCGAAGCACCAACACTGGGGGTCAAGATCCACTAATACACGAGGACGTGCTTTGCTGTCTGCACTCACACGGAAACATTGCTCCACTATCACTCCTGACACAGCCACCTATTAGCCATCTGATCTCAACCGAAATCCTGATCTCCTTGACTTCTTTTTTTACAATAGTTTAGGAACACTTAACTATTCACTCACGCACCTCGATGACCTCTCCTCTGACCATAGTCCTTTATTATTAACCATTTCCCTAAGACCAATTCACAAACTGCCTCCTCCTTCATTTATTAGGGGCCCAGTTGACTGGGACCACTTCCGCCAGCTTCTTACAGAGTCCGTAAACCTCAAATTGTCCCTGAAAACATCCCAAGACCTAGACGATGCAGTGCATTCTTTCACTACTCTGGTCCAGAGGTCGGCTTGGGAGGCATCGTCACCCCATCGTCACCCAAAAATCCATAATCATAATCGTTTACCTCAGCATCTCAAAGACCTAATCCAATCCAAACGCCGCTCCAGAACAGTGTGGCAAAGATCCCGGCATCCTGCTGATCGCCGCTCGTACAATCAGTACTGCCGATTGGTAAAGCGGCGATTGGCATCCTTCCGTTCCGATTCTTTCAATTCCTACCTCTCCTCTCTGTCTACCAGGGATAACTCGTTGTGGAATGTAACCAAAAAAATCCTAAAGTATCAACCTGTTTCACATCCACTCCGTCGTGATGATGGGTCCTGGGCGGCTTCGGATGGGGATAGGTCGGAGGAATTTGCTCTGCATCTTACCCATACTTTCACACCTCACCTTTCTCATCAAAGCCATACTCACAGCACAACTGTGGAAGATTTCCTCACTTCACCTATTCCTCTCTCTCTTCCACCAAAAGCCGTTAATCCCTCTGAGGTCAAATACCTTCTGAAAAACTTACCTTACCGAAAATCCCCTGGATATGATCTCCTTACTCCTCAAATTCTCAAACAGCTTCCTCCTAAAGCCATAATCTTTTTAACCTATATACACAATTGCATTATCCGAACGACGCACTTTCCTCTCCTCTGGAAACATTCCATTATTGTCCTATTCGCCAAACCCGGTAAACCACCCAATGAAGCCTCATCTTACCGTCCAATTAGCCTACTCCCTATCCTCTCAAAAATATTTGAGAAACTCCTACTAAAACGTCTACTTCCAATTGTTGAATCCAAAAACCTTTTTCCCACACACCAGTTTGGTTTCCGCCAACGACATTCCACTGCTCAACAAGGCCTTCGCGTTGTTGATCACATCTCCTCAGCCCTTGAAACCAAACAGTATTGCACTGCTGCCTTTCTCAATATAGCTCAAGCTTTTGACAGGGTTTGGCACGCAGGTTTGCTCTACAAGCTCAAAAGATATTTACCACAGACCCTTTTCCTAATCCTACAGTCCTACCTTTCAAACCGCTTCTTCCAAGTCCGCTGTGGTTTAGAATACTCTAACTACTATCCCATAAGTGCAGGAGTTCCACAGGGCAGTGTCCTGGGCCCCATCCTCTATAACCTATACACCGCTGATGTCCCCTCTACTCCCAATACCTTCTTGTCCACATTTGCAGATGACACTGCAGTCTTGTCATCCCACCCAGACCCCGACATAGCATCCCATAACCTTCAAAAACACCTTGACGAGATCGAGTATTGGTGCAATCAATGGCGGATCAAAGTTAATGAAGCAAAATGCTCCCACATTACCTTCACCCTTTGTCGCAAGTCTTGTCCACAAGTTTATTTTAATTCTATTCCTCTCCCTGTATCCGAGACAGTACGGTACTTAGGCTTCCATCTTGACAAACGACTGACCTGGAACCCACATACGAGACTAAAAAGACAAGAACTAAACAGACGCTTTGGACAACTGTACAGACTACTTCAAAGGACATCCCATCTCTCAATAGAAAATAAACTACTAATCTACAAAGTTATACTTAAACCAATCTGGACATACGGAATAGAGCTATGGGGGACAGCAAAAAAGTCGAACATCAAGCGTATCCAATCCTTTCAATCAAAAGTCCTGAGAACAACAGTAAATGCCCCTTATTATGTCAGCAACAAAACCCTTCATAACGACCTTAACATACCCTACATTCTAGAACTCATCCCTTCCAAGTTTATGAAATTCCACAGTAGCCTTTCCAACCACTCTAATCCTGTAGCACAGTCATTGCACTGCGCCACTCATCCCTATAATCCTCCTCGGAGACTGAAACGGCAGTGGCCTCGTGACCTGCTACAAACGCGTGACAGTGGGAGTCCTGACAATGGCCAGTTTCTCCAATCATGTCCTGAGCATCTGTGAGCTCTCGCGCTCTTGGTCAGCCTCCACTGGCTAGTATCCGGTGACGCGGCTGACGGAGGAGCGTGGGGGACTTCCCAAGACTCCGCTTTCTCTTCGCGGTGGATTTGGGGGGTCTCTGGGCTGTCTGTAAATATTGTATGAATGAGCGAGTGAATGATGAACTGTAAATATTGTATGAATGAGATCATTTATCTTAATTACTTATTGCCTTATAAAGGCAGATTGTAATTATAGCACAATAAAGGAATTTAAATATAATTTAAATATATATACATTGGTAAAAATAATAAATTATAATTATGGGTGTATGTCTTGTTTAAAATACAATCTTTTTTTGTAGTATTAACTAATGCTATGTTGGGTAGAAATATAGTTTCGTTATTACAATTTGTAAGTTTTGAGTTTGATGAGAGCATTTATCTTAATTACTTATTGCCTTATAAAAGGCAGATTGTAATTTTAGCACAATAAAGGAATTTAACTAACAAACTAACAAAATATAACAAATTAAATTTTCATTGTTTCTCAAAGCGGTGGGATTGCCTATTTAAGTAATTTTTCTGGACATCCAAATGGAATTTTTTTTTAATCAAAATAATTTAACCACTGGCTAAATTTCTGGCTAAAAAAAATAATAATAACCAAATATTAAAATCTAAAGATAACAATGCTGTGGAAAATAACAAATATGTTATAAGCACCCCAATAGGACATAATAATATGCAAAATAAATATGTAGTAGTTAAAGTATTGATCAACCAATTGAAAAAAAAAATGAACATATCTGAAGATGGATGTTTGGAAGAAAAGAAGCTAAATATCAATTGGAAGCTTTTTCTGAAGAAATGACGTCTGTCCTAAATAATCCAAAATCCATTGCACGTTGCTACGATAACCATTACCATAAATAACTCTAAATAAATGGGGAAAAAACGAGGTTATAGAAGACTGAGGGACCTGACATGGTGAAATCGGTAAAGGTGGGAAACGTATGGTTGTGTAGGCTGGGCAATCTCTAACTACCTAACTGGGCAA
This sequence comes from Acanthosoma haemorrhoidale, assembly GCA_930367205.1. Lineage (NCBI taxonomy): Eukaryota > Metazoa > Arthropoda > Insecta > Hemiptera > Acanthosomatidae > Acanthosoma > Acanthosoma haemorrhoidale. Next base: position 71,619,024 of record OV884011.1, read on the forward strand.
TAAGAGCTCTGACTCTGAGATAAATGCTGCTCACATGGCATCACAAATAGGCAAGTCTGATTGGATACTAAAGGCAACACCCTTCTTGGTAATGAGATGAAAGAAAATTGGCTCAACAGCAGTTCCCCCAAAATTAATAGAACTCATGTTGGATGGATTGGCAGTGAACGAAACTCTCGCAGGGAAGACAAGTCCAGGTTGCCGATTTAGACCTTTTACCTTCTCCGCATGTTAACTTTTCTCGATCTGATCTGTCCGATACACAATATATCTTGAGTGCATGCTATTGCCGCTGCAAGGGGGGTAATGAGGATTTACGGAATCCTACAGGAGAAACAAGCAAGAGATCATTACTAGCAATAGTAGAAAAAACATATAAGTTCCTAAAACCACTCAAGCTGTTCGAACAAATATATGTTTGTAAATAATATTACTACAGCGTTAGCCGTTTAATAGATTTACAATATCTGCTAACGTTAAGTTACTAATTAAGTAAGCTATTACAAATCAACTTGATATAAAATATTACTCACCAAGTATCGTTTTTGGAACTTAAAGGAACAATTAAAAAGCCAGACCACTGTGAGTAAAATTGTAACTTTTAAGGGGTGAAGCTATTAGTCACAGCAATGCTTTTTTGAAAGAAAGTCTATTAGTGTTCAGAAGTCATTAAAGTATTTTCAGATGAGGGCGAAGGTCCTTCATAGTGAATAACGTTACATAGGTGAAGATTTATTTAAGCCCATAAATATTTCATGGAATAAAAGATTCATTTTAAAAAATTTAAACTGTTTGGGCATTGATATCCAAATTACTTTATTTTTAAATAATGAACAAATAGCGTTTATTGCTTTAAAAACAACAGTTATTGCAATAATCGATAACGATCATTAATTTTAAATAATTAGGTCTTTAGGTTAGAATGACTCCAGTTGTTCAAACGCCTTCTGTTGAACTCCAAACGTGTTGGATTAGATGTATTGATGAGAATCGCCTGAAGATGACAATCGCCCGATGTAGTAAAAAGCGTTCCCTTTGAATAAGAATCTCAGACAGAGCTTGAACAACTATTGTCCGTTCGTCAAGAGATCGCCATAGATCCATAGTAGTGGTCCACAGCTATCCAATGTTACCCTACATCTTACTGCTACTAACACTTACAATTACTACCAACCGAACTTTCCATTCGTTACTTCTTTGTCGATTTTGTTTTATTCCAAACTTTAGGTCTTTTGAGTTTGAGCTATATTATCGAAATTTAAATAAATAAACAGGTGAAAATGTAAAATATAGAATTCAAATAATTGAAGTAAAGGAAACACAGTAGTAAGTTTCTTAAAAAAAATTTAAAATGTGAAAAGCAAGTGCTCAAAACCGCCAAAAAACGGAAGGTAAAGGACTTCAGATTATTGAAAAAAAGAGTGAAAGAAACCGAAAAGATGAATGGACGATTGCAAAAATATAAAACAGGTATTCTCGTCAATTATATTTCTGTTGCTCAATAACTCTTAAAAAGAAACTTTATTTGGTATAAAACACAAATGTACAATTATATATGGTTACAGGCTAAGAGATCACTAGGGAATGAGGCTTCAAGGAACCAACCCTCTGTCTTATGCCTAAGGGCTATTTATCTGTGTAGAAAAGCTTAGGGTAGGTGTAGATAGAATAAATAGTAAATAAATAGTAGATGCTTGATAGAAAACGGTATTATCAACCCCTGACTTGAAAATGTCACCTCTTCTATCCATAGATTCTTCACAGAGTAAAAACCACAGGTAACTTTATTTTTGTAAGGCAAATTTTATAAAACTTAAATTTAAGAAAACATTACTTATCATTATGAAAACTGTTACTTATAGTTTTTCAAGAATTGATGAAGCCAAAAATGGAATGGTGAAGTGGTGGTAAACTTTAAGGCACGAGGCGGTGTACCTAATAGTTCTTCTGGCCTTCACAAGTTGATCACCAGAATTTGTAATTCGGGGAATTCTATACAAACTGAAAAAAAAAAAACAAAAAAAAACTCCCATTTCATAGGCGATGCATGGTGATCGAAGAGTCTAAATATGTTGATTTTTTATGAAATGATAGTTTATTTACTATTCTATTTTTTTTTTTAGTAACTTGTTTGATTTTTGGAGTATTGGAAGCTCTACTCCATAAAACCTGATGAACTTTCATTGTGTTTTTTATATTTTGATTTTTTATTTCCTTTGGTTTTCTATAAATACAGAGTAAAACATTAACTCTTTTGCAATATTACATTGTACCGAGGATACTTTTGTTTGTGAAGGTTGTAATTTGTAAAATGTAAAGTATGTACTCGACCTACCATCCAGGATACCTAATTGTTATTTGGACGCTAAGCCTGCGTATAAATAGGCGTTACTAATATATTGCATGGTAGTATGCAGTGTAACTAACATGAAGGGCAGTTTAACTTTCATGGTCATGATAATTTAAAAAATCACTAATAAAACTCAAAAAATTGATTTTAACCAGTGCTTTATGTTACTAGTTATCTAGAATTGATTCATGAAGCACGCAGAGTTAAAAAAATTAGCCCTGTAAAATTGTCTGTTGTTTGAGAATGACCCACATACAGAAGCGATTTCTCCATGAAGTGCAGGTCTTATACTTCGATAACATAATGCATGCAGAACCGGCCTGCAGAATGAAGGTACAATCTTGTGTCTAAACCTTCCTGGTTCACTATATAGGGGCATTTGATTCATCACGCACTAGTTTGTCTACAAGCCCACAATTTCTTCGTCCTCACACCGCCGTAATTAAAGATGGAGGTCATGTCTTAATGCAGGTAAGTTCATTCTTAACGATAGATTCACAGTCATCGTAAACAAATGTTTAAAAGAACCTACACATAACTAAAGGCTTATTTTGTTAGAAGGCTGGTAGTGAGATACTAAAATTCGCTTTATTATGTGAAATGAACTTTCAGTGGCTACACCATTTTCCAATATTTAAAATGACAAAACAATTGTAACAGACATATTGGGTACTATTACACAACAGTAATGTACACACAGCATAACAAAGTATAAATAATATATGAAATTTCAACAAAATTGAATTCAACTTATTTGAAAATCAACCTGTAATTTTATAATAAGTTAAAATTCCCAGGCCCATCATGTGAAATTAGTTGTAATTCTGCTTAAGACAAATGAACAACAAAACAAACAATTTTTTTACGGCAAATGAATTACGATTTTTATATTTAGCCACCGAACTATTAGACAGTATTAACCAATTTATAATGCACAATATATATTTTGATGTGAGATTACTTACTTTTTAGACTTTTCATATTTAAAAAATTCGAATATCTTGTGGTAACTCTACATCATGTGGCAAATATAATGGATTATATTCACAAATATACACAATTCATTACAGTTAGTTTATATATGCATATGCTCTCAGATGTAAATTTTGATAAATTAAATACAAATTTAATTTTTTAGCCTAATATAAATTTGCAAGTTGTCCTTTGAAATAAATGTTGAAACTTTATGTTGTTTAAATTTCATATATTATTTATTGCTGGTTATATTGTATACAATTGCCCACAGTGTATCTTAGATAATTGTTTTGTTATTTTAGATGCTTGAATTTATTGGCGTTAGTACCTGAAGCGCAATAATGTAAATTTTGTCGGTAGGCAAGAGGGGGGCTTTATTTAACTATAAGCTTCAAAAGGATTCTCAAGAATTACCTACTTGACCAAAAATCCTCCTCAGAATCAATCTTAATTTAGCTATTACCCAACTTTATGGCTACAAAGTGTAGTGATGCTACAGGAATACAAAAATAATTTGTAAATAGATTCGCCTGAGGATCTATAATTATATATAATTATCTGTAAATTTAAAGAGGCTATGAAAAAAATAAAAAAAATGGCTCAAATGTTAGAGTTCCGGTTGAATTGAGAACTAAATTGAATCTGAAAAACAACTCCTTATAAAAAAATTGACAAAGACGACAAAATAACAACGTTTATGACATCACTGAATAAATAATCGAATTCTGCCATCTACAGATTGTGCGAAAGATCTCATTCTGGTATGTACATCCGTTTCTATTCACGTAGGTTTTTGTTTTTTTTGCATGGTGCTCATCGTGTCTTTTTTTTGTTACAGACAAGGGAATTCAAATGATTCACACTAAGGTCAGGCGCAATGGGTCTTTATCCAAGGGTTCCAAGGGCGCGCGTTCTCTATTAAATCAAATCCATGGCACAATAGTTCGTAAGAGATGTTAGGCCTACCAAGGATTATTTAGATTGATTTGCAATGGCTGCTATAGGCCAGTAGCTGCTCATTTTCACTCAAGACGCTTACCATGACTAGACCCATCACGTCAGAGAAAGTCATTTGGAAGCCCAGGGTGTGAATGACTGGGTTCCACGGGACTCGGCGCCGAATGCTTTGTGTCTATAGACGCATGCACGAATGCCTGGGGAGCTTTAGACAAATCCGGTCAGCTTCTTATGCAATCGATCATTAGTGCTCACTTCGAGGTAAAACTCAAACTAATGTGCAAGAAGGTAAGTCTCACACCTGCTTAAATAAATAAGTAATAAATTGGATTATTACTGAGTCTTAAACTGACGGCCCTCGAATCGGCTATGTTTTGTGTAGCTCCTATTTCCAGACGCTTTTTGACTAAAGCAACTGCTAAACTCCTTTAACCATTTCAAAACGGAATAATTATGAAAGTTAACCGAAACACATGATTCCAGAATAAAACGAATAGTAATTTACACAAAGAACTTGATCTAACGGTGTGTCGAATTCTTCGACTCATATTCACTTGCTTCCCCCTTCTTTAATGTGATATCCCCCCCACATCCCTCTTCGATGGTAATAGGTGGTTGAAGTTAAAGCTTAAGTTTAGCTGATTTGTAGTTTCCTATTATTGTTGCACGGGGGTGAGCTCCATCACCAGATCCTGCCTTTAGTTTATATAATTTTATCCTAAACTATTTATGTTAGATGTAAGCTAGCCTTCTTAATATGCAGCTCTAATACTTTACAGGGAGCCATGCTCGTGTAAATGCACCTATAAATTGCAGTTTGCAACTATGTACCAGAGACAGGGTTTTTCTTTATTGTCCTTGCTTATTAAGCAATTACTAATACACTTCAAGTAGAGGTAAATGGATTGGCTAATTCCAGGTAATACCCCAAGCCATACATATAAACATTATTTGTCGACAAGTGAACGTTGTGTAACTTAAACCTTTCTTGTCCAACTTGTGGGTGAAACCTTTAGAGCAATGCTTGATGAAATCACACAGTATTATATGCATTAAAAGTAATGCGGTATTTATATCGTGCATCAACAGTCACTAATTAAGCCTAATAACATAACTCAAATTATTCCGATATTATGTACTTTCGATCGCTAGAAAATATGTAAAAAGGTGGTTTTTATTGCAAGTTACCCCATATAGCCACCCTCCTAATGAATTGTAAACGGAACCCCCAGATAATCCACATGTAATTATTCACCTAGGTAAAACAATAATACACTTAATCCTAGACCAAACAGTATCCTTAATTGATTGGTTAGTTGTGTTTATTTTGGCGTAAAACCCCAGGTTAACAACGCCATTGTTTGGTGTATTAAACACCCTTTTGGGTAGTCCATCAATGCTAGCACAAGTACTACGACGAAACCAGAACCCAGGCCTCCCGAGCTGGCCACCCCACTATTGTCCCGAACATTAAAGATCGCTTTTAAACACAAAAAAAATCATTTCACTTAGCTAAAATCTTGTAAAAATGGGTTCGGAAAATGAATCAAGTACCGCTTAGTATAGAAGTTTCTGGTTTCAATTCTCTAAATGGATAGTAATTTTTTCTTCCACTTATTTACTACTCCATAAGTAGAATTGAGTAACTCCCGATACCATAGTCAATATTTCAGTTTTAAATGAAAAAAAAAAGAGTGAGTAAATAAAATGTTGTTTTGTTTAGTAAAGTGAAAATTTGAGTGTCTACAAGTACACATATCTATATCATACATATATATATATAGATATAGGGCCTAGTGTAAACAAAGCCTGTGTATAGATAGAGGATGAGAACAGAATAAAGCCAGTTAGCAATCGAACCTGTGTGCATTATTATCATCCATATTCTCTCTTTTTCTTTGATCGTCTACAGCCGGGAGATGATAACTTCTATATATCTATAATAATTTTCTTTATATATATATATATCTATATATAAGTTAATCGCCGGCGGTTAAGATAGATAAAGAAAATAATAACGAAAGAGGGGAATGCACCGACACACTCCAGTAAAAGACTGCTTTATTATTAATGCTAATCCACACACATGGGATCATAGGTTGTTTACATTCCATAATCGTGTAAGTCAGGCCTCTGGCTTTAACTTTTATATATATATATATATCTGTATAATATTGGTAGATTGGCATTCCACTTCGCTTGCCTGCTCTTACTTATACTCGACTCTCAATTCCTCCTGGGTGCAAACAATGGGCTATGATGCGTCCCCTTGACCTTTGGATGGAAGATGACATCTTGCATGATATACGGGCGCCACCTTCTGAGGGGTCGGGCATCGTCTGTCCCCGCATTGCCTATTTGCCTTTTTTGTCCTTCGGTCACCGATGCTAAGGGTCGGAGGTCATCTACTCTGCATTATCGTTGTGTGTATTGTTTATTCAATACATAAAGAAAGATAATAAATCGGACAGTTTAGGCCTTGTCTGACAAATAAAATACGACTTACTATTTTCGCATTGTGCATTGTATGATACATTAGTAAATTGTGAGCTTTCCATTGTTTGCTTTATTTGTGATATCAAAGAACTACCACTATTGTTATTGGGTAAGGATAACATGGTTTTTAATATATTCTTACTGCCTTTGGACCTTTCGCAGGCACCGTTTCTTTTTTATATTATTTATAAATATTATTCCCTCATGTTATATGTTTCAATTATTATGTGTGTAGCGACCGCTAACTACATAAGATAAATCACCCTATACTCTATTGTATATATATTGTAAATAACATGACCAAAATATAAATCATTGTAAATGCGTTAAACAATAAAAAATGAGGGGTGCCCATTAGTTATATGAGCTGTTACGCCAGCTGTCAGTAGCAGGTATATAGACCCAACCACCGGTAGACCCTTCCAGGCTCTGTCAGGGAACAAAGGAAAGCCACATCATTGGCTACTACAATGGGGATGCTTATTGACTGCTGGCAAGGCCAGCTGTGTATTTATATGCCTGAAGGGTTGACTTGTTAGATAATATACAATAAGCCATGCATCTTGTTTTGTTATGGGGTGATGTGGGTTGTCATCACCTAATGTAGGTAATGGGTGCAGATATTACCACCATAAATGTAAATGAGCTGCGCTGGTAAGTAAAGAATGTAGGTAATAATATATATAACTGATACATGCTTATGGTAAAAAAATGAGGGGATTCATGAGCCAAATCAGGGTGCAATCTTGTTATTATGTAAGTAACCTTTGCCTATCGGTTTTAAAATAATTATTAGATGAAGTGAATATAAATGTAAATAATGAAGGATGTGCTGTAGTGCAAATTAAGGCTCATTTATTGATAGATTCTTGATAATAGACTCACTTTAGTAATTTTTAAAGCATACTTTACTATTGACTGATAATGAAGTGGTGGGCCAGTCCATTTCTTCTCTCTCTCTCTCTCTCTCTCTCTCTCTCTCTCTCTCTCTCTCTCTCTCTCTCTCTCTCTCTCTCTCTCTCTCTCTCTCTCTCTCTCTCTCTCTCTCTCTCTCTCTCTCTCTCTCTCTCTCTTTCAGTGTTTTTAAGGAGAGAGACAGAGTTGAGAAGCAAATACCGTAGGCTCCTGTCACTCGGTCACAGTAACGCTGTCACGGTAACTGCACCACTCAGTGATTTATTGATTGAGAATTGCTCCTGGAGAGGTTTGATGATGAATAACGTTCTTCCCTGAACAAACGGTGTATAGTAGAATCATTTAATAATATAAAAGAAGTGTTCATGGAATTATAAATACATCAGTTTACTGAAGAATGATAAGAATGATAACATTTATCTCAATTACTCATTGCCTAATAAAAGGCAGATTGTAATTTTATCTTAATAAAATTGATTGAAACTGGAAGTTTACTGAAGATACATTAATTTATAGATCTAAGATACTAGTTACCCCCAGCGTTGAATGAGACTTCAATGTAGAATGGAGACCGAAGCCTGACTAAAGGATGGCTTCACACTGGAGTCTGGTTATGACCACCGAAAGAAGGCGACTCTATTTTCCGTCACTAGAGTCTGAGACCGTTATAAAGTAGCGACGTCCAGCAACTGAAAAAGCAAGACCTCACTCCTAACGTAAAACCATCGGGTTGTATTGTATAGATTCGTTTTATTTCCGTCAAGCTCGCCTGTTTCTGTTATTTCTTATTTCCGACTATGCATTTTTTTATGTGCATGCGGTTTTTATGTCTGATGTTTTCTTTAACTCAAATTGGCTTATCACCCGTTCCATCGGTCCTAGAGAACCTTTTATTAGGGTCCATTCCTTGATTGATTGAGCCCGAGTCTAAATTGGATAAACCCCTGTACTAGCTTGCCAGCAAACTCCGCCTTCTTTTAAGTATATAATATATTATTATTATTTATTTGTAGTTAACATACTACCTTAACACAACGAGTACCTCAATATATTTATAAGTAAACATCGTAAAGTAAGGAAGTTTGGATAAGGTGATCCTTAGTATGTTGTGATGATTATCTCAGTAATAATTATTTTGCACTGCATTTGGCCAAGGTCAGCTCAGGCGATCCGAGCTTCAAACCACGTTTAAGTGTCAAAGCCCTTTCATGGGATGCCCTAAAGTACTCTAATCTATTCTTGTTGCAACATACTGTATAGCTAATAGCCTGCATGATTATGCGTACAGAGTGACAGATATCTGTCCACTGTATAGGTGGCGATCTACTGACCCGAACCTCGACGCATTCAACCTCATTCTCACTGAGTTCTCTATGGTCTGATTTCCAAATTATTCCAGTGGCCTTGGAAAATTCTATAAGTGACCGTTGTTTGTTTACCAGTCTGTTCAGTTGCCTCCTGATCCTGTGCAACGGCAATTTAAGAAATAAAAACACCAGCTAGGCTTCATCTTGTACCAAATTGATCCTACCTACAGCTTGCCTGAACTCACAATTATCTCATGAACATAGTTAATACTAAAACATTTCAAGTTACCATAAGAAAAATCAGCTTTGAGAAAAAAACGGGAAAAGTAGAACTGAAACTGAGATAAGGATTATTATTTTTAACGCTTTTTTTTTTTTTTTGGTATGGAGTCTTGGTTCAGATATATTGCAGAGTATATGAAAGATGCACATATCTCTTTCAACGCAAAGGGAATTACCACCGGATGCTAGAAGACAATTAAGAAATTAGTCATTTGTCACCAGCTTGACACTCTCTTGTCACAAAGTTCTGCTTGTCTTTGTGGCTTAGTCAAATGGTGTGATAGTTGTAGCTTAATTCGTACGAATTTTGATAACATGGCCATCACAGACGTCACATAACGTGAGTTGTGAGGTTATATAAAACTTCATGGAATTATATAATAAATACAATAGTTTACTAAACTTAAATTAATTTTTAGAACTCAGATACTAGTTACCCCCAACGTTGAATGAGTCTTCAATGTAGAATGGAGACTGAAGCCTGACTAAAGTATAGCTCCACTCTGGCTGGGAGCCGAGTGCATAGCACTCTGGCTATGACTCCCGAAAGAAGGCGACTTGTTCAGTCACTAAAGTCTGAGACCGTGATGAAGCAGCGACTCACTAATTACGTGAGCAAGCAGGTCCTCACTCCTATTGTAAAAGCATCGGGTTGTTTTTTGTATATTCGTTTTATTTCCTTCAAGGTTTCCTTTTATCACTTTTTTTTCAAAAAAAATAATAAATTTATTTCTAAAATTATCCCTTTTCACCAAGTAACACTGTATTCATCCTTCACGATGATTTTTACTTAACGTTAATTAAAGCACTGTTTATTAACTATAGAATGGAATCATTTTAGAAGACCTCACTCGATGGTAGTAAAAGTTACTCTAGCCTAAAACTCACTGACATTGTAAAATTACGTTAAATAGAGGGTCCCCTTTATTACATATTAATCAAATTTGTCAGGAAATTCCAAATTTAAGGTCCTATGGCTTTACTTAAATTGTAAAACCTGACCATGTCAACAAGCACGGAGGCAAATAATGACATTAATAATGATGGTTTGTAGAACTTAAGACTAATGGACAGAACATTGTGTCATTAGAGGTAATCCCTGAGGTGTAAGAGCCGCTTTAGTCAGTCGACCGCTCACGACCTACGAGACTGGTTCCGCCAGTCACCCATTCATCTAGAACTCTCATCATTGAGTGACTTCTTGTTCGACCTAATAACCTTCTTGGTCATTCGACCGTGTTTAAGCAGCACTTAGCAGCAGAGGTTTGAGATTGCTCATTGCCAAGGAAGTAAACATTGCTACGCTGTCTGTTACGCTAGTTCTGATTGGACGAACACTGGGATGGATGATCATATGATCGCACTGTTCAAGAAACATTACTCAACTACCCTACGGGCCTGAAGGGAGTTTCTCTGCTTTCGAATAAGGGGATGACAACAATCTTTGCTCTGTCTGTATATACCACAGAAGTAATCTGACTGGATCGAACTTAAATTTTAGAAGTACATTCTACCAGTAGTTGAAAAGTAATGATTACTTTTTGATTACAATGCAATGACTAGAAGTAAGGATAAATATTAAAGGATTTTCGCTAACTCCTTAGATTTCTCTGCTCCAACCTCAGAAGTTAATAAAGATTTTATGTTCTTCTCCTTACTTTGGGCTATCGTTGTTTATAGTTAACCCAAGACTATAGCTAGTGTAAGACTCTGCCAATTAAAAATTCAACTTATTAATTATATATCTTGTTAAAACTTTCCGAATTTACTGTGGTCTGTCGTATAATTCACTGTCTGATTTATGTAATGAAAATCGATTCTAGTTTTGTTCGAATATTTGTAATATTGTGATACTCAATAATTTTAGGGTGGTTCTAATTGAATTGCGTGTCTTGTAACATCTTCCACCAACCTAAGCCGACACTCCAACAAGTACATCCTTTCAAAATCTAATATTATATTCAGTAAAATTAAGAACACATACAGAATTATGAAAAATAATAATCTATAGGTTCGCTAACGATATTTTTACTCGCATGAAGTAAGTTCAGTCAACTTCCTTAACATAATGAAAGCATGACGGTCGGTAATAAAGCTGTCTATGAAGAAAATGTTATAACATAAACATATACATAGTACTTTTATTCTTGATATTAATAACTATAATTTTTTGTATGTAATCCCACCGTATTACATTTTGATAATTATTATTTAAGGAGTGGTACATAATAGAGTGACACAGCCTGGAATCTAACTTAGGGCTTTCCAATGAGACACCATTACTAACCAGGTTACCCCTATCATTCCTCGACCATGCCACCATAAACGTAGTTAACTTTCCGAAAACTGCGCAATTTGAATTCCTTTTCCTGATAATAATTTATAATTTAATGGATTTCCATCGTTTGATTTAATATTCATTGATTAACATATTTTCAAATAATATTAATAATTATTACTTAGTAATTTAACAATAATCTGATTTTTTTTCCATAAAACATTATTAACGATCGGTTCATGATATTTACGGAAATCAACAATTTTGAGAAGTAAGAATTGATTTTATGTCGAATGATGTATATATTACTTACTTTAACTTGTTTACTATTGATTGGTAAAATATATAATAAAAAACTGTTAAATTACAATGTAATGAAAGCCTGGTGGGTATCAAAGGGACCGCTTGTTAACTATAATGATTTTTAGTTTGTTGATAAGTGAGCCGGATGCTATATTTTGAACTGCAACTTTGTTTTTTATTTGGGGTGATGAGAGCAGAGATGTCAGGTTCACAGGAAATTCCCAGGAGAAAGGCAGAAGTTTTTTTTTTTTTTTGTGATGGCTGGAAGAGAAAACCAGAATGATGCATCTTCATCTTCAGTTTTCTGTGGAAATTTCTTGTTCAAAAACACATTTAACCCTTGACTCGCTTAGCAAAAACATTTAAAATGTTTATATAATGCAGACCACTATTGGTAGGCTGCAAATGCTATGATAAATATTCAATTCTATAACTATAGTAATTTACGCAGCATGACAAGTAAAGGCTATTTTGCTAGTCTTGACTTAACTAAACAATTAAGTTTCCTTTATGATATTATTTCGTTGGAACTGCCCATGGTAGCGGTTGATAATGACTGCTGGCAGTTAACATTTTCTTTGAGGGAAATCAACGGACCATATTTCGTTTGAAATGCCCGGCAGTTAGGGGTTGTGACTGACCGCCCGATGATGATCGAGTTTAGTCAAATTTTAACTTAGTACAGTTATAGTGACTTAGCTTTTTTGATTGATATTCTGGATTGTGATTATCAAGTTTACAACTGTCGCAAAAGATAAAAACACCCGATATTCACAGACCGTTTGATGAAGGAGCCACCAGGACTTCCTTGATCGGCATCATAGATACCACAACTGCTCTCCGGTTACCCGCTTATATCACTCTTTGATCCTTTGGTCTTTCAGTCCTAGTAAAGTATTCAAGATGAGGTAACAGATATTTAATACCTACCTGAGCTTACCTGAGCAGGGTTCATGCCTTTTGTTATTCCTTTATTAATGTAATTATCTGTGTTTTATTATTCTCTTCTTTTTTTTATGCTCCAGAAGTAGTAGATCCTCTAACATATGGTTATCCCTGATACCTGCTTCCTTCTCCCGTATGAGACTTTCCCGTAAGTGAATTTTGGGGACTCCTGGGCTTTATAAATTTTGCCGTAAATACATTATGAATGAGAGGGTGAATGAAATACTGTTAATGTGGTTTCAATTATTTTTCATAATTAACGATTGCCCTATTAAGACATATTGTAGTAATGTTAAAACTAAGATTTGTATAAATTCTTGATTTTTTAAAAAAATATTTTGTTCCTTGAGTTTATTTAATAGAATATTTTGAAGCTTTTATGAACTATTTCACAAAATGTGAATTGATACGTGTAGTATGAAGAGTACATACTGCTGTACTGTGGAAACAAAGAAAAAGGCAGAAGGTTCAGAAATTAAGAGTTTATATTGGAAGGAGGTTGGATCATAGATGTCTGCGAAATCCACAAACTATTCAGGTTTAAAAATATAAATTTTCATTCCCATTAACCTGATTGGGTGCTTTAGATTGAAAATCCTACACCAGTAAGCCTTATAAACTAGGCTCCACCCTCGGTAGACTCTCACTACCTTCCCGATTCCACCCGCCTCCTGTAGGCATTCCACACCCTATATCTTTCTCATACATCCTTCAAATGGGGGACTCCCCTTAGTGAAATGCACTCATTAGCCCAAAATAATTTTCCTTTATTTTTCCCACATCCTATTTTTATAAGTTTGAAAGCTAAGGGAAAAAAAACCCCCCCAAAAAAAAACCTTATAAACATGTTGTCTGAAACTACATGTAAATATTTTTTGTATAATCCTTTGTTTGTTTATTAATTTATTAGGCTGACACCGACCCTTTAAACCACATCGCCAATTGCCAGTGCACCATCATTAAGAGAACGATCCGAGGGCCTATCTTGCATGAAATAGATCCTTTCTGTGATATATACCACATGATCGGTGCTACGTTTGTTGTGATTCACGGTTAAAAACACATTAAAGACATCGGTGCAAAAATAAATTCTATGGTACTTAAAAATAAAATGTTGGAAGGCAATATATATAGTACATATTTAAAGTTTTCGGATCGATTTCAATATTCTAGCTAACTACATTTTTTTTTATTAGTTGAATAGGCAATTTTCATTGTCCTAAAGAAATAGTTTAAGACATGAGATAAAATAAAAGTAGGCCTGTGTTGATAGACCTTGGAGAACACCCGGTTCACTGACTTGCCGTTAAATAGAAATTTGGAACATGAAATATATTTTTCTGATGTTCAAACTCCTGTTATCCTAACGACATCTAGAAATCGGTAGAGTCCAGTGACTACGTCGTTAAGAACTAGAGGTTATCGTCCTACCCATAAGGGACTGTGTAGGGCCTACAGAAGAATTTTAATAGCTCTCGGATGCCAAAAGACACGGCTGTGGGCTCTACTAAAGTTGTCAAGCAGATAAGGCTGTACTTGAGCTCAGAACCACAATGTCGCAATCAAACCACGAATTTCATATCCGGATGTCTATTGTGCCGTCATTCACTATAAGTCTTCGGAAAGCTTGGATCGAATATGAGTTGTATTTGCTGCCTTGATAGCCTGACGCAGATCCAGAAATATAGCAATGAGAATCAGAGAAACTAAATAAAAATTAATGGGAATAAGAATACATACATATCTTTATTTCCCCCTAGGTTTGATAACTATACATGTATACAACAGAAAATAATAACACTGAACTAAATGTGGAATGGTTTCATGAAGATACACCCGAAACGAAATATAATTCTGTAACAATATCATTTATACTGTAAGATTAGTTGATTAATACGTGATATGTATTTTGTTATGTATTTGTACGGAATTTAAAATGATAAGATTCAGAATATAAAATTATTTAAATAATGAGTAATGAAGATAGAAATGAAAATTGACTAGAATAGAATAGAAAAAAAAATTATTCCGGGACAAAATCCGGTGTGAATAACATTAATATTTAGATAACAAATACAGGCAGAAGAGCTTCAGATACAGATAATGGCGAATATGCTTAATTGGAACTGTACGAAGTATTTTCAAAACTGTATTGTATTATTTAGACTTAAGGAAAAGGACACAACCACATTGAAGTCTGTGCTATAGCGTAGAACATTAGATTGAAAAATTATTAAAAATGTATCACGTTGACGATTACACTGAAAAAAATAAAACAAACTAGAGATTGAGGTAGTGTGGGTTGTATCTTATCTCTGTCATGACTCATCTCTGGAGAAATAGATGAAGAAAGGATCCCAAAGTAAATATATATTAAAACGAAACTGTTACTGTGATAAAGCATCGTTTAATCATTATATAATTCATGATACTTTTGACCAGAGAGATGCCTTTCTGGTCCAACCATAGTTTCAAATAAGCTGAATTTAAAATGCGCCCCTAGCTGAAACTTTAAAAAACTTTGATTTATTTACCATCAGTTATAATATAGTTACCTACGATGTTACCCAATTAGATCAGGTGCATAAGGTGTGAGCATGGAAATTGCAAATATGGCCATTGCTCCTTTACAGTATGCTAGTAGTAATGATAAAATTATATTTGGCGGTAATTACCTTATTATGCACTTTAAACATAACATTATTATTGGAAAAAATATCATTTGACTGTAAGGTAAATTAAGATAGTTAAGTTAGGTTCGAGTGCACCAGATACAATTGCAGACTTGACCAAGAAATCAGGATCTATATACACTTGTGGCTTGTATAATGTGTTCTAAAGCTAGAAGTAGACCACAGATCTAGTGACTGACTTTTTTTTATTGCTTTACATTTACCAATGTTCATTTCCTATGCTCACAACTGCTTGCGCTGAAACATGAACTTTTGAGTAGAAGCACAACCGTTAGCTTAGCAAGGCGGTACTCACGGAAGTAATTGTGAGCTCTACAGATAGTTTTGTTGGATATGCCTCTACTTCACTAACCAGAAGTGAAACCAAGGCCCTCAAGAACATGAGGAAGACACGGCAAAGAGGAACCGTTATAAAGAGACCGTTACAGGATAGGATGACAGTCCAGCGACGTTGGAATTTACCCCTCGGGGTACTCTCTGGTAACGATAATCTTAGACCGGGGAAATGGAAATAATTATCTGTTATTTGGCAAAGAAGGTATTAGATTCTACATCAATTATTATTACTATTATTATCTTGTAGGGAAGGCTATATAAACTCCTGTACTTAATTAGCGCATCACTTCATTTTTTTATCGCATGTGATTGACAACATCCTCTCATATTTATTTATAGATATTCATAATAAATATTTTTTTCAGGTAACATGATCAACATTGAAAGGTTTATTAAAAGAGAAAAAAACTAGGAAAATGTTACAAACAGTTTTAATGTGAGGATGAACCACAAATCCGGAACTAATTAGAAAAAAAATTGTATATTATTAGTAACTGGTAACAGCTCCTCTTGCTTGCCTAACGGGCTTCAAGCCGTTCTCGGCAATGGCCGGATGAATGTTTTTCCAATCTTCAATAATGCGTTTTGAAGTTGAATTATTTTGGAGATAAAAGAAATTTTCACCGATAGATGGAGCAAATGGGATTATCTATTACTCCAGGAAGCCTACCTCATACCTCTCTGCAGTCAGTGAAACCCTGATTATTATGTGTAACTCTCTGTGGGCTTCCAAACCTATGCCAGGCCACACCATTACAGAACTACCTCCAAAACGCTACTCTTTTGTTGCTTGCAGCATACCACACTCCAGGGCATCTTCGCACCCTTATCCGACCATTTGGAAACTCTAGGGCAAACCTTGACTCATCACTGAACAAAATCCCTTTCCAATCAGTGATCGTCAAATTAGCACACTGCTGTGTAAATTCAAGTCTGGCTACTCAATGCTGTCTGGTGAGAAGTGGTCCAATATCTGGAGCTCAGATTCGCTTCGTGGAGGCATTATATTATTGTTTAGTCTGTAATCACCAAGTTTCTAGCCGAATGAAGTTCGTTTCGTAGTTGAAGACTTGCTTGAGCCTCTGTCTTAAGGCCGGAAGCGTTATGAAATGGTCATGTTTGAATGAAGTAGCCCTTGGCCGACCTTGCCCGTGTCTCCTACGGTTGCTGCCTGACTCCCTGAATCGACAGTTATGGAAGCAGCTGACACACGCACACCGACAGTCAACACCCAGCTGACACCTGCACATCGCATAAGTCAGCATAAATATCAGCACTCCTTAATCTAATCTGTCATTATATAATCCTCCTTTTCCTCTCACCAGCTCTCATTCATCTCGTTACTGTACCCCTGACGTATTACTTAATCACTTTGTCATATAAGTTGTATTGTTTTGTCTAGTTAATAAACCACTTTTTAAAAAGGCCCCTTTGGTCTTCAATTATTTAACTGACGGCGTATCCAGCTAACCAAAAATTGGTTTATTCACAAGCCTATGACCTCGCATGACCTCGAGTCTTTAGGCCAAGCCTTCACCCAAGAGTGTTAGTGCTCTAACTGTGATTTCTTCAGGACTGTCTATATTAAATCTGCAGTAAACTCGAACTCGATAAGAACTTACAAAATACAATGCAAAAATGAAAAAAAAAATATATTCAATTAATAACAACAATAAGACACAGTCGGAAGTGTACCACATACTGACCCATTTATTTATTCTCTAAGCGGAAGATTATATCAGAGGATTGTCTCTAATCCTCAATTTGGCTGGTTAGAACAATTACATTTAATTCTAATGAATGTGTAAACAAACAAATATAAACACTAAGTGATGTGCTAATTTTTTCCAGCTATATAAACTATATATATATACATTGGTAAAAATAATAAATTATAATTATGGGTGTATGTCTTGTTTAAAATACAATCTTTTTTTGTAGTATTAACTAATGCTATGTTGGGTATAAATATAGTTTCGTTATTACAATTTGTAAGTTTGATTGAAAATAATATAAACTTTTAAATAATCATTATATTTAATGTTTGTATTAGCGTTTTTAAGTACATTCCGTATTACTAGCGTTATCAATAATATTTTTCATACATTTATCTTTTAGTATCTCTAATTGGTTTCAATAGTAATAATAATCTAGGTTACAATTCCCTGTATAATAATGATTATCTTTCTTAATAATTAATTTATTTACAATATTTATTTCCTTATAGGTTCTATTAACAATAATAGGTGTGGGTACACTGGTGTACACACAGGTACAATACATCCTGTGTAGGATTGTTCGTGAATAGGTAACTTTACGATTACATGGAACGAAGTGTTTTGGTATGAACAATAAATTTTTGTATTTTCCCAAATAATAGTATTGTCATTAGAAATTAATGTTACATTGTTTGATATTCCTTTAAGGATATCATTTAATAATTTAGAATGTATTATTCCAATCTTGCAAAATTCCATAGTTAGAATGAGTTCAGAAATCTTTTTTTCTAATAGCTGCATATGACTAAGAAACGAATAGGCCTTTTTTTCTACGTTTACTGTTCTCATGTTAGATTGGGTTTCTCTAAAGTTTGTATTGATTCGTCCTTTGTCATTATAAAATTTGTCAATGATTTGTTTGTTTGTATTAAAAATGTTTGATTCGTTAATATTAGCCTGTCTGTTTGCTAATGCTAATTTTTCAATGACTGAGTCATAGTGTTCTTTGTCTTTAGCATCCATGTTTCCAGTGACCCATGAAATTACTTCTCCTAATCCGTTTATTATTCCGCGTTTCTGTCTCTTAAAATGAAATTTTATTAAATTTCCTTGATTGATTAATAAATTGTTGTATTCTTTAATTATTTCATAGATACTAGACTTGCTATATTTGTATATTACTTCATTAATTTTATTAATTTCGTCAATAAGTATTGTAGTGTTATAGTAATGGTACGTTTCGTAGTATTTGTCTATTATTTGGATATTATTTATTTTACATTGTAATATTCCGTCATTATTTGTTAGGTCTTGTATATAAATTGCTGTGGTGGCTACTAGGACCTGGATCAAGATGAGTGTCAGTGTTATTGTCATTTACTGTAACAAAATGTTTTTTTCTATTTTTATTAGGTCATTTTATGTTATTAATATGTGTATTACCTATTTTTATTCTATTATACAATAAATTCTTTTTAGGTTTAACCCTAGATGTTTTAACAAATTCTTCTGAGTTAAGCTCAGGAGGTTCTTCACGGTTTTTATTTAATTTATCGGTTCTTTGTTCTTTAATGTATTTAATCTTTTGTTTAGTGTTATGCAAATCTTTTAATTGTTGAAAATAATTATTAACATGCGTTTCTTGTATGTCGTCAATTTCATGAGTACCTTTCATTTTTCCGAATGTGATTTCATTTGGAGTTAGTTTTAAATTTTGATTGAGAGTATTATTATATGCTATCGTACTTGTTTGTACAATCCTTTCAAATTTAATATTTTTATTTTGATTAATATTTATTCGCATAATTTCATTTAATGTCGCATGACACTTATTTAGGATTCCTAGTGAATTCGAATGATTGGTACTGGTATAATGAATTGTTATGCCAGTGGCTTTGCAAAATTGTTCTGCGCAAATACGCTCTGGTATAGGGTATAGACTAATGTATTGTTCCAAAGTTTGGCAAATAGTTAAAGCATTTTTATTATTAATTACTTGTGTATATAAACGTTTTGAAAAGGTATCAAAAGTTGTACAAATTATTTTTTTATCGAATTGTAATAAATCTATCATAATTTCTTAAATGGTTTATTAGGAGTTGGTGTTATTACAAATTTGCTTTGTATTGGTTTCCTATCATATTTGTTTGTTTTACAAATGTCACATTGATTTATAATTTCCGTGATTTTTCCTTCATGTTTGGAAAGTAAAGTTGTCTTCTAAGTTTATCGTATGTTTCAAGAATTCCGCGATGACATGTTTTACCGTAATGATAGTCTAAAATTGCCTGTTGTTGGTCACTTAATTCTGTAATGTCTTCACATAATAAAAAGTATCTTTTAAGTCTTATTGTTTTATAGTCTTTTTCAATTAGTTTTTGTATTTGTTTGCAATAGTCCTCGTAAATTTCATTTAAAGTTTCAAAATTTGTTTGGCAATAAATTCCATATGTTTTATTTGGTTGTAATATTTCTAATAGTAATTCGTTTATTTTTTCAATGTTGTTAATATGTAAAGTGTAACGGTTTTTCTCAAATATTTTTTCCTAAGTAACTTTATTTGCTCCACGTTTAACGATGATTTTTTTGAACGATTATGCATTTGTCTTTTTCTACTAACCATACTTGTCCATTATTACTGTCTTGTGAGTGTTGAGTTATTAGACTTTCTAAGTCTTCGTTAGAGTATTGGTAATTCCTCCGTTGCTTCTAAAGTTTTGTCATTATTTAATTCTTCAATGTCAGTTGTATCTAATAATTGGTCTATAAGGGCCTCACAGTCTGGCGTGTTTTCATCTGGTATACGTATATTCACTTCTATGTCTTCCAAAGCATTTATTTAATTTCGTCTGGACAAGCAATCTGCTACCTGATATGTTTTTCCCGAAATGCGTTTAATTTAAAATTCTAATCCTTTTAATTTCCATATTCATTTCATTATCCTGCTGTTTTCATTCTTCATTGTAAAGACCCATGTTAGCAGTTTGTGATCCGTTAGTAATAAAAATTTCGTGCCGTAAAGATAAGGTTTGAAATGTTGAGTAAAGTATACTATAGATAATAGTACTATTTCTATTGTACTATAGTTTTCTTCCGTTTTTGATAGTACTCTCGAAGCAAATGCTATCGGATGTTCTCTGTTATCAATTATTTGGCTGAGTACTGCGCCTATGGCTCGATTACTCGCGTCTGTAGTTAAAATGAATTGTTTGTTCCAGTCGGGGTAAGCTAAAATTGGTGTGTTAGTCATTTGTTTAATTAATTGTTGGAAACTATCTTCAAATTCTTTTGATTTATAATTTTTTGAATTAATGGCTGCACTGAGAGGTCTAGTTATTTTTGCCTAGTTTTTTTATAAATTTTCTATAATATCCCGTCATTCCTAAAAATCTTCTAAGGGATTTTTCATCATTTGGTTGTTTAAATTCCGAAATAGTTTTTATTTTACTAGGATTCGTTTTTAATCCATTTTGCGTTACTGTGTAACCTAAAAATTTTAATTCTGTTTTAAAGAATTGGGTTTTATCTAATTGTATACTTAAGTTATTCTTCTTTAGTGTTTGTAACACCCTTTCAATATCTTTTAAATGTTCTTCCTCATTTTTAGAATAAATTATGATATCATCGATATACGCCATAGTTCTTGGTAAATTTTCAATTGCCATATTGACCATCCTTTGAAATGTAGGTGGTGCGTTACACAATCCAAACGGCATTCTTACGAATTCATAATGTCCGTCGTCTGTGCTAAAGGCTGTGTCGGGCACTCACTAGGGGGCTCAGTTTATACCTGATTATCCCCAAAGTGGTGAGGAGACGCCCGCCGCGGGTTAGGGTCGCTAAAACCTCTTAGCCCCCGTCCGGCGAGCGCCCAGAAAGAGATAGAGCGGGCGGACCTATGGTCTTTTACCCTGGCCGCCGGCCTAGTCGGCAGGGCAGCCTAATTCGCTTTGATCTGCCTCCATAAGATCTTTAGAAGGTGTGTGTGCCCCGACAAAGCACTGTGTTCAGGAGAAGAGGTACAGGGTAGGTTTATATGTGGTCTTGGAATGACCACGAATTCACACTCGGTATATAAGGGTAGGTGAGAACCATCCGGATCCCAAAGGCGAGTGTGAACCGGAGAGAGGCAGACTGAATTGCCATGGGAGTCCCTGCTGGTCTTATTTGCAGGGGCCAAGGCAACCGTCGTCCGCGAGGGAGGGGTCTCTCCTATGGAGGTGCTAGTTTTAGCGAGACGAAGGCAGAGAATCTCACTAGGAAGGTGTGAGGTCTGACTAAGCCGGGTTAAAACATATCGGATGAGGAAAGAGAGATGCAGAGGTAGCTGAATGAGAAGTCCATGGTGTGAGTAGAGAAGCAGGCGCCAGTGCAGGGAAAGGGAAAGAGTAGTGTTCCAAGTGGAGGTCCGATTAGTTATGCTATGCTATTATAGATATGTGATAGGTATTTGATGAAACCCTCATGTTAGATCGATGGTTGTAAAGTATTTTGCTCCTTTTAATTTGTTGAGTACTTAATTTAGTTAATTTGTTGGGGGGATTTTATTATTGGTGGTTTCTGAATTAAGTTTGCGGTAGTCTATGACCATTCTCACTTTCTTAATTCCACTAGCATCCATATTTTTCGGCACTATCCATAGTGGCAAGTTATAATGTGAATTGCTTTTTCTGATTATTCCGTCCCTTAACCATTTTTGTACTTCATCTTTTATTTGATTTTTAAATTGCTCGGAGTACCGATAAATCCTTGTATAAATTGGGTCATTATTTTTGGTACTTATCCGATGCTTTATTAAATCGGTTGCTTGGAGTTTTTCATTTTCCTTTTTTATTATTTCCCCATTATTGGAAATTATTTTTACTAGTTTATTAGATAATTCTTTCGGTATATGTTCCGTTCTTAATGCATTTTTTATTTCCTTTTCGTTATCCATTAAGTCTATTTCGTTTTTTGAGTCTTTAAATCTGAATTTATTGTTTCCAATCACTATGTGATTTTTTGTACAATTTATATTCATTTTTAAATTCTTCATTGTTTCGAAGCCTAAAAAAATATCAAACCTATTAGAAAATGGGTAAACTAAAAATTCAATCAGTTGATCTATACCCAATGCATTTTTAATATTTACTTTAACACTTGAATTACCGTCGTCGTAACCCGTAGGTGTTTTAATAGAAAACTCTTTTTTTTATTAATTTAAACTTGTGTTTTTTTACTATATCTGGGTGTATATAATTTTTTGTCGCACTCGTATCGATTAACCATTTGTTATTCCTAAAGTCTATAATGTACGGTAAGTCATTCGTATAATGCAGTTCTTCGCATTGTTTATTCACCCTGCTATTATTATTTCCTAATTTATTTTCCGAGTATGTTTGGTCTCTCTTATTTTCCGAGAATGATTGGTCTCTTTTATTTTCCGAGTATGTTTGGTCTCTTTTTTTCTTATTTTCTAATTTATTTTCCGAGTATGTTTGGTCTCTCTTATTTTCCGAGAATGTTTGGTCTCTTTTATTTTCCGAGTATGTTTGGTCTCTTTTTTTCTTATTTTCTAATTTATTTTCCGAGTATGTTTGGTCTCTTTTATTTTCCGAGTACGAGTATGTTTGGTCTCTTTTTTTCTTATTTTCTAATTTATTTTCCGAGTATGTTTGGTCTCTTTTATTTTCCGAGTATGTTTGGTCTCTTTTATTTTTATTTTCTAATTTATTTTCCGAGTATGTATGGTCTCTTTTATTTTCCGAGTATGTTTGGTCTCTTTTTTTTCCCGAGTATGTTTGGTCTCTTCTTTTCTTATTTTCTAAGATTGGTCCTGCTCCTCTAAGGGAGGTGTATTGTTTTGTTATTTTATTATTATTTAAACTTTTATTATTATTTAAGATAGGTCCTGCTCCTATAAGGGAGGTAGATTGTTTTGTTACTTTATTATTATTTAAACTTTTATTATTATTTAAAATATTATTATTGTTTAAAATTGTTCCTTCTCCTCTAAGGGAGGTGGATCGGTTTGTATCTGTCCCGAGTCTAAAAAATGGTTTTCAACGCTGTCTAGTCTCTCTTGGAGTTCTTTAATTATTCTGTCTTTGTCGTTTTCGATGTGATGTGCTCTGTCACTAACGGTACGCATTGAAACTGTTTGCGGGTAAGCTTGATTTTGTTGATTATTTATCGGTTGATTCTGTACTTGATTTTGCTGCGGTTGGTTAAAATAATTATGTTGTGCCTGCGGATTCCACTGTTGTTGGTAATTGTAACGTTGTTGTTGTTGTCATCGTCGTCGTTGTTGTTGTTGTTGTTGCGCGTAGTTATTATTATAATTATTATTATAGCGCGGTTGGTATTCTTGCGGCGCGTATTGTTGTCTTTGAAAATTAGGGTTAAAGTTATTGCCTTTATATCCCTGGTAATTGTTAGGTTGGTATTGTTGTTGTGGTCTTTACAAATTGTTTATTATTATTATATTGTTGTCTAGGATTTTCTTCGGTCGCGTCTTTATTGAATATTCGGTTCCCGTATACTTGCTCTACCACAAATGAGGCTTCTTTTCTTAAAATGTTATAAACATCGTTTAGCGTTTTGTATTGTATGTGTTGTTAGAATATTGCTACGGTCGGATGTAAGTTTTTAACGGCTTCTTGACTAATGTCATTGTCGTAACGCGCGATTTCCTGTTCTTTGTCACGTATTTCGTTGTCGGTATAGATTCTAGAGTATAAGTCGCATCGTTTTAGTTGTAGTCGTTCGATGTATTCAATAGGGTTTTCATTATGTCTGGGTTTCGTATTGGAGATTTCTCGTGCTAATTGGCAAATGGACCGATTGTCTTGGTAATGTCATGTTCCATTTCTATTTCGTTTGAATAAATGTTTCTAATCGAGTTAAGTCTGTCTACTAACGACATATATAATATAAAACAATAAAAAATAAAAATTAAATTAATACAAGTTTGTTTTCATACCCTGTAGAGTGTAGAGTTCTTCAACTAAGAGGTTTCTTCTTAAGGTTTCTTACAGCTCTGGTAGTTGATAATGTTTTTCTGACTTGAGCGTTGGATATTTAAGAATATCGGCAGTTCCTCCTTGAAGCCTTGTATGATGAGCCCTTGCTCCACAGTGACAATTCTTCTCGTAAGAGTAAAGACAGTTGAGTTTCATCGGATTGGCGATAATCGAATAAAATCTTCTTTCGTCTCGAAAAGCCCTCAAGTCCCTGTTCGGGTGCCAATTAAATCAACTCAGACGCTATAGAACTTTTTAAAAAGAACTTTATTGAATTACAATACACTAGGTTGAAAATAAATTATAAATGGCTAAACTACTATGAATAATGAATGAATGTACTGAATGTAATCACTGAATGGGAATAGCTTATCTCTAAGCGGGGAGCTCATATATAGGATAGGAAAAGGACGGTGGTCAGCATTGTGATAGTGAGCTGTGTCAGCCCTTAACTATATATATCGAGGTGTATCTGAGGATTGTGCACTAAATGAGCTTCAGAAGGTTGCCAACAGGAGCGTTGGTGGTGAGCAAGCATCGTAGCAGTGGGGTGAGAGAGAGGGAGAGGACTTGATAGTTGCTGTGATGAATATGTTGTGGATGTCTGTGTAAGTATTTGATGTTTGTTTGTTTTTTTTGTGAGCGTTATTAAGAATAATTAGTATGTCAGTGTTCAATTTATAAGATCAATTTTCCTCATTATTCAAAGGCTAAATAACCCACTCATGTTAATGTATAATATAATAAATTGTGTAGTTATGAACGTCTGTGTAGTGTTTGGTACCGGTTGTAACTAATTAATCAATAGATAAGATAAATATAAATAAATATTGTATGAAGGTTTAACAGGTTGAGTTGATGAGAAGAGGTACATTGTAATATATATATATATATATATATATATATTTTTTTTTTTATCGATACCGTTAATCTAACCTCTACTAATAATACTATAAGATATTTTTAGTATATTACCGAATACTTCTAATTATTTTTTATCAGTGCTGGAAGATTTTTTCCGCCTATCTATTGCTTTCTTTCTCTACCTATATTCACTCTATTCCCTCCAAACTCGTAAGGATACATAAGCAGTCTGTTCTGAATTCGTAGATTTGCTAAGTAGTGCCTTATTTGACATAACTGTAATTTTACAGCTTTATTCGATTTTTAGGGTTTACTTTTCAAAGCCCTTAGGTTTTCACCCTTGTCTCGGCCAGTATGTCTGCCCTAATCAGGGAAATTCCGTTTAGTTAACCTAAGTTAACCACATTAAACATGATTATGTGTCTGTAATTACGTTACTGGTAATTAAATAATGAATGCTCTCCTATCTTATTAAGTAGGGAATAAAATTAGAGATGTACACACCCTTATATGAAATAAGAAGTGGGAGTTACGGAACTCATCGGTGTGTAATACTTTACACATGAGTAACTCTTCTAATCTGTTTTGTACTTCAAATCCGCGTATATGTAATGAATGCAGTTATAGTTGTAAGTTATTTATTCAACTTAATTATGCATAGATGTTGTTGGTCGTGTATATATATATATATATTGTAACATTCATGATATTTGAGCATATCATGGCCAGGAACCTTCACAGATGTGAACAGATGGTAAGAATCTTCCCTTATGCTCTTAGGAGTGGGGATGAGATAAACGGGCAGTCTTAGCCCAACCGCCTAGAAAAGCGGACTCTTAGCAAGCTCCCGAACTGGCGGTACCATACAGGAAGAGAGGAGAAGAACCAACAGCAGACAGTAACGTTGATTGGATTATACGGAGATCATCGATTGGGTGATATTGATATTGTTTTTTTATTATGGATCCATTAAAATAAATTGAGCTCAAATTTCATGTTTTTTTGTAATTAGTAGTAAATATCCTAATTTAAAAGGAATTGAATATTTTTTTATATACTTTTGTCAGCACTCTATATAATTATAATTATTTGTTATAACCATTTTATTTGTATATATTTCACAATTCCCAGTTTCTCAATTTATTAATAACTACAACATTAGCCTTGAGATCGGGCGATTCAATCGGGATAATTTCCTATGTCGAAGACATAAAAACAATTTGAATTAAAGATCTCATGACGGACCTGCCAAATTAGTTAAGGTAAATTGATCAATAAAGTAGAAAAAGAAATGGTAAAAAATGAGGTAGGTTTCAATATATATATATATATATATATATATATATATATATATACTAATAAATATGCAATAAGGGTCTATTGCATTCTGAGAATGCCCTAACCCTTGAAATATTCACGATTGTTATATGTAAGCTTGCCACAGACAAAGACACCTCAATCCTTCGGCGAAGAAGGCTAAATACCAAAAGCGACCGGGACATACATATGTATAGGTTCCGTGATGTACCCAATACCTCAAGGTCTTCTGTATGACATACAAGGGGGGACCTCAGCTCAGCTTTATTCCCGAAGCAAGAAGATTGTTCCTCGAAATAGAAGTGACAATGCAAATTCGTTCTACCTCATCGGTCCTTAGGTATACTGATGCCTCTCTCACCTTGGCCCCGCCTACGGCAAGGACGTAATAACTAATTACAATGAAGTATAGATTTTCACTAGATATTATAAAACTCGTTGCATTTTCATGAGGTCTTTATTTTTATTGTTAGATACTATCCTTGATATTTGATGTAGAATTGCGTCATACCCCGAGTGTGGTCATTTGAAACATCATAAATAAATTATTCCATATTTGGGTTTAACAAAAGAAAAACAAGAAATGTCAAAGAAAAAGCTAAATTAAGTAAAATATATTATTAATTATTAGTTTTCTGCCTTGGTCTAAAATCATTTCGATCTAATCGGTTATTTCACGTCCTCCTCTTTCCAATCATTACTCTTACGACTATAAGGTTATATGCTAAGCCAAATACTCTACAGTATTTTAACCACCGATAGCTCTATCCTCCCCAAGCTTTTCCTTTGTCAATGAAAAAAGCACTTACTAGCTCCAATGTAAGCCCAAACGATAACTCCAAAACTATGGCTTAAAAATGGAAAATCAAAGTGAACGAGAACAAAATGGTGAAAAAACTCATGAAAAACGGGCGCTTGCAACTATCAACTGTTTTAACAACAATCGATAGGAAATCGATTATTCAATTGTTACAATCTAAAATCGGTCACTCCTACTAGTTATTAGTCTGTCAACACCGTAGCAATTAGCTAGCCATCATTGCTTCCCTCGTTGTGAAGATCTGCCAATAGCCTGAGGGAAGCGGAGGATGTTTTTTTATCTCCTTCCTCAGCTATCGGCAATTATTAAGGGAGAGGGATGACTACATGAGGAGACCACACAGGAAGCCACGCACCACTTATGTCCACTGCATAAATCTTGCATGATAAACATAATTGCTTACCACGGTGCCGCAGAAGCTGAAGCATATTCTTTGCTCTTTTTAGCTAACGAAGACCCTGCGAAATTAGCGTATAACTCGTGGATGGTCTGAGCGCATCAGCATCACGGTCTACTGAACAAAAAGAAAGGTTTGGATATGCAGCATCTTTTTTATATTCCAGAAAATAGACAGATATTAATAGGCAATTTTCTTTGTGATTATTTCATGATTTATATACAGTGCTGTAAGCTAGTAACTGACCCTTAAAAAATAAAAGATAATTTTAGTTTCAGACGCTTTGAAAAACAAAGAATCGTCTATGATATATTGTAATCAACATCTTTATGATTGAAGAGTCTGAAAGAGAGGCTCTAGTTTCAAACAGGTTTTGGGTATATAATGTTGGTTCTTCCGTCTGCCCCTCTTTCGGTTTATTGTACTGCAGCAACAGTAAAATCGAACATTCTAAAATTACGCATTGTACGTTTTTGTCAATACAAATTATGGTTGTGTGGGAAAATAAATACCGATTCAAATAAGTCCATCTAGCATCTCGTAACGAGACAACTTCTCTGCGACATTCATGCAGGCAGGAGCCTTAACAGTTATTTAAGATTGTCCACGGTTAAGGACGTACCAAGCCGATACATTGCAAGTAGCTTTCTCTTCATCATTTAATATGCATTATAAAAGCATCACTGCATATTATTTTTCTACTTTGCTCATTTTCTCATAAATATTTCCAAAACTACAATTTTGCTCATAATATCAACATGTTTTCGAATAGTCTATGTTTGGATTAGAGGCTCGAACTTTCACATGCAACATCCTCTAACTTAATTCTTCAAGTTACTCCTTTAACCCCTTAAACGGTCTGTAACAGAAATCACAATTCTCGAATTAACATAGGTTAGATATTTGATTTAATTAAAATAGCATTTCATGAAATCATGAATTCGCTCAATCAGTAGTTTTTTCTCAATATATGATTGTAAGTAGTTTTGTTTATTTCCGGTATGATTGTATAGACTTTGGTTGTATTTTTTACTAAAAAAATCTAATTGTAAAAAATATCCAATTGTAATTCTAGGTGAGTCTCTATATTATGTAAACCGGTCACTTGGATACTTGAACTATTAGAATGACATTTCATTGAATTGCAATTAAGTTCCATTTAAATGTAAAAACAAAAGATCAATTGCATTTATGGAGTACAAAATATTATTAGGAGCTATAAGGTTATTTGAGTTACAGCTATTGAATGTCACTAGTGCTGTGAAAATTGTATAAAGTGTGAAGTAAGAAATGTGGGTGAAGTAATAGGAGGCAGTTATATGCTCAGATATCTATTTTTTCTTTCTTTATGTAATGCAGATCTATTATCCGTTTAACCCCCAACTGAATGTTATGTTATATATGTAACCATCAATCTGCATGAAGAAGATTACACTATGCAGACACTCAAACCGCACTAAGGCCATGGTTATATAGATATTGTTTCGCAACGAGTCCTGACATGAGGATCACCGCAGAAGGGTCACAACCCTATGACCTTTGGAGTACCCTCAGGGGATAGTTGTGACCTCTCCTCCACTTCTGGTAAGCAGGTCGTCCCGGGTTCCTTTAATTGTGATAATTTGGTTACTTGAGGTCATACAACAATAACTTAGGGCTTCCTTTTCTGAGTCAACTTAAGTGAAAAATATCTTACAACGTACAACATATCTACGCTTAACTCACCAATCGGCTTCCCAAATAAATTCAACTTGAGTGGGACGCATCACACAATTATGGTTTTCATTACATTTGCAAAGCTGACCTTCTTTAATAATAGTTTTTAATAATAATAATACAAAAATATTATTATTTATAATATTGACATACTTTTCATTATTTTTTTATTTTTAGAATCATCGGGGAATCAAATAGAAATACCCTACAATATATCATTGCTAAAAAAAATCACTGGTTGAGCTTAAGTTGTGAACAAGATGTTAAAGATAGTTTGAATGACTTTTTGTAATTATTGTAATGGTTTGAAAAAAAAATAATAACAAATTTTTAATCGCCACGTCAAGAAATTTTATTTCCTCCCCTACTCAAAATTATAGAATCAAAATGTGTTTTTTTATATACCAACTGAATAATCAAGTAATATCAGATCACTATGTTTTATGGAGATGGCTATATTTTTTATGTCTCCACAATATGTGGCCTTCATGTAAAATTGTTTATTTAGAGCAACGACCAACATAGACTAGGACATGTAAAAACTTACCTATTTAAGAAAACACACTAAACCAAATATTATTATTTTTTAAGGATACAAATGACAGCATAATTTAAAATTAACCAAATAGCTGAGGCTCTTCCAAATGAGAGACCTTACAAATAGCTTTAAATCCGGCCCTCCCTATAAGTGGCTTGTATCACTGTCCTGAAGAAGTCTTTCCCCTTGTACTTGACATCTCTGTGAATACGTGATGTATGCTAACCAGTTACACTCTGCTGTACACAATGACACAGCAAGGATATCTCGTGGCCTTTATAATAACTAAATACACTTTCCTTAAGTGGAAGAGTAAGTAGCCAGAATAAGACGTCTGCGTGAAGCACATCACATTGACGTTCAAGTCCCACTTAAACCCCGCAACATCACTAGAGCGGCAAGTGGTATTAATAGCTTATGGATGATAAGGATGGAGTCATGTCCGTGGTAATCGTTATGTCATTGAACTAATCAATCCAGTTTAAGGTCAACATTGTCATAGCTCTCCTAAGAATTTCTCCAGGTCCGATATTGTTCTCTTCAAGTCTTGTGACGTCTCCGCTCGTACCTTCATCCAAGCAATGGCACTTCAATCCATGTTACTAGGTCATTTTTCGGAACGAATAAAACAAAAGGAAACAAAATTAAAATTTAATCACACGTTGTTTACCCGAATACTCGTAACTCCCGGGTTTCCCCACAAGTTATCGTTTCCCGGCTGTAGGTAGTCAAAAAAAGTATGAATAAAGAGGTTAAGAATACAACGCAATGGTTTGGTTTATAACTGTATATATATATAACAATATATATATATATATATATATATTGTAGCATTCATGATATTTGAGATTTCGTTTAGTGACATACGTATCATGAAAACAAATAGTAGCGGGAAAAAGTACAGAAAGTTGTTCTAGAGCCCAAACTCTGCTTGAGATATCGTTAAACAAATTCTACAGTTAACAAACTAGCAGTTTTATTTTTAAATATATCAAACGGTATAAAATGCTGAAAATATTAGATGAACTACATTTGTATCACTACAGCCTTAAGAACTTGTATCATGTTTTTAAAAAAACTCATCCTTCCTAAACGTTAACCACATTTATTTTCGAATGAAATAGTAGTTTCATAGTAGATAAATCACATTAGACAATTTCAATATATTAATGAATGATATAATAAAACTGAACATATGATATTATATTATATAATGGGCTTATAATTGTCATTTGTAGATATTACTATAATTTTCACAATAAAAACCTTTATTTCATATATCAATGCTTCTTATCACCATCATATTTTCGTCATATTAATTACTAAATACTGATAATTCATATTACAATAGTAAATCGTACAACGTTACCTATCAGTTATTAAACTGCTATCAGTTATATGCATATGATATAATGATTCGATAACGTTCAGCCCCATGCTGAAATTTGTTTTCTTCTATTATAATAACCCAATATTCTGTGTCAGTACAATGATCGTAAACAATTTTCTCAACAAGAAGATAATTTTATTGACTGAAAATCCTAATAAAATAGATTATATAAAATCATCTCATTCAAAAATGGTAAAATAAAATTCACAAATTGCGTTAGCAAATATTAAGTTAATTATAAAATATTTTGACGAGGGTCAAATTAAAATTTTATGTATACTATTTTATTGAAAGGTAAGGGTTAAATTATATCTGTCCAAAAAATGTTACATACTCCTGATATAAGCCATCAAAACAATGATAAAAAAAACACTATGATCCCGTAGTGAAAATAACATACATATCAAAAGTGAAAGTACTTTGGTCAAACAGGAAGTAGCAATATACCAACGGATCTTTTAAACGAGGAAGTATGTAAGGTAACACGTTTACCAACGGTTAACAAAAAGTGGCTCAACTATTTGCAGAACCATTTAGTAAACAAACATAGTTATCTGTGAGCACCGTTGTGGTGTTAGGTGAAAGGATTCTAGTGGGAGTTTTCCACTGGGGAAGAAACTATACGCTTCTTTTAGGATTTAGGGCACTTGGGATTTCGTTCATTTTTCACACTATAAATTATTTATTTAATTAAATTATTACGAAAAGGGACGATAATATTTCGTCTTATAAATTTAGAACTACAGGCATTAAATATAGCCTTGAGTAGGCAAATGATTCTTCTAGAAGTAGAGAAGAATCGAGTCGTAATCCTACTGCTTATGGCTGCCTGCGGGAATTACCATCCCAACCACTAGGCCCTAAAATTGTTTCCCTTATTCTCACTCCTTTACTCTTCCTTCCTCCTAGCCGGGGACATTTAAATAAAAAGGTTCAGCTTTAGCTGTTACCTGCTGCATCATGTAACGGTAATGTATAGGTAACGTCCTAGAGAGTGGAGCAGGTCGAGACTGCTACGAACCTATATTAGGGGGAACTCGTCACTGTTACACCAGTACAGTGTAGTAGGCTGTGCCCGGCTTGCTTGGGAGTGTGTAAATTTGGATTTCGTGAGGATTTAAAAATTGAAGCGATGACATTAGAAAGCTCACGTACTGCGCTACAACTGATAAGAGAAACCAGTATGAATAACTTCAATATGACCGCAAAGACTTAATTTTAAACAGTTATAACTTAACCAACCATTTATTCATTTTATAACTGCAGGTCTTGGATGAACCTAATGGCTCTTGTATTTGTCGTCGTTTTTCCATCTTGATGTATGGCAATGATGTCAGAGCTGACTTATCTGCAATGGCTTGTGCAGTGCCTATCAGAAAATCTCGCCATATTTGAGTGTTTCTGAAGAGCTATGGTTTGTTCCCTTCGATTCTCATTAGAAAAACTAATCATGAGGTTAGTTGCTGAAGTGGGGCGGAACCTCAGCAACTAACCTTATAGCCGAGTTCGGGCAAGTGGTGAATAAATCAGCTTCGTAGTAGTCAGTATTGCTGTGAAGTTAGTTATATTGTGACGCTCCACAGAACTCAATGAAGGCATCTGTTGTTTCTTAATCGACATTTTCACATTATACAAGGAGAAATATTCTTAGTTTTTTTAATTCTTTCTTCGAAAACTTTCTTCATGTTAGGAAAAAAAAAAGGACCACTGAAGAACTGAAAGCCTAGCCAAAAGGAAATAACAATGCCGACAACTATAAAAGATAAATTTCCCTAGGAATAATGGACCCAGAGTATGGGATTGTCTTCTCCTCGAACAATAGCAAGCATTGTCTTTTGAGGTGCACCGTTTGAGCTACGTAGCTCGCATGCACACTCTCTCCCCATATGTACTGCATAGATTCTGTTCCATGTAAGGTATCGGTCAACCAATCAACAATGATATCACAATAGTATTCGCGCATTTAATGTCGTTCAAACCGATTTCAATTGGTCCTTTTTTTCAATTTTTTAGTTATTCACGTTTTTTTTATTCATTGAAATTTGAAAAAACAAGTTAGTTTCTTTCAAAAATACCGAGTAGAGTTGTTGTTTTTATCCACAGCTATTTAAAAAGTATTTCATAACTCCCCTCACCCGAACGATTTTTCGAAGTTATTTCTTTTTTGACATCATTTCATTGGTTTATGTATCCTACATTATTTAAAGAGGTAAGCAAAACTGTGTCACGGGTTTATTTTAAATTCTAAAACATATAAATGTTTTGTATCGTCATTAATATATTGATCTAGCAATTATAAATTCGTATTGCGTTTTAAAATTAAAAACTTGTAACCATTTAATTATATTTGTAATAACTTATTACTAACTTATAACTTATTATTAATAAGGTAATTAACTCAAGTCGTAGTTATTAAATTCATTTCTTTTTTTATCACATAATACGAGGGCTTTTTGTTTATATTCTTAATATATTTGTTTTGTATAATTATTTTTATAATTTTTCTAGCCATAATGTAAGACTGTAGCAATATAAAATTTGTATTGCGTTTTAAAATTGTAAAATATTGTAAATTCTCAGTTATCAATGTTATTTCTTTGCTGCATAATTGTACAGCTGCTGAACTTACCCTTTAGAAAACTAAATCTCTTTGAAGAAATTTAATTAAGTTAGATATATTTGTGACCAAATAACCTTTTTTTTATTGGAACACATCTTGCAACGTTGATGTTAGATTCGAGTTACCCATTTCCTCTACATAGATAAGGATAATTCCAACCTTTAGTTGCCTCATAAACTCCTTCATTATTTTATAATGTGATATGTTGTCGCACTAAAGATGACAGTTGGATGTGCTTTGCCAAAATATAAAACTTTGTGGAGAGACAATACGTTTTATGTCTGAAATTTCTTTTAATTAATAATTATTAATCAATAAATAATTAAATACTGATTTTTATCGAGGGAGAAGCTCATATTTGTATAAATTTGGATACTTCTAAATCTTGAAGAGTTTATGATGACTATGTGCAATTAAAATATCATATATAATTCCCTTTGATATTGGTTTTTTGTAATCTTCCTCGGATTCCCTTTTTACAAATTGTATTGGAAATTAGGATCAGTTGTCATGACAATTCGAAATTTGAGTTTCTTGGAAAAGGATGGCCTCGATCAATTTTTTGGAAACTTCTTCATTGTGATAAAATTACAATCTGCCTTTTATTAGGCAATAAGTAATTGAGATAAATGTTATCATTCATACCATATTTACAATTCATCATTCACTCGCTCATTCATACAATATTTACAAACAGCCCAGAGGCCCTCCAAGTCCACAGGGTTGTCACCTCCCTCGCATGCGAAGGAGGAAGCGGAGTCTTGGGAAGTCCCCCACGCTCCTACGTCAGCCGCGTCACTGGCTAAGAGCCAGCGGAGGCTGACCAAGAGCGCGTGAGCCACAGACGTTCAGGACATGATTAGAGAAACTGGCCATTGCCAGGACTCCCACTATCACTTGATTATAGCAGGTCACGAGGCCACAGCCGTTTTAGTCTCCGAGGAGGATTATAGGGGTGAGTGGTGCAGTGCAATGACTATGCTAGGGAATTAGGGTGGTTGAATAGGTTACTATGGCATTTTTTGAACTTGGCAGGGATTAGTTCATGAATATAGGGTATATTCAGATCATTGTGAAGGGTTTTGTTGCTGACGTAATAAGGGGCATTTACTATTGTTCTCAGGACTTTTGATTGAAAGGATTGGATGCGCTTAATGTTCGACTTTTTTGCTGTCTCCCATAGCTCTATTCCGTATGTCCAGATTGGCTTAGGTTTAACTTTGTAAATAAGAAGTTTATTTTCTATTGAGAGATGGGATGTCCTTCGAAGTAGTCTGTACAGTTGTCCAAAGCGTCTGTTTAGTTCTTGTCTTATTAGCCTCGTTTGTGGGTTCCATTTCAGTCTTTTGTCGAGATGGAAGCCTAAATACCGTACTGTCTCAGACACAGGGAGAGGAATGGAATTTAAAAAGACTGGCGGACAGGACTTGCGGCAGAAGGTCAAGATTATGTGGTAATATTTTCCTTCATTGACTTTGATTCGCCATTGGTTGCACCAATACTCGATCTTGTCAAGGTGTTTTTGAAGGTTTTGGGATGCTATATCAGAGTCGGGATGGGTTGACAGGACTGCAGTGTCATCTGCGAATGTTGCCA
Organism: Acanthosoma haemorrhoidale; assembly: GCA_930367205.1. Lineage (NCBI taxonomy): Eukaryota > Metazoa > Arthropoda > Insecta > Hemiptera > Acanthosomatidae > Acanthosoma > Acanthosoma haemorrhoidale. The sequence continues at coordinate 71,654,838 of OV884011.1, forward strand.
AGAAGGTATTAGTGGTGGAGGGGACATCAGCGGTGGATAGATTATAGAGGATGGGACCCAGGACGCTGCCCTGTGGAACTCCTGCTTTTATGGGATAGTAGTTAGAATATTCTAAACCACAGCGGACTTGGAAGAAACGGTTTAAAAGGTAGGATTGTAGGATTAGGAATAGGGTCTGCGGTAAATATCCCTTGAGCTTGTAAAGCAAACCTGCGTGCCAGACCTTGTCAAAAGCTTGAGCTATGTCAAGAAAGGCAGTAGTGCAATATTGTTTGGTTTTAAGGGTCGAGGATATGTGATCAACAACGCGAAGGCCTTGTTGAGCGGTGGAATGTCGTTGGTAGAAATCAAACTGGTGAGTAGGATAAAGGTTTTTGGATTCAACAATTGGAAGTAGGCGTTTTAATAGGAGTTTATCAAATATTTTTGAGAGGATAGGGAGTAGGCTAATTGGACGTTAAGATGAGGCGTCATTGGCCGATTTACCAGGCTTGGCGAATAGGACTATAATGGAGTGTTTCCAGAGGAGAGGAAACTGCGAAGTTAGGATAATGCAGTTATAAATGTAGGTTAGGAAGATTATGGCTTTAGGAGGAAGTTGTTGGAGGATTCGAGGAGTAAGGAGATCATATCCTGGAGATTTTCGATAAGTTAAGTTAGAAAATCATCAACAGTTCGGCGATGATTATTGTTTTGAGGAGTAAGATGAGGAGTAAAAGTACGGGAAAATTGCAGGGCGAGTTCCTCCGCCCTCTCGCCATCCGAAGCCGCCCAGGACCCATCATCACGACGGAGTGGGTGTGAGACAGGATGATATTTTAGGATTTTCTTGGTTACATTCCACAAGGACTTATCCCTGGTAGACAGATAGGAGAGATAGGAATTGAAAGAATCGGAACGGAAGGATGCCAATTGCCGCTTTACCAGCCTGCAGTACGATGTCGGGATCTTTGCCACACTGTTCTTGAGTGGCGTTTGGATTGGATTAGGTCTTTGAGATACTGAGGTAAAGGATTTTGATTGTGAATTTTTAGGTGACGGTGGGGTGACGATGCCTCCCAGGCCGACATCTGGATCAGAGTAGTGAAGGAATGCACTGCATCATCTAGGTCTTGGGATGTTTTCAGAGGTACTTTGAGGCCTACAGAGTGTGTAAGAATCTGGCGGAAGAGGGTCCCAGTCAACTGGGCCCCTAATAAATTAAGGAGGAGGCAGTTTGTGAATTGGATTTAGGGAAATGGTTAATAATAATGGGCTATGGTCGGAGGAGAGGTCATCGAGGCGCTTGAGAGAATAGTTTAGTGTTCCTAAACTATTGTAGAAGAAAAAGTCTGGATTTCGGTTGGGATCTGATGGCCAATAGGTGGCTGTGTCAGGAGAGATAGTGGAGCAATGTCTCCGTGTGAGTGCAGACAGCAAAGCACGTCCTCGTGTATTTGTGGATCTTGAGCCCCAATGTTGGTGCTTTGCGTTAAAGTCCCCACCCACAAGGAAACGATGCCCGATGGAGTCTAGAAAGGAGATGAATTTGGAATCGGAAATGGATTTATTGGGAGGGCAGTACACTGATGCTAGAGTAAGGGGAAAAGTGAGGGTGGCGATTGACACTGCAGTGGATTGAAGGAAATCATGTGCTACCAAAGGAACTATGTGGTGGGATATGGAGTTATGGACAATGACAGCTGTACCCTCATGAGCACTTCCATCTGGGTGATTAGTTCGATAAGTCTGGTACTGTCGAACGGTAAATGGTCGTTTACTTGTAAGTCTTGTTTCAGTAATAAGAGCTACATCGATGTTTTTGTTATGGAGTAGTGCTGTCAGTTCGTTAGTGTGGGTGCTGTCAGCAGGCAAATGATGACGTCACTTGAATTAGTTTGTTTATGCCTTGTATAATACGTAACCTTTGTTTGCTGTTACAATATAGTTCTGTTCTAACATTCCATGAAGTCGGTCGTTCTTATTAACACCCTCATTCTTAATTTAATTAAGTCATTCTTACATGGTGCCGAAACCTTTTTATTTTAGTTAGTTTTGATTTATTAAATCCGCGAGTGATAATAACGAAAATTTTCTTTCGTGATGAGTGGAAACGAATCGGACTCGGCTGTTAGCCTTCGACCTCCTGGACCATTAATGATTTCCCAGGAATCAAACATGGCAACAGCATGGAAATCATGGTTACAATCATACAAATGGTTCGCAGAGGCTATAAACCTAGACAAAAAATCGAAGAAAAAAAAAGTCGCAACTTTTATGACTATTATTGGTAAGGAAGCCTATTCAATTTATGAAACATTTAAGATCGAAACAGCTGATAAGGACAAAGTTGAAAAAATTATTGAATTGTTTGAATCGTATTTCACCCCTAAAATAAACATTACGTATGAAAGATTGATATTTAATCGCATGACTCAGCAGAATGGACAATCTTTTGATGATTTTCTCACATTAGCGATTAATCAATCCAATAAGTGTAATTATTCAACCATGAGGGACGAATTTTTGCGCGACAAAATTGTAATTGGAATATTAGATGATGAGGTTAGAAAAACATTATTGGAAGTAGAAGATTTAAAATACGATAATGCGGTAAAAATATGCAGGGCGTCTGAGTTAGCTAAACAACACATGTCGGCTATGAAAGGTGGTGAAGGATCCGTATCGGAAATAAATGCTGTCAGACGGGATCAAAGCAAAAAAATACACGCTAAACCCGACCAATTCCATTGCAGGCGGTGTAATACGACCCATGGCAGACGGGCTTGTCCAGCTTACAAAGTTCAATGTAAAAAATGTAATTTTAAGGGTCATTTTACAGAATGTTGTTTATCATCAAAAAAGGTGGAAATGGTCTTAAAGAGTAATGACGAAAACACTGATAAAAATATTGATATATATATAGGCACGACACAAAAATATAAAACAAATTTAAAAAATACAAAAACAAATCAAATTTCAGATTGGATAGAAGAATTACATTTCCCACGAAACAAAAAAGTCTCTTTTAAATTGGATACAGGAGCCCAAGGAGATGTAATCACAACCACAGAAGTAGAAAACTGTGGCCTAAAAATAATTCCATCATGCGTCAAATCACTGATTTCATTCTGCAATAATCGAACGCCCGTTCTGGGAGAATCTAAAGTAAAAATAAAAACTAGGCTGGGTCAGACAGATTATTTGACTTTCCTGATAGTTGAAGCCGGACACCAGTGTGTTTTGGGCAAGGCTTCTTGTGAAAATCTTGGATTAGTGAAAAGAATAGAGACCATAAACTATGACGATTTGTTCAAAGGTATGGGATGCGTAAAAGAATATGAATATGACATAGATCTGATTGATGAGCCTTCATTCAAAATACACCCACCTCGCAAAATTCCTTATGCAGTAAGAGATCAGGTAAAACAAGAATTGGACAAAATGGTCTACAATAAAATAATTACTCCCATGATAGAACCCACTCCATCAGTTTCACCAATGGTGGTAGTGTGGAAAAACAAATCACCAAGAATTTGTCTAGACCTGACTGACCTGAACAAAAATATTAAAAGAAGACACTTCCCTTTACAAACAATGGAAGAGATAGCCGCCAAGTTGCATGGGTCAAAATTTTACACAAAAATTGACTGTATAAAAGGATTCTGGCAGCTACGAGTTTCACAGAGAAGTTCAAAATTTTTAACCTTTGCAACTCCTTGGGGACGATACAGCTGTTTACGTCTTCCATTCGGCTTATCAAGTGCCAGTGAAGTGTTCCAGTCCTTCATGACAGCTACACTGGAAGGAATAAAAAATGTGGAAGTCGCAATTGATGATATATTAATTCATGCACCAACCGAAGAAGAACTTAAGAAAACAACGGATAAAGTCCTTAAAAAATTGCAGGAAGTTGGGCTAAAACTTAACAAAGAAAAATGTATCTTCAACGTACAAAAAACTAAGTTTCTGGGTCACGTGATCAGCGAAAAGGGCCTTGAAGCAGATCAAGAAAAGGTGGCTTGTATTGATAGGTTGAAACCTCCGGCAAATATAAAAGAATTGGAAAGATTCTTGGGTATGGTAACATACTTATCGAAGTTCATAAAAAACCTTTCTGAAATCACAGCACCTTTACGACTTCTCAAACAAAAAGACATAGAATGGCATTGGGATCAGGATCAAGAACAAGCATTCATTAATTTAAAAAACAAATTGAAATCTGCTCCGGTTTTGCGCTACTACAACCCTAAAGAAGAGGTAAAAATTTCAGTTGACGCATCAAAACATTCGATGGGTGCAGTATTGTTACAGGATGACCAACCGGTTGCTTATGCATCCAAGGCGTTCACTCCTGCTCAAACTAGATACAGCCAGCTCGAAAAAGAAGCCACCGCTGTTCTGAATGGGTGTAAAAAATTCCACGAATATGTGTGGGGGAATCCTAAGTTAATCATTGAGACCGATCATAAGCCATTAGAGGCAATATTCAAAAAACCACTCAATAGTGCTCCAGCGAGGCTGCAGAGGATCTTATTCGAAGTCATGCCATACAACCCTCATATAGTATACAAAAAAGGAAGCGAATTGTACATAGCTGACTTGCTCAGTAGGGATTGTGCAAATGAAGCATTAAAAGATGAGCCAGTTGACATAGTTATACATGTAAGTATACCATTTTCAAAAACACGTTTTGAGGAATTAAAAACACTTATAGAAGAAGATGTTGTTATGAGACAGTTGTCAAATTTTATCTTGAATGGTTGGCCTTCGTCCAAAACTGAATTATCTAATGAATTAAAAGCCTATTACAGCTTCAGAGAAGAATTGGCTCTTTATGAAGGAGTAATGATCAAAGGGGCCCAAATAGTAGTACCAGAAAAATTGGTGCCTTTGGTTCTATATGAAATTCATCGAGGACATAGAGGAGCTGAATCATGCTTAAAACTCGCCAGAGAAAATTTATTTTGGCCCAAAATGTCCTCAGACATAAAAAACTTTGTGGCAAGATGTCAAGTATGCCAGTGTCTTCAAAAAGATAAACCAAAAGAAGAACTGTGCCTAAATCAGGTACCAACTAGACCCTGGGAAATTTTAGGATCTGATTTGTTCCATTGGAATCAAAAAGATTACTTGATTATAGCTGATGTATATTCAGGATTCTATGATTTTCAAGTGCTCAACATAACCACCAGTGCAGCTGTTATCCTTAAACTAAAGAATTGGTTCTCTACTCATGGAATACCTGATATACTAAAAACTGATGGTGGTCCACAATATAGCAGCAAAGAATTTCAAGACTTTAGCACATCATGGAACATTACCCATCAAGTATCCAGCCCTCATTTTCCGCGGGCTAACGGATTCATCGAAAGATATGTACAAGAAGCAAAACTATTACTAAGAAAATGCGCCAAGGAAAACACGGATATCCACCTTGCACTACTGAATCAACGCAACATTCCGAGGGATAGCATTGGATCCCCAGCTCAAAGGCTCATGGGAAGAAGAACGAAAACCCTGATTCCTTGTTTGGACTCAGTTCTTAAGCCTCAACTCATCAGCCCAGACAAGGTCACACAAACACTCAAGAATTGGCAAAGCGAGCAGAAAAGGTATGCTGACATAGGCAAAACGTCGCATAAAACCTTCAGTGATGGAGAAAAGATCCTATGGAAGAAAGCACCTCGTGAATGGGTACCAGCAACAATTATTAAGCAAAATGAAGGCTCCAACTCTTACATTATTAAAACCCAAGATGGTGTGAAGTACCGCCGCAACTCATGGTTCCTTCGTCCTATAACTGAACCCCAAAACTTTGAATTTAAGGAGAGTGTGGTTTCCTCTCCACAACGTATGGAATCAGCTCCAGCAGTGGTTACTCGTAAATCGATCTCTACACAGTTCACACCACCAAAGAGTCTAACACCAAAGCCACCTGTTTCTGAGGATATGAGTTTAACCAAATCTGCTACTCAACAAAATAAAACTGAAGAATACCGAACCAAGAGTGGAAGGTTAATCAAGGAACCAAGAAGACTGATAAAAGAAGAATAATCAAGCAACCAATAAGACTGACAACATTACCAAGAAGACTACATATGAAGCTTCAAATCCAAAAGAAGAAGGATGTCAGCAGGCAAATGATGACGTCACTTGAATTAGTTTGTTTATGCCTTGTATAATACGTAACCTTTGTTTGCTGTTACAATATAGTTCTGTTCTAACATTCCATGAAGTCGGTCGTTCTTATTAACACCCTCATTCTTAATTTAATTAAGTCATTCTTACAGGTGCGACCACCCTTCGCATTCCAAAGGAGAATGTATAAGGAGTCGGAAGGATCCACGTATGGATTTTGTTTAACGGGGATAAGGTAGGAGACAAGATTTGAAATGAGAGGGGTAATTAAGGTTCTGAACTCTGTAAGGAATGAGGTTAAAAGGCTGGTGAGATATGAAGAGCTTGAAGGTGGCGGGATATGCGAAATGTGTGGTTGAGGATGGGATTGGGTTTGCTGGTTGGCGGGATGAGCGGAGTGCTGGGAAAGAAGAAGAACTTGCGGAGAAGGAGTGGGCACTGCCTGTGACTGCTCTCTGTTCCGAACGGCATCAGCAAAAGAGACTGAAGGCCTCAAATTTCTGGCGGGGGCGCTTCTTGAGGTACCTGTCACTTCTCTTCTTCTGGCCGACGACGTTGCTCACTCCTGGGCTTGAGAATTCTATAAGCTTCGCAGCCCTTGTAGTTGGCCGGATGGCCTTGCGGGCAGAGCACGCATACAGCAGGTGATTTTGGGGGCTTCTTGCACAATTCGCTTTTGTGCTGCCCACTACACTTTACACACCTGGGAGGGTGATGACAATACGATTTTGTGTGCCCATATGCCTGGCAATTATGGCATTGGACGATGTCTCATTTCGGGTAAGGCTTTTCGACCTGTACTCTTATGTAATACAAGTGGGTAAGCTCGTAGATTTTTTCCACTCCAGCTGTTCGCTCTAGATCCACAAAGAATAAGGGCAGTGGTGTCTTGATACTTGCATTGTTTTCTTGACTTTCCTCACGGAGCACATTCGTAATCTGGCAAACCTTGTATCCTAAACTTATCAGCTCCTTTTCTATATCGTCCGTTGTTGTTGTGGGATGCCGGTTTCTAATGACCACCCGCAGCGATCTTTCTTGCTTTAGTTGGTAGGTTTGAAAGACAGCCTTAGTTTCTTCTAAGTATTTTATAATTGCTCGGTATGTATCGGGAGTGTCCGGAGAAACTTTTGTGTCCCGAGATCGATTGAGGCAAGTGTATTTGCCTGTACCTACAATTTTGTTCAATTGAGTACATAGTAATTTGAAATTACTAATGTTGCGTACGAATATCGCTGGTGGCTTGGGCTGTGTGGGTGTTGTCCATGTCCTCTACCTCAATATTTTTCAACACCTCTTAACTATTGGGTGTGAAAAATGGAGACTCATGAGTTATTGTTGTTTGTTTTGATGTGCTGGGTTGTGATGGTATTTCTTCCATAGAGCTGCTGGGTGCTGAAGAATTTACTGGGACGATATTTCGATTAGATCGCCGCGGCTTACGTTTGACCGGCGATGGAGTGGGCATAGGTCCCAGTGACCTTGAGCGTTCTTTTCTTATTTTCTGATATAACCTGCTGATAGAAACGCATGTTTCATACTTAGCAGCACTTTTCTGAATAATAAATAATTTTTAATTAAATAAAAAAAATATATATTTAATATAATGTAGCCTCGAACGCACGTGTTTGTGTTAAGAGCCTGCGACGTTGCAAGGAGGCTATAGAGAGTGTACACAACTCCGAATCCCCACTCTCACCACAGCCACTACCGCTTCGCAATATGTCCGCCCTCTGTATGAATTGTGAGGTGAAAAACTCACGTTGGCAGTAATGCCTACTGTTCCTCTTTCCACTCACCTGTAGACAGTCCACCGCGAACGGCTCACCCAAAGGTCGGTTGGATCAGTTTTACGAACTAGGCCCTTCCTACGAACGGTAACAAAAAACAGTTTGTTGCAGAGCGATATGAAAACGACTTTGTATAGTTAGCGCAGGCGCAGTACTTTGTAAATTTTTGAAGAATATTTTTTCCTTACATGAATTATTAACCTTTATTGAATTATTTGTTAGGTTATGAAATCTGAAATCGTGATGAATAAAATAACGGAAAAAAGCGGGTCCTGCTTCTGAAGTTCATGAGATTTCTCATGACTTAAAACTATTTCAAGAAACATTTTTACTATACAGTGCAACCTTCATTATCCCGATCAACCGGGAATCCAATTAACCTTGGCCCCGCCGGTTATTTTTAACGATAATGAAGCAAGGCAAGCGGGTCTTAAGTTAACTCAATTAGTGTAAATCAGGTTTTTGTTACTATGAAACCCCCTTCGGGCTGTTTTCACTAGAAAAAATTGAGGTTATAATGCATCACTAAAAATAAAGACAAACATAGAAATTTTTTATCTGTTACCGTGGTGGCTTCAAATCAAATTATTTATTGTTGGTCGTATAAGGTCGAATGGAGGACGGGATAGGAGGGTGACATGCATATCGGCCGCCTCACTCTTGGTTGGTACCGCTACCTTCAGCTGCCATAGGCTGTTGCATCAACATATAGTACCACAAATAGATACATAAGTACATAATAGATGCATTCAACTGTAGTAAAGCGCCTGTGAGTAGAACCATGGCCCTACCTGACCCCTGCCTTGGCCAATATCTCCATTACTACTGACTGAGCCTATGTCGTTGAAGCCATTTGTCGTAATTCCATTAAAGGAACATTGTACACCGTAAACCAAGGATATATATTCATTTCTTGTTATGTCAACTTAATTGTTATCGACTCCTTAATACCATTACAATAAATTTATCTGTGCAAGAAACAACAGAACACTTGAGGACCTTGCATTTTCTAGCTATGTTCTCGATAATGACAGGTTCAATCAGGACTACATCGGATGAAAAATCCACTTACTAGATAAATATTTTTATTAATCCTCAAACGGGCTCTACGGAATAGAAAAATGTATACATTGTAACTGCAGTATGTAATAAAACTCTGTTCAAAAAAAAAAAGTATATTATTCATTAAATTTAAAATAAACCCAATAACACTACAGTGACAAGTATTGGAATGACAGTAATAAAATATTCACAAAACTGGTCGAGTAAATCTTTTCGAATATCTAGATTGACGCATTGTCTTCTGAACAGTAATTTTTATGCTGCTAAAGATGAAACCGCCACGTCAAGTTAAAAATGCCAAAATTTGGTCCTGTAGATCTTTCAATAGATCTTTACAACAACCCCCATTAAACTTAGTATATTCCGCTAGTTAAACAATATAAATAGTTGCAATTATCTCACCAATCTTGCTACAACATGAATTGCATATCACTAAAGCCAATACATACAAACTTGGCTTTGTCGCATGTTGTTTGTGGCTCTTTACAGTGAGATTCCTGTGTCAAGCATTCAAACAGAGGTCGTGGCAGTAAGCCTCAACCACACATACTGTTCATACTCCTAACAAAATTATTCCCTTTATTGTAAAAAGTCCTGGGAGCATAGTTTTTCATATTTAAACACTCCATTTCATCAGAAATGAGATCGCATTATTCATGAACGTTCCAAAATATGAAATAAACGACAAGACAAGGTATGCAAACCTTATAAAATGTAGTTTATTAATTTTATACAAATGAGGCCATATATAATAAACAATAAAAAAAATAGCTAAGCGAATTGGCTCACAATAAATAATAAAACATTTCGCTTGGTAAAAAGTTACCTTACTGTTGGCCAGTTTCCTGGCACAGTTCTTTGATGCTTATGAATTGTTATTAATTTTCGAAGTACGTAAGCTTAGTGTGATATAAAATATCAGTGATTTAGTGAAAACAGTGAGATCCCTCTGTGCAGTATGGACTACATGAATAAGTAAATAAACACAGTAGTTATACGCTAATTATCATATTTTCTCCGCCAGTGAATAGATAATGAAGTGGTTTATTGCAGCATGTGAACGTATACGCTTGAGATGCGTGTAATTGCCCGTTCAAACGCTAGCAGATCCAGGAAGCTGCTTTCTCCTCGTTCATATTTAATAAGTGATCTTCTTAACTGGGCTTCATGTCGCTATCATGTGCCCGGGGAAAGTACCTTCGCTGTCCGAGTGCGGATCTATGGCGGTACAGTTTATTACAAGGCAGTCTAGGCTGCGTGACCGACTCCAATATCTTGTCTGAATGGAGAAGAGATAAAAGTCATCCGTCTATTTTGAAAGCTGGTCTTGCTAATAAATTGCAAATAGTTTTGAAAACACTAAAAACGAATCACTTAACACTTAATATTCGGGATATAAACCCCCTTTATTTAATATTTCAAGAGTTACTCACCTTTTATGGATATGGCTATAGCTTTGATATCGACGTAATAAAAAAAAAAAAATGATACTTGCTTATGTATAATTCGAGACTTTCAGGAGTAGGTGCATCACTACTGACTGGCCCACTCGATTTTTCGGCAACCTGAAACATTATTTATTTTTAAAAATTCAATACCAAAAACGATCAACCCTGTAGTGTAAACTTCTTCACCACGGGATAAATGGAAGTTCCCATCTTTTCGGCCCAGAACATATCAACCTGTTTTCTATGTTTTAATAATAAAAACGTCAAGCGTCAGTGTAGTGACCCTAACTACATAAGTGTTAAATCACCCTATACTCTGGTGCATATATAATGTATTGTTATTAGACGTAAAACATGGTAAGAGCTTTTTCTGGTAATAAATCATGGAGAGATCGGAAGTCGTATAACAAGGCACAGAGAGTCGAAGGTCGTCTGCAATAAACCAGAGGGTAAGCCACCTGCCCCCTCATAAAACGGAACCGGTAGACCTTAGGTCACCTTCCGGCGGTCATAAAACCTAAGTAGGTGAGTCCCTAGCAGCTATAAAACACACCCTTTTAGACCAACAGTCATAAACTTAAGGGGGATTGGCCACCTGGGCATCATAAAACATACCCCCTTCAGCCGACTCCACCTTCCACTAGGAAGGGGAAATAATATTTAAATCAGCGGGTTTCGCCCTGTAGAGCCACTCTTTCCCAGTCTCTTCGTCTCCTCAGCCGCACTACTCGGTCGCTTTACGCCAGGACCGCTTGGCCCTGGAAGGCAGACACTTAGACTCATCGTCAGCCTACTCTCTCTGCCGCACCTCTGCGCCGTCACCCTGTCTCACAGCCTCTAGCAGACCCTCTGACGACTTGTATCTATTACGCTGCCGATCACCCGCCCGAACTCTGAAAACTGGTCTTATTCTTTAGGAAACCTCTGGACCTCTCTCCTGAACACAGTGTATTGTCGGGACACATCCCTATCAATAAAATGGAGTCAGATATTAACGCCGACATGGAACATGGTCCATGTTAATAACTACAACAATCCGCACTTGTCACCAGGGCTAGAGTGATTAAGCACTCCCCTAGTGGTAAACCCCGACAGTCAGTTAAGAGAGGGGGAAACTAGTGCATGAAACAGCTGAAGCCCACTAGTATAATATAATATTTCAACTAGGAGCGCGGGTGAGGCCCAGCCTCTGACCTGCCTATATAAAGGGCCAGACTCTCGGAACCTGGGACCTGAAGAACACTGCTCTCTTTCTCTACACTGGCACTTGCTGCTCTACTCGAACCATTGCTTTCTTATTCAACTACCACTGCATCTCACTTTCTTAACTTCGCTATGTTTTAGTCTGGCGTTGTCAGACCCCATACCTTCCTAGTGGGATTCTCTGCCTTCGTCTCGCTAAAAGTAGCACATCCTTGGAAGAAACCTCTTCCTCGCGGACGACGGTCGCCGGAGCCCTACAAACTTCACCTAGTAGCGTGTCCCCGGTGATCCGGTCTGCCTCACTCCGGTTCACACTCACCTTTGAGATCCGGACGGTTTTCGCCTACCATTGGATACCAAGTGTGAATTCGTGGTCATTCAAAGACCACATAAACTATCTATAATACCTACCCTATTCCTCTTCTCCTTGTGCTTTTCGGGGCACACCTTCAATACGAATAAAGCTGCTCACCGACTAGGCCACCTGCAAAGGTCAAAGACCACAGGTCCACCCATTTTATCTCTTTTTTGACGCTCGCCGGACAGCGGCCGGGTTATAGTGACCCTAGCCCGCGGCGGGAGTCCTTTTACGCCTTTCGCAGCACTCACCGGACAGCAGCCGGGTTATAGTGACCCTAGCCCGCGGCGGGAGTCCTTTTACGCCTTTCGCGGCGCTCGCCGGACAGCAGCCGGGTTATAGTGACCCTAGCCCGCGGCGGGAGTCCTTTTACGCCTTTCGCGGCGCTCGCCGGACAGCAGCCGGGTTATAGTGACCCTAGCCCGCGGCGGGAGTCCTTTTACGCCTTTCGCGGCGCTCGCCGGACAGCAGCCGGGTTATAGTGACCCTAGCCCGCGGCGGGAGTCCTTTTACGCCTTTTGCGGCGCTCGCCGGACATCAGCCGGGTTAAAGTGACCCTAGCCCGCGGCGGGAGTCCTTTTACGCCTTTCGCGGCGCTCGCCGGACAGCAGCCGGGTTATAGTGACCCTAGCCCGCGGCGGGAGTCCTTTTACGCCTTTCGCGGCGCTCGCCGGACAGCAGCCGGGTTATAGTGACCCTAGCCCGCGGCGGGAGTCCTTTTACGCCTTTCGCGGCGCTCGCCCCTCGGGGACACTTCCCGATAAACCCTACTCGGTTTTTTATTACATCAGCTTCGTCGATCCCATGGTACGTATGTCCCATGGGGGTTGAGAAGATTAAACTGAAAATTTACCGGTTAATGACTTTAATGCGTGTGGTTTTCTTTTTATGGTCCGTTCCCGAAGGTACTGCAATATTGGGACAACCCGCGACGAGGTGGAGCAAGCCCCTCTTCAGTGATATCGGTCATTAATCCCAAAAAAAATTTCCTAATATAAAAAAGGGACGTCCCTGTTAAATTGCATGTTTTGACGAGCAAGGGTGAAGTGATATTGGTTTTGAAAAAAACAACGAAACGCTACATTAAATTAAAATGTCTAAAAGAATTTCAAGATACCTGATTGTAAACGTTGCAAGCGAGTAAAAATTATATAAATGTTTCTGAAAATAGTGACCGTCAAACACTTTTGACCTGTGAGAATGCCCGTAATTGTACGACAGGAGTATCATTAACTGCGCACAAAATTAGAGATTCATCACGTTTTACCCTTGGAACATTCGTGGAAAGGCGGCTTTGCTATTGTGTGGTTGTTAACTTGAAAACGATACGGTTTATCCCGTACCTTCTAGTCTAGCTCTACGTAATCATCTCTCAAATGTGACCTTTGACTTGCAAACAGAAGCCGAAGTTCTAGCGATATACAGGAGAGCAACGAATCCACGCTGAGACCAATCTAGGACGATAGGGCCAACACTGTTTTTTTTTTACATTTAAGTATAACAAAGATTTAGTGATAAACTGTTAATGGTTTTCCAACTGACTGCATCATAATTAACTCACCACTATTGTAGGTTTTTTTGTTATAATTATTGAAATAAAAAACAATTATTTCTTATAGAAATGCCCGGAAAATGGTGTGATACTTTATATTTAATAATAATAAACAAAATTTTACTTCAAGGTATTAATTTTTACAGATATAATTGCTGTTTTTAAAAGAAATCTCAGAGAGAAAAGTGGTGAAGCAAATGAAAACTACAAGGAGTAAACGCCACTTCCCACTTTAAGATTAAGAAATTTACTAGCCAATTAAACTGTAAATAGGCCATATGAAAATTAATACATAATATATACAATACATAATTCGTAGTCCCCAGAACCAGAGATAAATTGGCTTAGTATGAAAATACAATTCTTATTGCCAATTTCGATATATAGAATCGCGTTAGATTTTTTTTTCTCATAGGTTTCTACGAATGAGCGTTCCGTAAAATCATATTTTTTCTTTTTGTTTTTTTTTAAAAACTCAAGATCACGCAATTATCTGTATATTTTAATACTCATTTTGTGTCGATTCAGGTATATATACATACTTATGTGATTTACTTAGTAAAGAATACCTCATTTTAAAAAACACACCCTCCCATGCCAGAGCCAATTTCTCCATTTGAGACTTTTACTAGCAATTTTAAGGCAACGTAATGCAAGTGCATGGTCCAACGGATAGAGGTACAAAAGACGATTCTTTAAATTCTGACTTTATTTTCCTTTATAGCCTTCCAAAGTTACTTTGTTAAATGCAAACGTCAACCCAAAGTTGAAGGTGAACTTGACAGTGTTAACAGTGGGTTAGTCAATGCTCATGCCTAAGTTTTCAAAGGCCGATCCTTTACAATGACATCCTTCTCTGGAATCAAATGATAGGTTGGTTGAGTTACTAGGACAATTTGAGGCCGCTGATCTAAGGGTCTTCAAACTGATACTAAACAACTAAACAAATACTATTTTTAAAACCATAAATATGCCTTACTGACAAGATCGAATGCGGTCAGTGGCTGCGAATACCAGGGAGAACTCCACCCTAATCCAACGCTACTGAAGTCTGTTTCACAAGAGATCCCTGGCCCCTCACCTCCCTCTCAATGTGCAACAGAGTCCGCGATCGTGACAACCGATTCATAGCTGTCACGTCGGTCTGTATGTCGTGTTGGATATGGGTGGATACCTCGGATAGTGGCTATATTCGCAGAGATTTATCTAAAGGAAATGTTTACTACCACAATCATATATCAAAACTAGAGCTTTAAACCAACCAAGTCTGCCACGTCAGTGTGGCTTCATAGCAATGATGCCATTCAAAAGTCTGTAAAATGATGGTGGTTTTGAAATGATTTATTCATATATTGTTACCTTTCTCTATTACTAGCTCTGAACTTTGACGAATTATTAGCAGTGTTGGAAGCTCGGTACCTCAGAATAATTGACTTCCTAGCCAATGGAAGTTAGCAAAAGACCAAATCAGGTAAAGGGATCAGAGTTGAAAATAATGATAATATGGGAATTGAGAAAAAAAAAATTCCATGAGTGGAAAATCTCCAAAAATGCAAAAGTCAATGAAGACTTCCGTGTTAATTTTACCTCAGTGTTCTTACAACACTCTACAAGTAATATTAAAAAAATAAAAGTAAGTTACAAATTTTTAATTAAAAATTCTTTTCATGAATCCAATGACAACAATAATCTATATTCAAACAGTTCAATATGACAATACTGCTACATCCATCTTTCCCTGATACGTTTCCTATTAATCGATTCAATATTAATATATGCATATATTAATATATGCATTGAATGCATAACGTAATGTATTGGTATCAATAGTTGTCGAATATAAAATAATGTTAAACCAATAAACAATCTAGTATGGACATGATAATGAGGTGGGGAATCCAAGAACTTTCGTGAGCAATGCCTTAGTGCCTACCGACTACTCATGATCTGGATTCCTGATAGAAAATCTCATCACGAAATAAAAACACATTTGCCCTCCTTCAAGACGAATCAGCGTGCAATCCGGATCAATCTGTTAGAAATAAGTTAAACGTGACAGCTGTGAAGTCCGACTGCCTTATACTGTGCTTTCAGAAGGGGAAAAAAGCAGTTTCCTAAATGCTACACTATACGGATGCCATCAGTACTGCCAACTTGAGGATCAAAATGAACAGGCTCCTCCGTTATTTTGCTCACTTCTTGACAAAAATCAAACAGATGTGCACAAGTGCTTACCGGCTTCTAATCGTTTGGTCGTTATACTTCAACCAATTTATTGCTGCGTCTCTGATGATGTACAAGATTGACCATCATCCGGCTAGCTCTGATGTATGGTGTCCCACTATTCAGCCACCTAACCTAAACGCACCTAAGCGCCAAAGTAGAAGACTCCAACAATTACAGAATGTTATTAAAGGTTGTTTATTAAAATAAGTTGTCCAACATGCATCATTCCAGAAGGGGGACATTACTGAGCTACACAGGGTGATTGAAATGCTTACTTTATTCACTAAAAAATTGGGAAGTTCAGATAAACCCGGTGTTCAACATGTCTCCTATACACTCCCCCATCGATGGTAACAGATGGTCATTGAGGGAGGTTAGGTTAGGTTCAAGTGAGAGCACAATCACTTTGTAACCTTTTTAAATGCTTCTTGAACCATTCAATTCCCATTGCCATTTAATGCTTAAATTGCACCCAATCAAGGCACATTCGCCACTTGTGAATTCTGACTTGACTACAGTAAAAGTCATAAAATAAAACTATGGGGTTTTGAAACAAAAACAAATTTATATACCACTACGAGATATAAACATATCTATCTCGCTGTGTGAACTATGCCTGTAGAATAAAATATTATTTTCTGGCTCGTTTACAATAAGATATAGCCATATTAATTGTTCTAGAAGATATTTTCTAAAATTTTTGTATTCCTTAAATGTGGCTAAAATGTTTTTTTTTTGTTAGGGATAACATTATTGGTGTAGAAACGTAGACGGTCAGTTTTATAAGCTAGGAAGGGCAGGTACAGTTATTTTCCTTTCACTCAGGATTCAAAAACTTAATTATATTCATTATTTTTCTCAAAAAAAGATACGGCAAATTATTGTTACTATTAAATAAATGTTGTTAACTGAAGTGCGAACTTTCACAAGATACGGCTAGCAAAGAAAGGCAAAATGGTATTTGGCTCAAAGGTGCGTTGGCCGGTGCCAAGTTGATAGCTCTGATATACTCGTATCTCATATCCAACAACCGCACTGCACACTCAAGGTCTTTTGTCGATTGGGAAACTGACCGCAGCAGAGATAATACATGCCAACATCGATCATACGGATAATCGACTAAAACTCTATTAATGATAGCTAGCTCTATGCCCACCTTTGATTGGGGGTTGTTTCGATAAATCGAGTTCTGTTAGAATTGAGACTATTGAGAAAACGATTCCAGAGCGGATACTTACAAGGCCGGCTTGATTTGTAGTCTTAATCCATAACGGACTTTGTATGCCCCTCAGCTTCAGCTGACTGCAGCGCTCATCGCTCTCAAGAGTCATCGACACAAGGCGAGATTTATCTCATATTATACCAATTTCTCTTCGTCGTTTAATTTAATTTGAGCACCTACAGATAACTCCAACATAATTATGGCAATGGTAGCAGTTAAATTATTCGAATAATAATATGTCATAAGTAAATATGGCAATTTGTTGTTTTCTAGAACGTACAAATCAGAGAAATTTTCATTAACACGATAATACCTGTACATTGTACATTGTGCAATATACAGGTAGAGTAAACGACAAACTTGAGAAACATACATACTATGGAAGTCATGGTGGAATAATTGTAAAGAAATTTATAGCATTATTAAGATTAAGAAAGTATGTTACTTTACAAACATAAATGTTTTTAAAATGGAATTTGATATATTAGGCATTAGCAAGAAAAAAATGTTTGAAAAATTGTTTTTTGCCACTATTGTTCCAAAAAATAGCTTAAGAAACAAAACGGTAGTTATATTCGGCAAACGTGTTTTTTTACGTATGGCGGATTCATTTATATAACAGAGCATAATTTATAATTAATTATCTAAGGTAGAATGAAAAGCTGAGCTTTATTAAAACGTATGTTGTATTTGCTATGTGAATGTAAAATAACACGACTAATAAGCTCATATTATTCAGCCCCCGGTTTTAGAGCTCGTTATTACGAATCGAATTTTAGTTTCCCAAAAATGTGGATTATTGCTGGTTTTAATATTAACCCGGTCATTTATTAAAATAATAAAATAAGCAATAGTTATTTATTAAACGTTAGGCATTGTATACTATACTAATAATTAGATTAATAGCAGCCAGAAACTGCACCATACTTGACGAAGCATTTTCAGCGACCTAAGTCTGTGCGCCACAATACCAGTCAACACCGTTTTGAATGCAAGGATCAAGGCCAAAGTGCAGAACCTTCTGTCAGACCCTCAATTTCCAAAGTGAAAAAGTTAATTTTATTTCCCTTCAATTCCTCCTAAATCTCTCAAAAAAGTCTATTTAAACACCCGGGAATCGTTTTCCGATTTCAACATTATATGTGTCGAGTATTTGACATATAGTGACTAGGATAAGGGCTCAGTTGAAAAATCGCCTGACCGGAGATCGAGAGGTCCCGGGGTTCAAATTCTTGCACAATAAATATTTTTTCTTTGGCGAATAATTTATTTTAGTTCAACGTTTAAAATCTTATGAAGCCTATTTTCTTTGGAGTATCAGCCGGTGTGGGTTAAATCTTGATAATTAATTGAAACAACTTTCGTCTGCTCACAGTTTTTTTTTTTATTATTTTTAGCATTACAACCACTTTCATTGGCTGTAATTATCATCTTCAGGACCTTAGAATAGATGCTAGCAGCATTTAAATAGCAATTTTAACGGCTGCCTTTCTGCGACATGAGATGATGGTCTAAGCCAAAACAAGCGCTTGCAATGTGAAAAATAATAGACAACTAGAGACATAGAAATTAATTGTTTCAATTAACAAAACATATTTCTAACTCATTTGTTTGTTGTCTTTGTCATTTTCCTTTGCACTACTATTATTTAAATAAAATATAAAATCGACCTCCTATATGGCATGTCAATCATCACTGGTAGGATAGCCTGTTTATAAAGAGGGTGAACATTTCTTTATGAGTCACACTCAGTAATACGCTAAGCAAATTATACCGCATTTATTCCAGCGATCGAAGCCTCAACGTGACACAGAGCTTTCTCTATTAATACTAATAACAATATAGTGGTCATTGATGGAGAGAGAGAGAGATGACGCAGAAGGTGAACTTATACATGAAGCGGTCGTTGTATCCCTAAGCGAGGGGTTGCAATTGTTTTATCCTTCACCCACTTGCGGCCTTTCATATCCCACCTGCGTGAGTCCAAGTCTGCTCTGTAACTGATTCCGTATTTCTTAGCATAAAGAGCGTTTTATAAAGCTCAAAAGATATATTCAACTCCAAGATTCTATTCGCGATAATGAATCCAGAAAGACTTTATTTCAATATTGGTTTACAAACAGCAGGCTATTATGGTACGAACGCGATGAATATTTAACACGCTATTGTTTAGATTCCTTCTTCAGTATCCAAAATACAGTTCACTTTAATAAATACACGAATTTCATGGTTCATTTTACAAAAACATGGAATTTTATATCCCTGTGTAGTTTATTGATGGCCTTGCGCAAATATTTAATTTTTTTCTAAGATTCTAGATAAAGGATTGAGTTATTTTTCATACCAAAGTGATGATAATTATACTGATAAATTACATGAATATTTCTCGCACCTTAAAATATGTTTGTCGCCAATTCAGATTTCCTAAATTCCGTTGGTGTGTCTAGTGACTCCAATACATAGTAAATGTTATTATTTCAACTTGAATTAGAGTTTTTACAACAGTAAAAACTTGTGCTTTAAAAACCTTTCGATGTAAAATTCAGAGGTTATTTTGACCAATGAATTAAAAGGTATTATAAACCATTATTTTAAAAGAATATTCTAATAGCCATCTGGGTTGAGCTAATTATGGCCGTTATAATTCAATTATTAAACAAAAAAAATTTGTCTATATAACCATGCAATATGGAATATTATGCAAAGAATAAAAAACCTTCATTGTGCGTTAAAGTGAACAGTTTTTAGTCAACACCGTGGTTTGACAATAAACGGCATATCGTCACTCAAAGTGCAATAGGCCATCTAAGGTGACTGCATTTTAAGGGAGATCAAAAAAACTGATTTTTCCTTGCAATTTAAATCTATAATTATATGAGTTCTGTTTTATTCTTAGCTCAGCGTATCATAAGACATTTTGCCACCTGGTGGGGCTCACAAAACCCCACATTTAGCAAATTAAAAAGCTGAGGCGGTCAGACATCAAAGCTTTAACTATAAAACGACCACTTATTACGGCCATTTATTGTTACGTCTCAACAAATTTTCAATTCTTCTCAGATTATCTGAGACTCGTAAACATCCTCTTGTAAATCAACTTCAGCTATGTTCAAAGCTATTTAGAATTTATTATTCTTATTTTACTTTATTCTATTCCAATTACGTGGAATAAACGTGGCTTAATACATTTCCATGAAATAAGAAATATAATTCAGCTCGACAGCTATATTTTTTAAAAGGAAGCATAACTGGTCTTGCCAATTTAGGAGCATTGGTAGATGAAAGAAATAACACCTGGTTGATCTTATGTAGAATTCAATTTAATCGTCTTTAAGTTATAAACACAAAAAAACACGGTGATAAACTAAAATCTAAACCACAAATAAAGAAAATATAGAAAAGAAAGTCTTGAAGATGGAAGAGAACTAAACGTTTATTGAGAAGGGCTATGCTTACAATTGATCAGTAAAAACAACTGACTAACCAAAGCAGCAGTTCGATACGCTTCATTCTCTTAGTCACTGATTGCATATCGAGCGATGCACTTATTAATTAGGCAATTGATGATCGAGTCGTTCGTGAGCGTTGACATAACCTGCCTTTTATATCACAACTCCAACAAAGTTATAAAGCTAATTACAATGACCTAATTCGTAATCTTACCTTCAAAAAGGTTAATACCAAAACCCACAACACATATTTAACATTTCCATATACTATAAGGGTATAAGATTAGGAGATAAACCTGAAATTTCGTGTGACATTCATGAAAAACATATTTCATTTAAATTATCTTGGACACCAAAAAATCGCTTTTAAACTATGAAAAAATGCAATTAGCTAAATGGTTTAATTATTGGGTATCTATAAAATCTATAAATAGGTTCGATAAGCAAATATTAGTCGTTAGGAGATCAATTGTAGACCAACATGAAATTTTCTTGTTTTTTTTTTGTTTTTTTTTTTCTTCATAGCCCCTTTAAATTTACAGATAATTATATATAATTATAGATCCTCAGGCGAATCTATTTACAAATTATTTTGTATTTCCTGTAGCATCACTACATTATATACAGGTTTTGTTATTTTATAGAAATTATATAATGTATAAACAAGTATAATGACATAAATTATACGTGACTTGACGAAACTGACTAATAAGGTGATGGGGCTCACCTTTTTGATCAACCTTAAAACTAACTTACATACTAATTCTTATCATAATTTTTCCCCGACAGTCTGTTGCCATCGATGCGGGAGGGGTGGCGGGGTCATAGTGTTAAACACTGGATTTGTCAGGTGCTGCAACGAGTCAAAAAACTTAATGTGTCTCCGGCGGATGAACTCACCCACCGACGGCACACCAAGCAACGGGTGCAGGTCAGCGTTCTTCAACCTCTCGAAAGAGGTGTGTCGGACCACTTTTCGCATGATTCCATTCTGGAAGTGTTGGAGACATTTGGCTGTATTGTCAGTCAAGTGGGTAAATAGTGGGGCACCGTACAGCAGAGCTGGCCGGAGGACACATTTATATATCATCAATTTAAGACGAAGCGACAGGTTAGGTGAAGTTAGCAAGTGCGATAGCCGGTAAGACCTTTGTCGTACTTTTTCTATTTTATTACTAAAATGAGTAGAGAAATGGAGATGCCTATCCATTTTTATACCCAAATAGTGCATTGAGAAAGCTGGTGAGCTCTCTTGCCCTCCCACGCTATACGATTTTGGCAAGGATTTTTTCCCCTTTTGGAGGGAGAAGATTACGCAGTCGGTCTTCCCGGCGTTTACGCTGATGTTTAACATGCCCAGTCTGTCACTGATAACGTTACAAACTGACTCGGCGTGTGTAAGAGCTCTTTGTGCACTCATGCTGCTGCTGTAAACCGCAATGTCGTCGGCAAAAGCGATTACAGTAGCTTTCTGATAGTTTGTCCCAACAATTTCAGATGTGTACATACTGAAAAGAACCGGAGATAGAACCGCTCCTTGAGGAACTCCACAAGTCAGAGGGAATGGGTTAGAGAGGCAATCACCCACCCGTACCCTCACCGATCTGTTCTTCAAGAACGAAACCAACATGGTATATAGCTGCTCTGGGCATTCCCAGTCACAAAGCTGTCGGCACAGCATCCCGTGGGACACTGAGTCGAAAGCCTGTGTGCAGTCCAACGAGATCATAGCAGTTGCTGTATTCTTGTTGATACCAAGGGTGGCTTCCGTTTGTACCTTCACGAGCGGATGTTCTGTACTCAGATGAGCCTGAAA
This sequence comes from Acanthosoma haemorrhoidale, assembly GCA_930367205.1. Classification (NCBI taxonomy): domain Eukaryota; kingdom Metazoa; phylum Arthropoda; class Insecta; order Hemiptera; family Acanthosomatidae; genus Acanthosoma; species Acanthosoma haemorrhoidale. The sequence goes on from OV884011.1 coordinate 71,677,084, forward strand.
ACCTGTCTGCTCATACGGAATGATAGCATTTTCCGAACAGAACCCCTTCAGGTAGTTTAGTATTATCTTTTCGAGAATCTTCCCCATGTGAGGGAGAAGACTGATCGGGCGATAGTGGGCTGGGTGGTCGCCTCTCTTTGTGGGCTTGCGCAGCGGGAACAAGATAGCTTGTTTCCACGCTGTCGGGAAGTATCGCAACCTGATACATGAATTGTACAGGTTAACAAGTTGGGCAATCCCTCTCCTCGGCAGCTGTTTCAGCAATACCGTTTGTATCCCGTCGCCCCCTGGTGCTCGGTTTCCCTGACACCGGCGAAGAATCGCCTTAAGCTGCTTCGGGGAGACAAACATATAGTTCTGACCTGTCCTCAGCTGCTGAGGTTCGTGGTAGTTACCTGTCCTAGCGGTGTTGTCTGCGGTATAGTGGTCGGCCAATATTTTAGCCTGTTCTTCCGATGTGTACAGGGTGTCTCCGTCATGAAGACGGACACCTGAGTCCTTCTTGGTAGTAGTCTTTAGGAGCTTCCAAAACTTACGGAAATCGCCATGTAAGCCATGTAGCCGTTCGTGCCACGTTGCCGTCTTCCAATTCCTCATCAAGCCACGAATTTGTGTTGTAAGAGAGTTTACAACTTTCTTGGCCTGACGATTCCTTGTTCTATACCAGTTATTTTTCCAATTATTGCGTAATGCAATAAGTCGAAGAATATGGTCTGGTGGTTTTTGTAGCATGGGTGGCTTCGGGCTAAACTTTGGGACAGCTGTGTTAGCTGCATCGACGATAACCTCGGTCAGGAAAACTACCTGTCGATCCACTTCCTCTATACTGCGGAGAACAGGAACCGTATGCAATTGATGGTAAAGTTGTGATCGATATAGGTCCCAGTCAGCCCGACGATAGTCGTACTTCGTGGGACGCGGGATCACAACTCTACCGTCAATGGAATACAATACTGGTAGGTGGTCGGTCGTTACTTGGTCCAGGGTCTCACAATTGTTTATCCTGTGTGGCTGTTTTGTGAGTAAAAGATCTAGGGTGGAGGTTTGTGCGCTGTTACCTCTATGGCGAAAGGTGTGGTTCTGAGGGTGAACGACAGTAAAGGGCGCCTTTACCAAGGCTCTCCCCGCTGGGTTGGCGGTGGCATTATTCCACAAGGTATGCCGCGCATTTAAGTCTCCGACAACCCAGTGGTTATTTCTCTTGGCACACTCTTTAATAAGAGCTGAGAACTCTTGGAGAGACGCCCTCGGTCTCTTATACATGGCGGTGAGATAAATGGGTGTCCCTAAATTTATTTTCACCGTCAAGTGGTGGAGCCTGACATCAAATGTATTCAGTGGCGGATCCACTTTCATCCATGTGATGCCGTGCCGTATAGCCACCAGAACTCCACCGTAGCCATCGGTCCGTTCGATGACAACAGAGTAGCCCTGTAGCCTTACGTTCTGGTTCACAATTCTCGTATCCGTTAGCACGACGATATCCGGTGTGGAGATCGCTATTAGCGCCTCCACTTCTTCAAGTATAGTCATCAGACCGTCAACGTTGAAGTTAAGTATCTTGTACTTACCCATGGCGTGCCAATTGAGCAAATACGGTCTGTAGTCCGGACATAAATTCCCTGATCATGGTCTCAAGAATCGAGAACCAGGGCGGAAGGCCAGGGGTGTCACGTCTTGATGACGTTGCAGAGGCGACTTCTGCGTACGTCGCTCCTGCTGTGAAGTTCGGTGTGGTGGTGGGCGGCTGTTGGTTACTGCTCCTAGGCTGCTGGCGTTGGTGGACTGGCGGCGCTTTCCCCGTCTGCTTCTGCTTCTTCTTCTGGTCCGCGGCGTCTTGTAGCTTTACACGGTAGGGGCACGCTCTGTACGAGGCTACGTGAGGTCCCCCACAGTTGGAGCACTTTGCTTCTTGTGCCTTGTCACATTGAGCTGATGCGTGTTCTTGCGAGCAACGTACACAGACGACTTTTTGGCCACAGTGGTTTTTAGTGTGACCAAACTCCTGGCACCTGTGGCATTGTGGCATGCCCTTTTGTTGTATATAGGGTACTACCCTAAAAAGGACATAATTTATACTTCGAATTTTCCGAAGGTCCTCTATTTTTGTAGTCGGCGCCACCGTTACTAAGATCGGTGAGATCTCGGTTTTCATGCCATGGGAGTCCGTCTTTCGGAGGCGCCAGACATCCAATACCCCCGGGGCAGTTTTTAAAGTTTCTGTTATTATTGTGATATCCTCACTTACATCGATGCCCATAATTAAGAACTTTTTTAACCTTTGGCCACCTCTTGGGGCATATGTGTGGTGTGGAGTGTTCTCTTTTTTCAGGGCAGATATTGTTTTTTGTCGATCAGTCTCGCTATCGAAAAACAGCCTGACCCCCTTATGAAAGGGCCGAAAAGAGTACGCAGAAACACCAATATGCGCCAACCTCGCTCTGGTGGTAGAGGGTGGCTCTGGCACAGTTATGACGACCGGTGGTGGTTTTTTCACAGGGTGGTTGTCTTGCGTGCTAGGACCCGATGTAGGTTTAGGTTTGGGAAGTAGGTCGTACCTATTGCTTACGACCACTCCCTGGGTAGGTTTCGGCCGCACCACCCTAGCGGCTTTTTTCTTGGGGACAGGCACAAATCCGGTGGATTCTGATTCCACTGGTGTAGGGGAAGCCTGGCGGGTGCGTTTGCGAACCGCTGTATGCACTTCCATGTTCAGCGGTGTAGCGTGCCTATGCCCGTGCATTTTCTTGTAATATTTTAGAAATTTCTTATTGCCTTCCCGTCTTTTATGTGTCCTGAAGCTAAGAAGAAAAAACAGAATTTTAAATCTCAAATAGCTCCTCATCTGCGACTTCAGAAATCTTTAAAGTTGATGAAACGAGGACGACTTTTTTTCTCATACATTCCATTGTCTTATATATATTTGTTCCTTAACCAATATATAATGCACAATAAGCTTTATTTTATTTTATTGTAATATCCATAAAAAATTTTAGCTATAGTGAATCAATTTTCCGAATGATATAGTTAGTTTAAAACGAAGACATTCACGGGTCCTGTTTGAAATGGATGTACTGCCTCTCCTTCAAGCAATAAGCTCCTTCAGCAATGCTTAAAGTGATAAATATTATCGTTTCTTGAAGAAAAATATGGGTTAATTTCTCATTATGAAACCACACACTGCTCATCCATTCTAGATCTAGGCCCTACATCTAGTACTTCTCACATGTTTTCTGGTGGATTCGACCAGATAAAAGGGTAAATGTAGTGTTGTGGTGTTCCTATGTTACTTTACAAACATAAATGTGTTTAAAATGAAATTTGATATATTAAGCATTAGCAAAAAAAATGTTTTGAAAAATTGTGTTTTGCCACTATTGTTCCAAAAAATGGCTTAAGAAACAAAACGGTAGTTATACGCGGCAAACGTGTTTTTTTATGTATGGCGGATTGATTTATATAACAGAGAATAATTTATAATTAATTATCTAAGGTAGAATGAAAAGCTGAGCTTTATTAAAACGTATGTTGTATTTGCTATGTGAATGTAAAATAACAGAAATAAACTCATATTATTCAGCCCCCGGTTTTAGAGCTCGTTATTACGAATCGAATTTTAGTTTCCCAAAAATGTGGATTATTGCTGGTTTTAATATTAACCCGGTCATTTATTAAAATAATAAAATAAGCAATAGTTATTTATTAAACGTTAGGCATTGTATACTGTACTAATAATTAGATTAATAGCAGCCAGAACCTCCACCATACTTGACGAAGCATTTTCAGCGACCTATGTCTGTGCGCCACTTTACCAGTCAACACTGTTTTGAATGCAAGGATCAAGGCAAAAGTGCCAGAACCTTCTGTCAGACCCTCAATTTCCTCATGGGATAACTCATGTTGAATAACAAACAAAATCAAAATGTAATTGTGCGTGGGAAAACCTTGAAAACGGCGTAAAATACATAAACACTGACATTTAAAGTTAAACGCGCAATAATAATCTTCCTCTTTTAAATTGCACATTTGACATATCAGATGATCCAATCTGTTGTGCACGGCGGTGATCCGTTGTAGCCTTCAGCGTCTGCAGGTACGGCCTGTATAATTTCTGTTGTCTGCCGATGTCATCCGCATTGTTTCCAGGCGGTGGCCTACAATGAGGAAGTACCATCTATCTGTGCCGTATTGAAATGTTGCATTAGACTTTAACGGGCGGTGGTGAATCGGCACGACTCACGGGTACCTGCCATAAACAGTGGTTATTCTTCACCTTACTTGGTACTCTAGGAATCTGATTCAAATTATATTGATCACTGCTGACTAGGCAATCTAAAGATGGATCTAAGTGTCATTGACTTTTAGCATTCATCTATTGGTATCTGATTTAGTAAGCTGGTATACACATATGTTTGCCAAAGTTAGTGGCCGATTTTATTTTATCAGTCTGTCTGTTAGTTCTATGTTAGTGGTCGTAAAAATTCAATTAAGGGTTTCGTCTAGGCAATAAAATTGATGTTAAAGACTTTTTATGCTTATAGTACATACAACCACCAACACATGTTATATATCTGTAATCAGGAGTTTAATATATTATTTATGATAATTTTAATTTACTACTCTACTTAACGTGACAAGGAATTATTTGTTACGTTGATTGCTATAATTTTCATGCCTTCCATAAATCTAACGGGACTTTTAAAATTTTATTAGACAAAAAGAGACGCTTTGGACAACTGTACAGACTACATTGAAGGACATCCCATTCCTCAATTGAAAATAAATTACTAATTTACAAATTTATACTAAAGCCAATCTGGATATACGGATTAGAGTTATGAGAGATAGCAAAAAAGGCAAACATCAAATGTATCCAATCCTTTCAATCAAAATTCCTGAGAACAATAGTTAATTTCCTTTATTACGTCAGCATCAAAATCCTTCATAACAATCTTAATATACCCTATATCCTTGAAGTCATCCCTTCTAAGTTCACGAAATTCTAGCGAACCACCCTAATTCCCCTAGGACAGTACTTTAGTCGTTAGACTGCACCACTAGACTAAAGACTAGAGCGGCAGTGGCCAGTTAAATAATCTTGTAGAGGAGAGTCTTTTAAAAAACTTTATTATGAATAATAATCAAACCACTGGTATATATACAAATATTAATCAGTTACAGCACTAGAACATACTTTAGCGAATTAATTCTAATTGTTATAATGGAATAATAATATAATAATAATAATAATAATGGAATTATTATAAATTGTTATTTTATAAGGTTCTTGGTACATTGTTTTATATTCAAAGTCTACAATATGCATGGTTATCTTAGGAAGTTCTGAAAAACATTTGTTATTAGATATATTTACAAAGGATATAAGAGGTAAGTAAATAGTATTATTTTTGTTGCAATTGTATTATTGTAATAATAATACATATTGTAATGCATTACAAATATATTATTGTTAATAATAATATATGAATTTATATCGTCAATATAATTAATATTGGATAGTTCATGTTGAGTATAACTACATTGATAGGTAGAACCTAATAATATAATATTTTGTTTATACAATATGCTATAAAGAATATCATTTTTTTTCTTAGTACTAATGTTTTTTGTACATCAATAGAATAATAAAGATTAGTTTTATTTACAGAAATTAGTATGAGCAAAGAGGTTCTTACATTTCGTTCTGCTAGTGGCAGGTCTACAAAGCATGGAGTATTTCCTCATGTGTAATACAATGTATTTTGCTCATAAGCCATAATATTTCTGATTTTCTTCGAGTAAATGTTACATTTTGGTGTATGTCTTAGCGTTGAGTCATTTAGTATGTTATATAAGTGTGTTAAATTTATATAAATTTCTTGAAAGGCTACTTCTTAACCAATGTTTATCATATTGCCTCTACCCTTATTAAAATTGTCGTTTTTAATTTAATATCCTTCTTAAAAGTCTCTATAATTTGTTTATTCATGTTTACTGTATGTTCGGTATTATAGTTGTTACGTTCAACTTCACTTATGACATTGTCCGTAGCGTCCATAGTACCAGTTATTCAGCTAATGCCGTTCCTAGTCCATTTATCAATCCACGTCTTTGTGTTCTATTATGATTTCTTAGTAAGTCAATTTTATTCTTGGTTTCATGTATCATATCTAATAACCAAATGGTAGGTTGTTATTATAGAGTAGAGTATGTTTTTGTATATTAGTTAGTTCTGAGTCTTATAGGCTTATGTTATAAAAGTGGTATGTTTTGAAGTATTTTTCAATTACTTTTACATTGTTTAATGTGTAGTGTACCATTCCGTTACTGTTAGTCAGGTCAGTTACCTTCAGAGAAGTTGTTCCAGTCTATTGAATTGTCTGAATCAGCATAAGTGTCTTTATTGTTATGTGAAACAAATTTTCGGTGTGTCAGATGTTTCTTGCGAGGTTGTTAGCACGCGATTTCTTTATTTCATTTTTATCTCTATATTTGACTACTGGTTTATAAAAATTATCATACTTTCGATGAGTAGTAGTTTTTATCATTAATTGTTCATTATAAATTGTCGAAATGTCTTCCCGATTTTGGATTAGTTTTTTCTGTTCGATCAGTCTTTTCTTTTATTATTTTTGTCTTTGCTAAGTCATTTATTAGGGTTTTATTATCATGATATTTTTGAACATATTTTTCTTTTGTTGGTTATTTTGTTTAGTTATTCCAAACGTTATCTCGTGGTCAGTCATACCTATTTTTTCATTTAAGGTACTGTTGTATGCAACATTTGCTAAAGAAAGTTTGTTAGTTAGCATCTTAATAGTCAATTTTTGATTATTTAATGTCCTTAATAATTCGATTAATGTGCTGTGTGCACGATTCAAAAGTCCTAAAGAATTCGAGTATATATGTATTGGTTCTATTCCATTCGTTTCAAGGAAGTTAGTTACTAATTTATTTTCATACACTCTTCCGTCGTCCATTCCGTCCACGTATGTTAGTACTTGTTATACTTTTCACGGTTCTTGTGAATAGTCTTTTTGAAAAAGTATCAATTATAGTCATTATGTATTGTCTTTCTTAATGTTAAGTATCACTCATTAAATCTTCAAAAGGTTTTTCTGGTGTAGGTGTTAACATAAATTTAGCTTTAATTGGTTTCCGTTCATACTTAGTTTTTCAACATATCATGTATTTGTTTATATAATCTGTAATAATATCTTTCATACAGGGAAAATAATATTGTTTTCTTAATCTGTCATAAGTTTCCGTTGTTCCTCTGTGTGCAGTTTTTTCCAGTGTGATAGTTGGTCATTAATTCTAATTGTTCTCCTTTGTTTTCTATTTCTTTTGCTATATTTTTGTATCTCTTTAATTTCACAGTTGGGTAATTGTCTTGTATCGTTCGTGATATCCTAAATGTTTCGTCGCACCAAGTATTCAGCATAGGTAAGGATGAGTCACAGTAGATTCCATAAGTGGTTTTCGGTTGTAGAATTTGTTCAAACCCATCTTGTATGTCTTGTTGGTTTTGTATAGTCAGTTCATGTCTATGTTTCCCATATGGTTTTGAAAAGTTAATAGTTTTTCCCCCTTTTTTATGATTTGTTGGTGTTTTTCTATATTAACTATTTTTTCGATGTTTACAATCTAGATTTGATCATTTGATGATTTTTGTGAATGTATCGTCGCTCAGCATGTACTTATCTGGTAATTGTCTGTTGGTGTAATTTCCGTTTGTTCGAAGTCTTCCATGTCACTGTCATCAATATAGTTAGTTTCGTCTTCCTTATTTTTAATGTATCTGTTTTTTTCTTTTTCTGTTGTTGTTTTATTTTCCTTTTTATTTTCCTATTTGTTTTCCAATTTGTTTTCCGTTTTATTTTCCGATTTATTTTCCAATTTTTTTTCCATAAATGCATTTAATTTAATTTAATTAGTAATGCATTTGGCTTAATATAATGTTTAGAAGCTCCGGTGTCAATTAGCCAAGTTATGCCTTTTTTATCTTTACTTTTGATACAAAATCCGTGTAATTTAAATGATATTCTGGTATAAGGGAGTGTTGTTGTTCGTGCCGTCGTTTAAAAAAATTATTTTGTTTAGCTTCTAAGTAATTTAAACGTTCAGTAAGTAATTATATTTGATTGTCTTTATTGTTTTCCATATAATGAACTCTGTTAGTCACGGCTCTCATGAAAACAGTTTGGTTCTCTCTTTGTTGTTCGTTTTGACTAATTTCTTGTTGTGGTTTGTTGAAGTATTTTCTTTGTTCATGTGGCTTCCGTGATTGGTTGTGTCTTTCGGTGTTGTCTCGGTTATAGTTTGGTGTATACCGTTGGTAATTTTGTTGCGGTATTTGTTAATAATTAGTTATAATAGTTTTGTTGTCCCGGAAACATCTGTTTAATTCTGTTAAGAATTCGTCAATTGAGTTATAATTTCTTCTGCCACAAAATTTTGCTTGGTCTGTGAGTTTGTTTGATTTAGTGAAGCTCAGTAGTTGTCTTAAATTATATTCTCTGTGTGGGTTGTCTAATGCTCCTACTGTAGAGGCAACATATAACAACTGGTTTAAGAAGGCCACTAAGTCGCTTGGGTTTCCATTGAACTCGGGGGCTTAATTACATAATTAGTTCCTTCCATCTCTTAGTAACATTAAGTAGTCTTAAATACTAAACATTTTTTACACTAAAACTGAAGGAGAAATTGCGTTATTTTATACATACAACCTTTCTAGCATTCACCCTGTCATTTGCTTAAAACGTCTATATATACTGACTAGACAGAAACAATATATAGACAAATGCATAACTGTGTGAATTGCCAGCTATAACTCTCCGTCCGATTGTGAAGTCTCCATTGTAATGCTCGTTATGTCTTTTACGATCATTTCTGCGACTCTCCATGCCATTTCTTCTTGTACCTTCAATGAATGCATTAAATTAGAAAAGAAAATATAAAAAATTAAAATAATAAAGCAACTAAGAACCGAGAGTGACTTTGATAGTCAAGTAAAACTAGGTTGAAATATAAACATTTTGCTTTCAACTAGCAATAAAAGAAACATTTTTTTTTTTTACAGTAAAAATCTCCTACTTACTTTATGTTCATCTTTGTTCAAAATGAGTTTGACAACCCGACGAATGCGAGATTCTGAAAAAGAAAAAGAAAATATAATTCACTCCTCATCAGTGGAAAATCTTTAAAAAACATTAACATCTATGAATATGTCGATTCAAGAAGAAAAAATATCAGATTTTTTTTTGGCACAGATAAATTATGGAAGGAACGATGTAGAATTTATTTAAATTCATGTAGAGTCAGTGAATATTTATAAAAAATAAAAATAGATGCCAAATATTAATTGTATCACGGATCATTACCATTTAAATTAGACCAATTTTACAGTGCTCACTTGACACAATCCGAGTTTACACTGGATATTCTGACAAAATTATAAAAATTAAAATATTTACCAACTTGAAACTCACTTTTGACAAAGTTGAAACTTTTGACTGTTGCGGTAATATTAAGTCTGTTAGTTACTGATGTCATAAAGTCAGAATGTGTATAATAATTGTATTTACCAAGTGAATGATGTCTTCAGTGAAGTCCAGTTTTCTTTCTTCCCTCAACTTCCTCAGATATATAACATATTTCTTTAGGGGGTTTCCTGGTAAAAATCTATTGAAACAGATCAGTACCCAATATCGGTGAATTCCTGTCCTGTGGGGTTTCTTTCCAGAGGTATTTGCATTGGTCTTCTCACGCTATTGGAGTGGTCTCACTGTCCGTTGCCAAATGAGGGATCTCTAGATGGTGGACTACCGTGAGTATACTGCCAGGTGCCTGTTCGGGGCACCAGTTAAATAATCTTGTAGAGGAGAGGATTTTAAAAACCTTTATTATGAATAACAATCAAAACACTGGTATATATACAATGTTCTGAGCTTCTCGCACTCTTGGTCAGCCTCCACTGGCCCGTATCCGGAGGCCTCGATGTAGCTGTTGGAGGAGCGGGGGGGATTTCCCAAGACTCCGATTCGCATGTGAGGAAGGTAACAACCATGTGGATTTTGGAGATCGCTGGGATGTATGTATTTGTAAATACCTAATGTATCTAATGTGTGAGTAACTCACAAAGTCTAAAAGACACAGACACAAAACAGGAAAGAAAGGGGTAAAAAACATTAGGGTTTTTGCTTTTAAAAATTCAACCAGTCAAACATAGGTAGACCGTCACAGTCCCGTTTTAACAGTTCTAATTCCTTTCAAACTCAACAAGTATTAATCAAATTTTTAAAGCAAACCGTTAGGATCTAATACAGATGAAGTTCACATTTCAGGAAAATCAGTTGACCTGGAGCCTAAAAACTCGATATTTGTCACTTTTAGACTCCTTTAAATGTATTTTTGGTTTAAATCGACTTTAAAAGGTTCAACCATGATTGAACACAAGAAAAAAATCATGAACCTTAAAAGGTCCAGTACTGCCTGAGCTTTTCTATTTTGTTTATAAAACAATATTTACTAAAATTTTTCATTTACTGCTTTGTATCTGTTTATCACTCACTATAATACTAAATTAGTGATGTGAGAACTGTTCCAGGCCCATGGCTATAGCTAACTATCTCGTTCTCATAATATATATATTGACTGCTTTAAAAGCCAACAATAAAATATCTCTGTATTTAATGTAATTCTTTAAAAATTTGTCTATCAATAATGCGGATAAGTTCAACGAAAATAAATGTTTGTATGTGTGTTGATCTTTGCTTTAACTAAACACAATATTCGATTTATTGCTGTTAGAGGTAATTATACTGAGAATGTCCTCGAGATCGGGACCACCTGCATGTGAGACATCCTCTTTATTTTCAACGCCGGCAGAAGGCATGCCTATATCCTGATAAGTTAAAAGCCTTTTGTCTCACAGGTGCAAGATGTCACAGCCGCATGCACCAGACTGTGAAGGAACATGCCTATTAAATGTTTATGCACTCAGGGCTGAGGATGTCGAGCCATCCTTGAACACTATCCATGGCTGGAATAGTAATTTTTTTACGTCTTTAACTTACTTTTCTGTTATTGATTCCATAGAAAACCGTGACAGGAAAAGAAAATTTTCACGTCAACGAAGAAATTTTGTCAAATTAATGAATTAATTCATTTATAAATAAATAAAGCCGAACAATATTGACACACCCTTAATGAAAAAACCTACAAGCCGCTAAAAATAGGTTATAGCTTATTTTCATACAAATATTTTGAAACGTTGCGTCAATATTTTTTGCGCCGAATCTGCACAATAAAGTTACCTGTTTTATAATATAAAGCATTCTTAATGGTATTCTACCTTACTCTTCAGAGTGTGTATTCAGAGCGCAACCATTCAGATACATGGAATTGTGGAGGAATCTTCGGGAACTGATTCCGTCTTGCTAGGTTGAAAACAACATGGTAATTTTTTTCTTTGTTTTGTATTTCTGAAAGTTAATAAATGCAGCTCATATGTAAGGGGGTAAAAAAGAAAAACAAAGAAATTTAAGATTAGGTAATGTTATAAATAATACTGAAGTAAGCGATGCGGTCGCTAAGCAAAGTAAACGCTGTGAACCGGTATTCTTAGTAACATTTCTTCTTCCATACTATATAATTATTTAATATTTCATTATTGTGAGGTTGAAAAAGTTATTTTATATTAAAGTTTAAAATAGGTTTGCTATCTCTTCGGAATGAAAAATAGGTATAAAGTTTAATATCAATTGTTTCAAATGTAATAAGTTTTTCACGCCATCAATGAACAACTAAATATGAAAGCTTAGCGCTGTTGAAAAAGTTATTGGTTGATAAAAATTATATTGTGGAGAGACGCGAGAGTTATTATTTGATTATATCCTACAACAACCGGAACCAATCATATATAATGTTTATAATTTATTTTATCTTATTTTAATAATCTTTATTTATTATTATATCTCATTAGTATCGTGGGTACTGAAATGGAACGGGCTCGCAAAATACCTTAGATTGAAATGATAAGAATGAATCACGTTAACTGTTAAAGATGCGCACCAGATGTTTATGATTTTTGTAATCATATTTACTATCAGGGCGTTGAGATCCTTTAGTTTTAATACCCTACTCATTGATATAAACTTCAGGGTTTTTGGTATTGAAGCAGATAAGGAAACCCTCAAACACATTTACTAGAAAAAGTATTTGTTGATTCTGGTACCATTAAACTGTTGATGTTGATTTTGACGTTGAATGAGTGGATGTATTTTTATTAATCAGAGCTGATGAGAAGAAGAAGTCAGATTTTTATCAATTTTATTTATCTTCCTCCATATTTGAGGTCCTATTTATATATCAGGTCCCTACAGAAAGTCCTTCCCAGATCTGTTTAACTGTCTTCATACTGCGTCCATCCCAACTCTAACATAAAGAATTGGAGCAGACATATGTACCACGATGAAACAATAGGGAATACAGAAACGGAATACCGTTCATAAACAATAGGGAATACAGTTCAACCTAAACCGACCCTTATTAAAAAATACACCGACTCGTATTCCTTAAAGCTCACACGACCTGACACTTAATAGTCAGGCTGAGCACCAATAGTCATCATAATTCACGGTGACATTTCCATTGCTCCCTTCTCCGTAACCCAGACAAGGCCGTCGGTACAAAATACCATTCCTAAGATAATGGGCACTAATTGCCGGAAAAATGGTGGTCTCGATAGGTTCTATTTCGTTCTGCAGCAAACAGTTCAAGGTGAGGCTATTATTGGCATGAACAATTCCACATATCGATTGGGATGCAGTTCGCAATCTGCGTTTACCATCTATGCTAGTTGGCAAAGCTTTACTTTCAAATACGCACGGTGCAATCGCCATCTGTCTCTATGTGCAGACAATTTATTTTACGTGTAATACGTAAAAATAACGATCTGAAAGTTTTACGAAGCTGACTTTGTGTTGACTAAGAACAATAATGGAAATTATAAAAATAAAATCCCAAAGTTTTTTCATAATTATCAAATAAGTATTCAAGTTTCTCCATACTGCCTTATCACTTTCAAAGTATTTTTTCCTTCATATTTATGATATAACGCGTATAACGGGTGGCACGAAATATTTCATTAAAATTTTGATTTGTTACAATATTTTTCATAGGAACTCTACAATAGGTACTGCATTCGTTTAATGTAAAAAAAACATAAATTGTAGCTCTTTCCTATGAAAAATTGAGAGTTAAATAATGAAAGGAAATGGTAAAATGGTATCACTTTCACTCTTGACAAAATCGAATTACAAATTTAAAATAACTCATACCGTACTTGTAACCATTTGCACTAATTAATGTATCTGCCTGATTTTGTCCCGATCATGGTCAGGGCGTGATAGCGAACACCTCTACAAACGGACTATATATGTATACAGTCTGTACAAATTTAGCCGGTATAATCAAATTTAACTTTAAACAACGGAAATAAAATCTCAGTTAAGTTCCTATGATCCATGCCATTGCCAAATAGAGAGCGATGAACAGAACATCTGAAACTATTCGTTTTACTAAATTCACAATAGTCAAGCGTTTGGACATCTAAGATCCTATATCGTGAACTAAGACGTTTTGAAACTACACATAAATCTCAAGAAACAAAAAAAATTTAACACCTTGCTAAGCAACAGAGCGGAATAGCGATTTACAGATAGCACCACCACACAGTTCCTTGCCTATATTTTCCTGTCTCGGCTACACAATTAGGTATCGTAAGTGGTATCAACTAAAATCGAGAATATTATTGACAAATAACTTTGTCAATATTACAGTATGCTAAAGAAAGGAAAAAATATATCAATAACCAGGTTTATCAGATTGTAACAAATACCGTATCACTGTAATTTGTAAACTGACAATGATAATAGCTGCTATTTCAGTATATTAAGCAATAGGTTGCTCTCATATCTTTAACGGATTACTGGCTCATATCGGTGTGGATTTCTTCATCGAAACTCAACCACCATAAATCCGGCAGTCATTTACCAACAGACTAATTATGAAACCAGTGTGACATCTAAACCCACCAATCGTTTGGTGACTATAAGGATTTTACACACCTTTAGCTTTCCATACATACAATTTCTAGATCTAAGGAACGACAGCTATCGTAGTCCATGCATACAGACAAAAGAAACCCGATTGCTTGAAATTAGAGCATCTCAGACTTTGCAAAAAAATGCTTTAAAAATCATCAGTCTATACATGCATTCGATAGAGTGAACGAGCCTCTTCCCCTCCCTACTTTGCGTGCTCCAAACTCTTTCTAGAAACGCTAACGGGGTCGAGCACCTGCAGATGAAGATGTTTCGACACCACCAACGAATGGCGAAGTTCAAGGCCTGCGGTTTCCAGTTTATCGGCACTCCACTGACACACATCCCTGAGGCCCTCACCTTTCATCTTCGCCACCTGATGACGTCGTAGGCAGCTGTGTTGAAACTTCACTCATGAATACATACGTAAGTACATACCACTCGAGCATAGAAATAAATTCTTTCCGTTGCTTTAGCCGAAACGGAAACATTAATTTACGAAAAGGATTCACGACTCCCAAGTGAACTTACATTTTTTCCCTATCGGCAGTTGCCGCGGTATAAAATACTTTACTGAGAACCAGCTTACCTGGAAGTCAACCAATTCAAAAACATAAATGAGACTAAAAGATGAAACGCATAGTTAGTAAGCATACTTTTAACGCTAAAGATAAATAATAAAATTTTGTCATCAATCCCAAAACTAAACTGAGCAAATCTTACGTCATCATAATTTTACTAGACACCCAGGGTGTAAAAACATGATCTGGTGACACGTTAGGGAGTGAGAAATCATCATTCGATTAAACTGGGAGTCCATTGTTCGACATGTATGCATATATGAATGGATGATGTTTTTGGGATACCTGCATAGGATGATGAAATATTTTCATCAAATGAATTAATGGGGAATGTTTTGAGATGTTAAGTGGCTTCTGACTGCTCCAGGTCCTATATGATGGTTTGAGCCCTTGTATGATTGTTGGAGGATCGAAGTAAGATGTTGGCTACCTAATCCATACTTTATGCACATTAAATCAGACATAAATAGCATGTCAAAACTTCTTTATTGATAAATCCCATGAAAATCCAACATCTCTTTTTTTAAGCTGGTACCCCAACAAATTTTTTCTAATCATACAACAATTTATTATTATACAAAAGCATATTATTAAAGGGAAATATTTAATATTAAAATAAAGGTGTGGACTGGCATGAAACACCAAGGCCACTGCGACTTGTGTTGTAAAATCCCTTTCGAGGAAAATACACGTTTTATCTTTGTATTTCCTAATAAAGGTTCGTCGACCATCATCATTATAAATCGTTAGATTAGAAAGTGGATGTATTCAGTTCGGGTTCAATGCTCCAGGAGCGTTAATGAGTGCGTAATCTTCTGCAAAGATGATGAGCGAATATCCCACTCTAATTCTACCAAAGGTGAACGAACGTATGTGAACGTGAACTACTGTTTTCCCTTCTAAAAGTGATTATAATACGTAACTTAACAACAGTAATTGTACTGTGATACTAAACCGTGTTTACTCGTTTACAATAAATACCATTATTCAGTATAAATAATAATTAAGTAGGAATGAGGCTGATAATTCCTATTAACAACTTATTAGCCTTTTAATAGTAATAATAATTAACAACTTATATCCTTTACTTCTGTATACTTTAGACCTTAAAGCCTGAGATGAGAGTGAGCAAGGCAGTTCTGACCCTGACCCCACAAAAAGTCCTAGTGACCCCCGCTATTAAGGTGTTACAACAGGCCTGGTCAGCTCTGATTTAACAGCTAATGTACAGGGAGTGGCCGGCTGAGGTGATGCGGAGGGGGATCGGATTTTCAAGTGATCATCAGTGCCAATGCCATTCTAGAAATGGAGATTGTCTTGGGTGGATAGCGATGTTAAGAACTCATCAAGTTTATTTGTGGACAAGGTTTTGATGTAATGAAGAAGTTGAAGAGATTGCTCCAATCGACACCTTCCTTCTCCTCAAGGACCTGACGAAGACATACATAGTATGTCAAAACTGTGTACACAAATAAACTGATGAAAACATAAAATCGCTTTTTTATCCAAGCCAATCTCTTAATAAACTCATTAAACCATTATTATTACAAATAAAGTATACTAATAAATACATAATTACATGACAAAGTGTCTTTGTATTTTCTTGACATTCAAGCTGTACAGGGGGTCAGTGAGCTATGTTAGTCAGCGGATGGACGTCATGAAAAAAGAAGACCACCCACCATCCTAATCCAAAATCCTATATTATTTGTAATTATTTTGAATATATAACTTTCTAGTAATTCTGAGAGTTATGAGTGAAATTCAAAATGACTATTACGATAAGTAAATATCTTAGTATTATTTTGAAGAATATTCTATCCTTTTAGCCTGGAAGCAATCATTTCAGATTGTTTGATAACTTTAACTCTGGTATGAGATCGTTATGATTGCCTTGAGTCAATAAACGATCCTCAGATGAACTGCTGTGTAGTATCGCCAGAATATTTTTTTTCCTTACTTCCACCCGACTCTGAGCTCTCTCCATCTAAAGTCAAATGTTCTGGAGGCTTTGGTATGGACAATTCTTCGCTTTATGAAACTAGCCTCATTGCTTGTTGCAAGTTAGGCTGTACCAGTGTACGTTTTGATTTTGATGTAATCCCTTTAATGTCTGTTAAACAGAAATCACAATCAAAACAGTGATCTTTTGGTTCCCTCCAACCATAGGGATAGCCAATCCCATGCCATTTGCCATGCGCATGCAATTTTTCCATGCAGTGAGAAGCCTAGAAGATGATAAACAATAGATATGTGGCGCCCAGGCCCTTGTTTGTTGTCCAACTTTACACCCAAAATAAGTTCAAAAATTTTTTTTTCTTATGTAGCGAAGCGCTAAATATATGTAAATCACCCTACACTCGGGTTAGTAATGTATTATAATATAATGTAAATCTTTGTAAGCTTCTTTGAATAAATCAGGGTCGCGGCACGTGGTAGGAAGCCAGGCAGACAAAGAGGCACCGACAGACGGTCAAATAACCTGAGTGGGTGAGACCCTAGCAGCCATAAAAAACACACCCTTTTATCCCAACGGCCATATAACTAAGAGGCACTGGTCACCTGCGTATCGTAAAACATACCCCTGTCAGCCAACTGCACCTCTCACGAGGTAGGGGATATGGTATATAAGTCCAGGGAATTAAGGGCTGAACCCTACTCTCTCTCTGCTGTCCTATGAGTCGTCACGCTGTCTCACAGTCTTGAGACCACCTGACGCCTCGCGCCTACCACACTGCCGTGCCCCGTTTGAACTCTGAACCGGTCTTATTCTTTATGAACCTCTGAACCTCATCCTGAACACAGTGTCTTGTCGGGACACATTCCTATCAATAAATGGAGTCAGATATTAAATGCCGACATGGAACAATGGTCCATGTTATAAACTACATCAATCCGCACTTGTCACCAGGGCTAGAATGATCAGGCACTCCCCTAGTGACGCCCCCGACACTTATAAGGGACAGGTTTGGGGTTGGAAATTTGAGCACCACTTCACCACATAGATAACAAAAAATGACTCAAATCATTTTGTAACTAACGACTAAATAAAATAAATAACGTTGTAAATATGTAATACATAATAATTGAGACACAAAAAGCTCTTTGACGTGTTTACTAGTTTACTACTATCTCTTGTCAAACATCTGGCTCAGAAAGGGTCAAAGGAAAGTATAACCAAACCTACAGGAAGTTGAAGATTAAAAGGTTCGAATATATTAGAGAAATTTCTTGAGATAAGGTTCTTTGCATATTTGCGACTTTTTCAATGCCGTTCCAGTCCACTCCTGATACACTTCCCCTCTCCTCGAAGCAACATGTCTCCCAAATCTCCTGAAGGTACCTATTAACACTTTATTCCATCGCTCTTACCATCATCTCCCACAGCATACACTTCCTAGTATCCTTCCTCATTTTCCCTCACATTGACTACAGCTCTGTGCTATATGGGGGGGGGGGAGATTGGATCTCTCAGTAGGTTTTGGAGATAACTTGAAGCGAATCATGAATGTTTGATTGGATTTGTCTTCCAGACTTCATGGCGTTCCCGTGTCTCCAGCGCGGATCTGGCGTGGCGCATCCCCTCCTTCCCGTAAGCAATTTCCAAACTATCAATTCTCATCACCCTGCAAACCTTACAGCTCAAATCTTTAGTCTACTCCTGGAACACAAGACCCCGTCTCCCTGTTCTTTATTCTCCTTCCCACAAAATTGCAACATTTGACAGTTCCTTTTTTAACCGATCCACCACTCTCTAGAACTCTTTTCCTCATAATATCTACCACACAACTCTCCCTTACGAACCTTCAAAAGCCTTCTATTCCAAACTCCCCACCATCCAGGCTTAGTTTGGAAACAAGCAATTTATTTATACTATCAGGCTTTCTTATTTTTTCTAAATGTATTTTTGGTTAGCACCTTATTTGTTCCTTATTACGATTGTTCATTTGTCTGGTTGCATGTTAGAGGTAGAGTACCTTTTTTTTTTGTATTTTAGTTCTAAACCTTTCTTTACTTAGTTATTTTTCTTTGTCATATGATTTTTTTTTGTTAACCAGATCAGTTTTTTCTTATTTTGTACTTTATAATTATTGACAGAGGACTTGGCCCCAGAATTATAGTTTTTTTCTATGTACCTATCCAATTCCACATACCGCATTTCGCATTTCGCTAAACATATGCGAATCACCAATTATTTATGGTGGATTTATAATTATTTGACGACATTGGGTGTTGCCTCAAATTACCTTAATCTTACAAATAAGTGAGAATTCCCCCCCCCCTTCCCTTGAAGAATACTCGTACGTACATACTTAAGGGCACTTCCCTGCTAGCCGGTCCGGTGACTCAGTGACCATTAATCCCCACCGGTTATTCGCCATTTCCCACCCAACGGCCACAGCTACAGAGGAGAGAGATAATGGCTAAATGTCAAGATGAATGGCTTGCTTGGCTCAGGCTCATTACACCGGTCCCTTTATCCTAAAGCTGTAAGGTCGGAGTCGTGAGGGGCCCTGACTCGGTCGTCGGTCCGACGTTCGGCTCCCGATCATTGCGTCCTATTATCGTTCATCTAAACAGCACCACGTACAAGCGTAGCGGTGAACGTTCTTTGAATCATGAAAAATAATTATGGAAGTACTTACTAGTTATAGATTATAATGGTTATCATAATGTTATTTATCATCACTTTTAAAGACAGCATAAGCACAAACGATCCTTCTTGAAGTGTTAATGCAACATTATTTTAACGATTTAAATATTCTCTCCCTTAAATTTTGTTGCTCCAATTAAGAACTAAATTTTAGTTTTCAAATACATTATAGCGAAAATTAGCCCGAATTTTAAAAATATCCTTGTCGATCCTTACTTACTTGATAAACTGTGATGGAGGGGTAAGTAGCTCATCGTTTTTATATATATCTAGTAAGGTAAACATCAACATTGAAGAAACGTTAGTGCTAACTACAATAAATAAAATTAGTTATGTTTGAATTATCCCACGATTAAGGTTATGTATCGGACACACTTGACTTGAATTTTTCTAATATTTTGATTACTCTATTGAATACTCCAACACAAATGTTCGTCAGGAGATGCATCTACTGTACCCGTAGCCCGAATGAACCGGCTGATTAGAGGTAATAAATTATAACGAAGATAGTATATGCATTAAATTCAAAAACCACCCATTTTTCGGTCATTAACTGCAATGTGACTTATTTGTATGACTGATTCAATTTTGTTGATTCACTTCCTAATCTCCATTATCACTTGAATTGAATGACATCATCTGCTAACGACTGAACATAACCAAATCCTTCATTTAATAACACAAGTCTACAACTAAAATTTTGAGTTAATGATTTTGGCTAATATTTATGTTTTATGGAGTTCTGAAACCGAAAATGAACTCCGTTTTCTTACATCACATACAGATTTTTTGCAAATCCATGATATGTAATGCCAGTTTTGTAGCACAAAACTTGTTATGTTCTTATCCAGTTAGTTAATGAACTAGAATAGCTCAAACGGTTTCTATGATTCTAAACACTTATTCCCCAATACTATTCTCCCTCAGTTGTTTTTGAAGGCTGCAGTTCCAAGCCCAATCTGTTCAGACAAGAACGTACTTGTCTGGTCTCAGTAGTCAATCACCTTCAGACACTGAACCAGATTGAACTTGTTATATCTTATAAATTAATGCTCATTTGGCTCTCATTATCTCTGTCCAATCGTATCGTTTGAAGTGAATTCATTCACCTAGGTTATCTACTTGTGTGGAAGTGAATGAAAAACTTTATTTGAGTTTGAGTTTTGAAAAGGCATTTTGAAAAAATGTCCCCTCGTCGTTTTATTACCAGTCCAGACTACTTCTGATTCATCTATGGGGAATATGCAATCAAGAAGTACCAACAAAATCTTCATTAAAAAGTATATTATGTATATTTTGGTTTAAGAGTAGGAGATCAAGATAAATTTTAGGTGGGCTCCTCGCAAATTTTATCATAGCTGCACAGAAAAACTTTGCTTGTGGCACAAAAGTGAGTTACAATAATTCAAATTTACTTCCCAATGGTGTAGCGGGAGCAAAGAAATCATGGGAATGACTCTTACACCTGTGATGTTCAAGGTTACAACTCAATAAATAAAAAGGTCATTTACCATTTCAAGGTAAGTAATCTTGAATCTGCTAATCGTCCGGTACCACATGGTTCTGAACTACCAGTTCCTCCCCCCTCGTGACGGGCAGGGTTGATTGGGAAACAAATGGATACGTTTGTAAGGTGAAAAAGTACGAATCGAACAGAGACAGTTCAGAGATCGAACCTAAGGTTTTTCCTCAACAGGAGTTGAACGACTTTGTGAGAGATCTTGAACCTCAGAATGATGGTATCAACACCATGAAAAACTTTTTGTTCAATACTTTTCACAGAACGAAAATCTTGTGTAATGTAAAGATATTCGTTGACTAATGGGCCAATGCGGTGTACAATCTGATCCTAATCATTGGCGTCTATACTTAGACTCGTCATTAGAGAAGTCTAAAAGCTTTTATGTTACCCATTAGCAATATATATATATTCCAGCTGGTTATTCTGTACATGTATAAGAAACATTTTCGTATTACTTTGCGAAAGAATTCGTCACAATGCGCATAAGTGGTTGGTATGTGGGGAGTTGAAAGTACTTACCGTACTCTTAAGTCAACAATCAGGCTACATAAATTTTTCATGTTTTTTTATGTTTCTGGAATAGTCATGATAAAAAAAAAAATCCCACTGGAACAAAAAGGACTGTTCATCGCGAAAAGCTCTGTTGCCAAGAAAATAAATGTTATTATTGAAAGTTTGGTTCCTTCTGACAAAATCTTACATAAAGCTAGGGCTGATAAAACAGTTCGTGAAATCTCTCAATTAATAAGGTGAATGTCTTAAGTACTTATGCTCCAAATTGCCTGGTTTAAATGATGCCAAGCTAAAAGAAGGAATCTTTATAAAGGCCCATACATCAGAAAACTTTTTTTAAGATGCACATTTCGCCCAGACCATAAATGAGAGTGAGAAGAAAATCTAGAATTTGTTCCAAGAGGTTGTTAAGAAGTTGCATGGTAACCTGAAGGAGCCCAACTATATGAATATCGTTGAAGGCTTTTCAAACACGAGGTACAACATAAGTTTGAAGGTTCACTTCTTACACTCAAATGTTTTCACAACTATTTTCCGGAAAACTTAGGGAACGTTAGTGAAAAACAAAGGCAAACGTTCTATCACATCAAGGAGATGGAACGAAGGTATAATGGGAAGAAAGTGGAACGTGAATATGATGGCGCATTATTGCTGGACGCTACAGCGTGAATCACCTGAAGAGTTATATACCCGGAGGCGCACACGAAAAAGTTCCCAACAAAAAAAACAGTTTTTCATAAAAATAAATAACAAAATTAAATACATATATTTTTTTACTCTGGCAAACTTTTATCTATACAGATTGATTTAAAATATTTATAGTAATATATTTAAAAAATGAACAAAAACTAGCGGCCGATTCTGTCTCCCTTAATCACCATTTTTATTACTATGTCTATGGAGGTCTCGAGATTGAGCACAATCTTGTACATGATGGTAGAAAATTGAGTCCATTTTCGATTTCAGCACACAAAAACACCTATTACAGTATCAAATCAAATTTCGTAAAGTTTCTTTTTGTAGACCTGTGTTATTTCATTTTATGTGGCGACTTGAAAATCACAAAATAACTGGAGGAATCGGCTTCATGATGTTAAAAGCCCCATAACTATCTATTTTAAATATTTCAATAACAATATATTTAGGTATTATTTGACACTTGATAATTAAATAATATGTTTATTTCATAATTTTCATAGTCCTTGAATGGTATAGTATTATGGGATGTTCTATCGTTTTGTTAATTTGCTGAAGGATACCAGATGTATGATAATTGATATCATTGCTTGGAAGATGAATGGCTGTTATTGGTACTGAATAATGCTATACTTACACGAAAGAGAAATAAAAGGTTAAGAATTAAAATAATGGCTTAATAATTGTTGGCTTTAATTATGGGCATATGTGTTATGGTGATTGGAGGTTGCTGCTGTCGTTTCTTCGTTCATAATTCCTGCTGGCCACCTCTTCTTATCTTCTTCACCGGATCCCTGCATTCTAGTTCACTCAATAATTCAAGAGTTATTCGGTGATGAAAAAGGAAAATCCAGCTTAATAGTAGCTAGTTGGTTGGCCTTTCCTTGTTCCCTGGACTTCGATTTGTCCGAGAATCAAAACTTTGTCCCAGCGCAGCGAGTCATGCGATTTATGTCTGCTGTGAACAAAATAAATATTTCACTCGACCTTCCATGTATTTTACTTTATTTCAGGGAGTGGTAAGTTCTCAACAATCGATCAGTTGTCGCTCTTTAATCCCCATTTGATCGTTTAGAATAGCCTATTGGACGGATTGTACTTAACCTTGGTTTCATTCAAATTCATCAATTGATTCAAAAGACCGGAGGTAATTAAGATTCAAACGGTCTACTGCCTAATTAAAGTTTGAATGTCCACACTTCTAAAAATGACACCCTTGCTTAGCTGTACTACTTCACAAACAAAGGAAATAGGCCGGATTAGATGAATAAGATGGATATTTAGATAAGAAGAGCTTTGACGAGCGCCGCCTGATTTGCTTAAGACATGTAAACGATATACATACTGGCTGAATGGAGTGACCTTGCCAGCCGGAACAGCACGGACTCAAGTATCACCCATTTTGTCTACGAATGAACGCTCCTTCACTCAGTATGTTTTACTCGGAAATGAAAATAGATCAGAAAAACTGAAACTTTTTCTTTTAGATGGATCCAATTTGGTCTTAATGGGCTATTATATCTTAAAAATAAATATATATAATTTCATTTACATATCGCAAATATTCTAAGAAATACAGTTGATTAAACAAGGCAGAACTCTGGTCCTCCTTTTACATTCAACCGACACATATGGACGACGATCGTTTTAAAATAATTTCTTCTAAATGAATTTAATTTTGTTTGAAAAAAAAATGTAAATATCTCCCGTAGTTACACAAATATAAGTTATTTAATATTGGCTGTTATTGTCCTCCCTCCACCTTCAACTAAATGTTCTCCCATTCGTTTGGAACATTCTAAACCTTCTTAATCTAGATTTTTTATCAATTTTCTGCTATATATTTGATAGAAAATTATAAAATTTCATTGCAATATTGCCAGCATTTACACGGAAATGAACTATAAAATTTAATATTGACTGCAGTTGTTCTCCTTACTCTTCAATTCAACCACATTTAGTGTACATTTCGAAGAGGCTCATTCTAGAATTTCTTCATCCAGATAAATGTAATTAAATGAGAATGTGTTACTATATAATGGTAACAAAATTACAATATCTTAAGTTATTCCAAAAATATAGGTAATTTAATGTTGACATCTAACCTATTCACTTCAATGTCAACCAACAGTTGCCTAACGTTTTGAAGTATTCGGGATCATTGTAAGAAGAAAACAATTGCAGTTTGGTGGTAATAGAATGATATTAGAAAGTCACAATGTAAACAAGGTCCGCTATTCTCATGTGTAAACACAACCTAATCTAAATCTTACTTATCTAGATTTATTGTATGTATGTATTTTTTTTTTTGTAAATGTTTTACTATATATTTAAAAGGAAAGTACAAAATTTCATTTTTAATATCGCCAATTTATTTGTTAAGAAGATCATTCTGAAACTTCTTTTAGATGCTGGTAATGTTTAGTTAATGCTCTACTATATATATTCGCAATAAAAAGTAAAATATGACACCCCTAAGGATGTTCACTGCTCACTTCAAAATACAGCTGCTATAAAATTGCAAATGACATCAACTAAGTTTATACTCCATGGTAGACACTCATGTTTATTCTGATCCTAAACGAGATAAGCAGGTCACGATTGGGCTCCTATTGCTGTTCCTACATCTGATAACAGATATATCATTTACATCTATGCCACAATATTTACAAGGAAAGCCGATATTGTTACCTCGGTCTCATCAATATTCACTATTTACCGGCTGTGATCTAATCCACGGCATCTATTAGTGTCAGTACCTATTTATAGCATTATAAAATTTTATTTGAAAACTAATTTATTGATAACATATATATTATATTCAAGCTAAGTTTTCGGCCGAACTTGAGATTTTGTTTGCTTCAAGTCGGGAGTCAAAGAATGTCCCTTCCTACTAAATTTGCACTTCAACATTGGCGATCCAAACATACTGATAATATTTTTACTACAAAATTTGTGATTTCCTTATACCACAGCTAGGTAATTTTCGAAATGGCTGAGGAAAATAGGCTAAGTGATGCTGAGCCCTCCCTCCTGCAGATTTTGCTTGACAGTGCACTTAAATTTTTTTTTTTATCCTCGTTTAACTCTAAGGTCCATTAAGGCGGGCATACACCATCCGTTTTTTTCTACCATCAAGTACCATTTAATTAGTGTAAATTCCGTAATCATTTATAATAATGATATTATGCCTTTTAAAAAAATATGTCAATTATTCTTTAGTTACTCATTTATTTATGAATTTTGTAGCAGTCTCAAATTATCAGATTACAGTTACAGTATCTATAAGTCTTTCCTATAATTTATTGGATATCGTCGATGATTTTGAGAACCATGGTAGTGACGTGAAGAATGGTTCCTTGCGCCTGAAATGGCCAGACATACCTGCAACATTACATAGCTGCATTGCTCGGCCTTTCACTTCAGCTTTCTTACCCTTGAGAGTATTCCGCTTCAGTGGGTCGGATATTTAAAATTTTTATTATTTCTTGATTTGTATGTTTTAATTTTTATATAATTTTCGTTTTACAAACGAATAAGATTGAACGAACGTTCAACCGTTCAATAATATAAGCCTGTTTGATGGCCATTTTTCATAGCATGCAGTACGTGAATATTCCACATACCTGCCTACATACATGTTTATCATCAAACAAACAAACACTCAAAAAGCGAAGACATTATTATTGAATAACTGACAAAGAAAAAACAACATAATACTGTAATTGATAGCCTCTACAATTTTTTTCTCCTTCAATTTAGCAGTCTCGTTGCAATATATAATAGTAAATGAAACGCAAATACCATTGGGATATATAATTTAATAATGGATTAATCAATGATATAAACAAATGATATAATCGAACTATATATGATCAATTATACAAACAAAGTAGGATTTAATATACAGTCGAAATCGTTTGTAACATACCGGATATAATGTACAATCGGATATTACGAATAAAATACATAGTCTGACCCCCGCAATAACATATACTCGTAAAAATTTTATGTTAGCTTACAGCGAATACATCGGTTAAAGCAACAACGAATTGAGCTCGTACATTTCTCGGAGCAGCGGCTGTTGAAATATCGCCTACCGTTCATTCGCCTAGGAAATGAAAACAAATGCATTGTTTAGTTTACACTGACCTCGCCCGACATTTTATCAATTTTAGTTGCATCTTGTGTTCTTCTTGTATACTCGAAAACATGACATGATAATTTGCCGATTTACTGATTATTTTGAGTACTTAGCCTATACAAAATTCTGGTATGCCGATCGGTCAATATTTATAATTATTTATAAAGTTTAAAATATGAGAGACTATTTTTTTTAATCGGATTTTTTAACTTTAGTTAAAGATTAAACTGAAATGTACATCGACTGGGTGACCCCCCCTTCCTAAACATTTAAGCCATCAGTTATTCAATTAATTTAATTAACCAATTAAAGAGTTAAATGTGAATTGTGCGTGAGATTTATATGGGCCATTCGCAAAGTCAAAAAGAAGCCTTCTAGGTGGGCTCATCGGAATCGAAAAAAAGTTTCTTGCAGAAGTAAGAAGAATACATCAAACAAATATAAATAATAATAAAAAAATAATTTTTTTTTTAAATTTAGTCACGTATTTAAATATGAATGTAACACAGATGTACATAGTATATTACGGTAAATGTACGCACGGTTATATGTATACATTTTTATTATAAAGATTTTCACCATGAAAATGTATCGTGTTTTGACTACGCTGGAGTACGTATTGTGTACGAACTAACTGTGGTAACTATAACATCATTTATAGCAAACTGTTCGTTGTATCCGATAATACCGCTTAAAGAGAAGATTGGCTACGTCCCTTGAAGTTCGTTGTAAACAATTTGACTGTATTATTTAAAGCCAATGTTTTAATGCAAGATTTCGAAACAATTTAGTATCTTCGAAATACCTTTGCATTCTTGTAGCCGATAGACAATGTGTGCCTTTTCTTCTAGCTGGGCGGCCAATCCACCATGTTTCATGTTTGTCATTGTTTTTACATAAATTCTGATAGGACATGTAGCGGCTCTGTATTGATGACTGAAATGTCTGCCCTGGATCCAAGAGCTATGCTAGACTGCTACTGGCCATGACCCAGGTTCAAGGCGCTTCCCACGCCCTGCCTCCACGTACCTACTTCCTTTGTCTGCTGCCTGTGTGGGTATGGAGTCGTCGTGGAAGTCCGCATATGTTTTCCGTCTGTCTTGTCATCGAGTAACATTAAATGTTACTTTTTGTCTTTATTTGTAAATAATTTCTGTAGGCACATTTTTAAGGTGTGATTAATCACTAGTGATTGGCTGGATCTTATCTGAGATGAAATGCTCATTGTGGCGAAACAAAGTTGAGACAGAAGCAAACTGATGACGCGTCGCAATACCTCAGATCGACGAACGTATCTTGGGCGTTATTGTCAGGTGTATCAAGGCTGTTCTTTCCTCGAACATGTATTGCAAAGTCTTAGGACTGACCCTTTACTTTTAATTAGGTGCAATCGTCTACCATCTGTCTGCATGTACAAAGAATACGGGTTGTACGAATAATAGATTATTTCTAAAATGATAACTATACATTCAACAATACTGCGGATAACTTTAGCCTAATATACAATTACTAGATTGTAGGAAAATTAAATTATACGTGAAAAATATTGGCCCCTTTTTCAAGCTTTTAGGATCTCTCAAATCACAGCTCAGAAGTTTTTAATATTTGAAGTTCCTATTATACTGACATTTTTTTTCTTAAAATCCATCTTCAGTAAATGTGGAGGTTCAAAAAATCACACCCATTGATGAGAAGGGTTACAGGATCTTCTCTTCTCTTAACATAATAGTGGTAGAAGGCGCCATAAAATTATATTCTAATTAGCTATTGACAGTCACTGAGATGACATCGATGATTATGTAAAAATAGTATAATATGCTTTTAATAATATTTTCTAAGGTATTTATCGTAAAAAGGTAAATTTACAAATTTACAAATTCCCCTAAAAAAAAATTATAGGTGCCGGTGGCTCACACACCCCAGGACCTTCGATGATTTGTGACTCACTTCACTGAGTCCCCCCATCGTCTCTCTAAGTCTAGAGAAATATCCAGCTCTTGCAAACCTCAAAAGCACACGCAAGAAACAACAGAAGGAAAGGAATACACAGTCCTTTGGCTTTAAATTTTCCAAGAGGTCATTTTTTCTAGATTTGAGAATAGTAGTTTTTTTTTTTTTTTGGTAGTCTCTTCAGACAAAACGTAATATTTTGGAAAGACTAAAGCTTAATGAACGATTCATGGTGCATATAGACATCTGTCTTTAGTTTATACGATATTGAAGATGATGGCAAATTACGTTACTGCTTGATTATTGTTATATTTTTTTTTTAAATATATAAACATCTTTAGCTCCAATAGTGATATTTTTCAATATTCCTAAGGTTCTTTAGGCATATTTTTGCAAAATATTGCAAAATCTTAAGAATAGGCCCAACTAATGCTGGCTATGAGACAGCCACATGTGCTGCGAGATCTTTAAGCTCCACAGACCTGCCAGTATCGTAGGCGATGCACAAGAGGATCACGTGGAAAACCACGCGCCCAACATCACGGGTTCGCCAACGTGGGCCTTCCTTCCTTCCGTGCCCTTCTACACCACGCCTGAAAAGTTTTAGCTTTTTGCTTTGCCATTCTTTCGTTTTAGTCTTCTATTTTTGTTTTTTGCTTATTTTTGTATAATCCCTGTAGGGAGATGTTTAAGGCGTGAGGTCAAAATACCACACTAATGATGGCAAACACCATTGATTGGACGAGGATATAAAATGATTTTTATTTTCGACTCTCAAAACTTTATTTTAAAATAACTTGGAATTCCTTTTCACGGTTTCGTTGGCTTTTCAAAACCAGGAGCCCTTATTAGCAGTCATTAAATAAAATATATCGAAGTCCATATTACTATTAGGCAATATTTAGTTGACTAAAATGGACGAAACGAAAACCCTTAATTGTGTGATCACAGTTATCACATTTGACTTTTTTGCCCTTTTTTGTAA
The DNA here is from genome assembly GCA_930367205.1 of Acanthosoma haemorrhoidale. Classification (NCBI taxonomy): domain Eukaryota; kingdom Metazoa; phylum Arthropoda; class Insecta; order Hemiptera; family Acanthosomatidae; genus Acanthosoma; species Acanthosoma haemorrhoidale. The sequence continues at coordinate 71,706,237 of OV884011.1, forward strand.
TAATGGAAAATAGCTACAAGAGAACGATCTAGCCGAACAAGCTGCTACTAATTGGCTACATTAATTAGCGCTAGTTTGGCAGCTAATAGAAACTAGCAATAAATTTTTATACTGCAGTTTAGTAATTTCTGACCTATAATTATCACATATTGTTTTGCGCTATTTGGAATCAAAAGAAACGTGGAAATTATCCAGTAAAAATAATATGTTTGCTTAAATGAAGATTATTTTCTTATAGATGTTCTACGTAGATTTATTAAAAAGTATTATAAAAAATTGAGGGATTGTAGATCCAATGTTTGTCTCATCAGTAGCCAACAGTATACTCTTGACATAAATCACTACAGTAGCGGACACGGCATTTTCGCCATGTTGCCACACTTAGTTCCTACAATTGACGACCGGATCAGTTCAGCCTTTAAACTGCCAGTAGGTGGCAACTTCAACCCTCCCTTGTAGCCTAGTACCCCCCCCCCTTAAGCTCGATCACGTTGTCTGTCTCATTTGTTCTCTGTCCACGGCCTTTGAATGTGTTTTGGGACCTCTTTTGTTTTCGCTCTTTTATTTTTTTAAACGATATTGATCTGGAATTTAAAACGGGCGTTGCCTTGGGCTTGATTCATCATTTGGATTACGATTTCACACTGTGCTCACTTTTGTGTTAGTCCTTCTTATCATTGTTTGAAACAAATTATTGGGCTTAGATCTCTCGTAAAAAGAATTTGGGTTCTCAAACCAAAAGTGTTTTAATGAGTGTGTGGACATGTGCCGGCAAATTGGCTAATCCTTCGTTTTTGGAGAAAATAATTTTAAAAAACGGCAAGAAGTTACTGCAGAAATGTGTGGCGTAAGTCTAAGATAAGTACAAAGATTCTGCCAAGAATAGAAAAACTATCCCCCTTCTGAAGAAAAATTTATTTCCCCCCGCAAACGTTACAAAGGAGAAAAACTCCAAACCGAATTAAGTGACTTCGATAATTACGTTCTTTGAATGTATGCAATTAAATTTTACGAACGCTGTGAGTTTCCTACAGCCCAAAGACTGTTTTCTATTATAAAGGAAAAAATAGATTATTCAAGGAGGTTGAGATCAGCTCGAAGGCTATATAATAATCTCGGATTCAAATATAAAAGATCAAACGGTGGTGAAAATTCCTCCTCGAAAGACCGGACATCGCTTTGGCTCGTGCCAATTTTCAAAGAACAGTGCACACATTAAAGCGAATCTGTGAGACCGTGTGTACCTCGACGGGACTTAGGTCGATGAGCAACATTCACGACAATACATCTGGCAAAGTTCAGATTGATTAAAAGTACCAGTTGGGAAAGTTAAGTGCTTTATAATCTGTCATGAAGGTAGTAAAAAATGTTTTTTTGCCGGAATGTGTGTATTCTGTTCAAAGTCCTCTTCAACAGGTTATCGTGACGAGATGAATCAGTTTCATTCAACGAGTGGTTCACCACACGGCTTCATCTCAGCCTCGAGTAACCATCGGTAATTATAATAGACAATACACCGTATCACTCTGCATTTAAATAAAAATCCCTAATTTCCAACTGGTGAAAACAAGAGATAATTGAGTGGTTACAACGAAAAAATGTGATCTTCCCGCCAAAGTTGGAACTTCTGGCGAAGGTTAAATCTCTGAAGAAAAGGGTTGTATTTATTGTACGAGCTGGCTCTCCATTATCACCCCCATATTATTGCCGATATAACCCCATAGATCTGATATGGGCTCAGATTAAAAGAGAGATAGCTGAAATAAATGTTTCTTTTAAAATGAGCGATGTGGAGCTTTAACGAATGAAGCAACCAGTAATGTGACAGCAAAAGATTGGAAGAAACGTATTCGGCGCACTGAACAACTACAAAAGGAGAACTGGCCAAAATAAATTGTTAGGGATTATATCCTTGAAGCAATCATAAGTAATCTCAATGAAGATAGTACATCAGACGTCACAGAAAGTAATGATGAAGATTATTAATTATTGATTATATTAAAAAAACACGTTATTTTGGAAAAAATCTATTCATATTATAATTTTTGAATTATATTTTAAGAAAAAGAATAATTTTTGAAAGGTTGTAATTCGAAAAAAATGTTCGTTATCGAACATTTTTATTACCATCTTTACACCAAAATGTGTTTCAATTATTTTTATTCTAATCAGTTTTAATATTCGACTTGTTTGGTGTCAAGGGTAATCTATATATTAATATAATTGGTATTTATTCAGGAATAAAAAAACTACTATTCTCAAATCTAGAAAAAATGAACTCTTGGAAAATTTAAAGGCAAAGGACTGTGTATTCCTTTCCTTCTGTTGTTTCTTGCGTGAGCTTTTGAGGTTTGCAAGAGCTAGATAATCTCTAGACGATGGGGGGACTCAGTGAAGTGAGTCACAAATCATCAAAGGTCCTGGGGGGTGTGAGCCACCAGCACCTATAATTTGTTTTTAGGGGAATACGTTATATTGTTTAGATTTAACTGTAGTAAAATAGTTTATTTATATGTGTTTAAATTGATAAGCAATGAATATGGATATGGTAAGTAGAAATATCTATCCGCCAACTCATGATCTCAGCAAGACTACACAATCGATATATAATTAATAAACACAAATAATAAATAATGTTAAAATCTATTTTAACTCGAGTGCAGGAGGTGAACCAACAAATGCGATTGACGACTTTAGATAAAGTTGCAGTAATACAGATTACACTAACAAGCCGAGAAGTTCGGCATAATGAAGACGTATACGGTAACCATGAAACTTTATGTGTTATAATTATTTGAATGATGTGTAAAAAAACAATATGATTTGGAAATATTCTATCATGCTAAGATGACTTTGCCATTGCAAAAACACAGAAGGGTAAACTTTACTTACAAGAGAAAATAACATGTAATCAGCCATTCACTATTAGGGTGACTATTAGACTGTAATAGTTTTATTTCAGGCGACATCTTCGTGGTGTAGTGTCAGAGATAATCCCCTAATTTTGAAACGTGAATTGGTCCTTAGATGTTAATCCTATGAGGATTGTCGGTGCAAATTGACTACAAAACCTGTTGGGATTCTGATAAACTAAAAAAATAAACAATATGTAGGGTTTTTTTTTCACTTTTTAGGTTGAGAATGAGGTCTGAAAATAACTCCCGAACATTTTCATTGTTTGCATTAATGTGCATTTTTTATTAGTCGGATGGTTTAATTTCTAAAATGAGATGAAAAATGATTACTGCTTGCGTGTCTTATAAATTTGCTTACAGCCGGTTTTCAGCCCCAAAAAAAAGAAGAGTTATGGCTTTTTTCACACGATTTTTTTTTATAGCATTACTGTCAAAATATATGACATGTAAGTAAATTCATCTCTTAATAAAAATCTTGTATCATAACTGACTATAATAACAACAAAACAAAGCATAATAACCTAACAGAATAGACACTAGAACACAACGTTACTCTGTCGGACTCAAAAATTTCTGTACCAATGATTTAAAAAAAAAAATGATTACCCTAAAACTATATAGAAAAGTAGAAATGTCGCAGAAAACAAAGAAGGTTGTTTATAAAAAGATATTAGATTCCTGTCAATACTGACATATTTCTTCAGCCAGTCAAGAACCCTCTCATAAACCAACTGATATGCTCAACTCCAAGCTACAGAAAAAGTTATAAAACTCGAAAATATATGGATTTTACGTGGAGGTCCCATTTGATATTGAGAAGACAAGTAAAATATAGCCATCTCCATGAAACATGATTAGGTGACAGTAATTAATTGCTTAAAAAGAAAGTATATGATTTTTGTTTTTTAAACTGATTACAAAAAGTCATAAAAATTCTCATTAACAACATGTACTTATATTTAACTCTAACAATGATTTTTTTTTGGAGATATAATATTTTGGATGGTAATCTAATGATAGAAATAAAACAAACAAAGCATTCCTCCCCCTACCCGTCTTTTACGTTACATGTCACCGGCTGTAAGGAGAATCGTCTATGTGAGAAGTCTGTTGTTCCTTGAATTAGATCTGTGACCCTTCTCTGTCCTTGACGACCAAAATGAGGGCCTGCCGTAAATAATAGCGTTGCATACCAGAACTGCCAGAGCCCGGAAAAAGGAAGACATGGGGCCATGACCTAGGGCCATGGGCGGGCTTTAGCGTGCAGGATGGCGGTTTGTAGGCGTAACACAGTCCAGAAACAGAAGAATATCATCGTCATTTTGTTTCTCATTACATTTATTTAGATTGCTCACCGGAGTGTTTCTAATGATATTGAAAAAACTTTACAGTATTTTGAAGAAATATATTAAATTTTATTTAATACACAATTTCAAATCTTATAGATTTATTTTACTAATTTAATATTTGGTGCCATGTGCAACCACGTGGTCGGAAGCACTTTCCAGGCATAAATTACATTACAATACATAAAACACGACTGGGTGTTGGGGCTCACCTTCTGATTACAATGTGGTAGGACCTACTAATTTAAAACTAATCCATTTCTTAATATATTTTCTTCGCTAGGGATAATAGGTCCAATTACCGACTGTCACTGGGGGACTTTTGATGTCCGAACCCTCTCTGAGGAATGCATTCTTTATTTAGGTGGTCTTGTGTGAAGGAATCGTCGGCCTGAGCAGCTCTCTTCTACTCTGTTTCCTTGCTTGTAGATTATTTCGAACGGGTACTGGAGTTTTCCGGCTGGAAGTACATCCTTTCTGTCGGTTTGATGAAGAGTCCAACATTGGAACAGGTAGCATGTCCTCTTCGAGGCATTACACTTACTTAGTAGGACTCATAAACTCACCAAATGATTGACGTCTAAATATGCTTTATTGAATGTTTGGGTCGAAAGGACAGGAGCCGTGCCGACAATGTTCTTGCTTACTACTATGTTCACAATAGTTTTGTATGCTGAATTTAGCTGTACATAAATATTTAGTAAGCCGGGGACCAATTATCTTTGGATATAGCTCTTCCAACAGTGTGCACTCCTCTATGAACATTGATTTGTTGGATTGGAAAGTAGCCCCACGAATTGTCTTTAATTTTAATTTTTTCTTTGAGAGGATTATGCGTCTAACAACTAGCTTTTGATTGTATGTTTTAAATAGTGGTGGGGTTCTTGTCTAAGAGGTATTTGTCGGTGAACTGAATTGTTGAAGAACATCATTGAACAAGCAATAACTAATTCCACTAGTATTTCAAGTTGACTACATGAGAATTTACTACACCTCTTGAATAAATGCAGAATCTGTAAACATTTATATAATACACATGTATAATGAGCAGTTTCGTAATTTTTCTTTCTAAAGGATTTGGTCTTTTAAAATCATCCCAAAAATTCTTTAATTAGTTATTTGTTTATAAACTATTTTTTAATCATCCCTAATTATCAAATTTCTTAATAAATGAAAATAACTTGCTAGATACTGCTGAATTTTGTCTTTGATTTTGAAAGAACAATGTACATAATAAATAGATGCTTTCTTGTGCTCCAAATGGCCAGACATACCTACAGCATTACATAAGTGCATTGCTCGACTCAAGCTTACTTACTCTTTATAGTAGTCAGCCAAACTTCTAACTTTTTGTTATTTCTTGACATTTTTAACAGATATTTGTATTCCTTATTATATACAATTGTATGATATTAACACGACTATTTACCTTGAAAATTTTTTACTTTTAACTTGAAACTACATTTCCCCACTATTATGGTTTGATTTTTTTAATTTTACTTGTGCATATTGTTATCCCTTATTATTGACAATTTTATGGTACAATTATTTATAATAAGTAACTCAATATGTTGCAACATGCATACACACCCTATTTATTAGTCAAGTGACAATATTTTGGCTCTTGGCACGGTTGTATATGCAATAAAATTCCCAGATGGCTTGAGTAAAGTATGCAAAAATGTTTAGTTATTTACATAAAACAAAATGAATTGTGGAAAAAATTAAGTTAATTCATAAATAGGGTTAAATTGAGTGTTTTGGGGATTAATATAAATAATTTAATATTTCAGAGTTAGTATTAGTTTAAATAGGTTACTATTTAAGAGAGCCTTGAATATATATATCTCATATATTCCCTTTCTTAACAATCCACTTTTTCTGTTTGACTTGGATCTTTAGTTTCAAATCTCTGTGGGATCAATGATTAATGCTGGTTTTGGAGAAGAAGACAATGTCGGCATACATACTACAAACCATCAGTGTCCACACAGTTGAGCTTATCAAAGCATATGTAACCCTTTACCTCGGCAGTTCAGTAGCCTTCTTTTTCATGATGTGATGGTGATAGCTTAAGAGGAGTATTTTGCTGACATTTTCCGTTGATGTTTCCGGCTCCTTCCACCAGAGGGGTCCTCTTAGGTGGTTGCTAATTCCTATCAATATCACAAATTTACCTAAAACACCCATTCCTTCGGGTATAACAGGGCTCAGTTTGGTAAGTGGTGCAGACTGCAATAAGTAGGAGATGGGAAAACATACTGGTTTTTGATCTTGAACTTTTTTTTAGGTTAAGTAGGAATCTAGCTTAAGGAGATTGCTCACTGTCAGTTTTTTCAAGTTTGATGAAAAATCATCTGCTGCATCCTTATCAATTGTAGCTCACAGGTAAAGGAGCAGCTGAAGTGGCATACTCTCTTATCTTCCTTAATTGGTGATCACCATTTTCTAAGGTGGGATTTTCCCTTTCTGATATCTATCATTGTGCTCTCACTGGGGTTTATAGAGAAACTTATTTCTTTTAGAAGTTTCTAGACATTGCTGACAACTGTCACTGCAGATTATATAGCATCATCATTATCATATATGGACATGGTAAGAACAATGCTATCCTAGTTATTCTTGAGTTTATAACCGTACCGGTTGATGAATTGGGGGTCAGAGTAGTTTGTAGAGATAGTCGATAGACAAGTAGAAAATAGTTGGGGAAAGAGGGCCACCCCAGGAAAAGCCTCTAAACACAGAGATTGGCCCAGTTTTTTTATTACATCCATAATTAATCTTACTAATGTTATGGGTCTGAAAATCCTTTTTTTAATGCCATCTAATAAATTAATTATATGTTAAGTGCTGATTGTGGACTAATAATTTGATAACTCAATCCAAAAAATATTGTAGGTAGACAAAGTTATTCATTTATCAAATTAATTAATTAATCACATTAATTCATGTAGATTGCTATATTTTTCATGTCTTCCTTACATCAAATTTGATGTCTCTAGTTAGAGCAGGAAAATCACAAAGACTGGGACAGAAAGACTGACCCCTCTAAGCACAGGGACTATAACTTCTAATAATAGTGGGGTATTCACCTTAATAAAAACTGACATTGGGGGTTTCGAATTTTGAAAAAACAAAAAACACTTTTTGTACTCTAAATTGTAGACAAATAATTTCCTTAGATAGGTTTATAATCTCTTGTTTATTAATTTTTATTCAAATAATCTCAATCAACATTTATATTATTATATTAATTGGCAGTATATTAACCCTTTCCCCAGAAGGTCCATCAAGAAGATACCTGAAGGTGTGAAACCTTGACTTGTTGAATGTGATTTTATATAAGTAAAAATAATAACTTATAAACTAGTGGCCTAGCTAAGAAAATTATTTATCAACAATTTATAATAAAAAATGCCATAATTTATAGTGAATTCCAAGAATTATTAGGAAATATTTAAAGACCTCTGAAAGTTTTTAACACTAACATAAGATTTATAACATTCTTGATTAATTAAAACTACATTTATTTGACAGTTTTCAGATTTAAATTACAAATTTGTACGTATTTTTTACATACTTTGAATATATGCAATGGTCTTCTTCAATTATTACATTGGATTTGTAAAGCTAGTTTAAGATTAATGACTAGGCTGTTCGCCCAATGTGATAAGGAGTAAATTGAGAGAAGTGAAAATAAAATATAAAAATAAAAGTTTAAATTCAAACAAGTGTGAGAAACAATGTGTGTGTCCCGTTGACCATTAGAGGAGTGTATCAGTAAATGGATCGACAGAGAGAGACTGTAAGCATCAGTTAGTTAGGGTTGTTTGTTGGGAAAATGGCTAAAGAGAGAAGTTTGGAGTTTTTTACAGTTTCCAATAGTTCAAGATATTTGGCAGGAGGGTCCTCAAGTGTATATGTAAGAACTTTATGCGGCGACTGTTATTATGTGAAGGATGCAGAATACACAGGAGAAAGTTGAGGCAGCATTATAGTTTGGAACCTCAGGACCAACAAAACGCACTACTACAAGACAAATTGAATGATGGAAAATGTGTGAATAACTCAAAAACTATATGTCTTATTTTATTTTATTATATTAGGTTGTCAAGGACCTACCTAAAAGTAAAAATACTAATTACAAATTTAATTGATTTTTGTTTTTATAAGTAATTATAGAAAATATTACAATATATTATAGTGGTATTGAATTTAACTTAATAATAAATTTTACCTGATATTTAAATACTCATTCACCTTACTTTGACCCTCTTAACCTTTTAGGGTGGTAAAGTTAACATAGTGAACAAGTGAAGTTAATATTATGGTGCACGAATTATAACAAATCCTAAAAATAATGTTTACACGAGCTGACACTTTGTAATGTGTTCAGTTATACCACACTCATCGCAAGATAAAGAAAATGTCCTTTTCCTTTCCCTATATATTGTACCCCCACCATGAACAAAAGCCATTACTCTTTTTCAGACTTATGTAATGTAAAACTGTTCTTCTGTTAAGACTTCTCACAACTCATATCTCGATCCCTCAGTCATGCCTTGCCTGTGTAAGTCTTCCTTACTCGTTCAGTGCCTATGCCAAAAAAAAGAGAGCTCCTTCCACCTCGGGACCGGTACCAAAGAGAGTTCCCTAATTTTGTTTTTTATATCACCTTGTTATAAAATTATATCAAATATAGATTCTGATAACGAATCTAATTACATTACACTGTCTGTTTATATATACTGTAGTTTCGTATATTTTACAATGCAATGTTCATTGATCATACTCTGGTACTACATAAAGGTACAACAGTGATGGGGATCACCTTATAAACCATAAAAAACTAACAAACAAAATCTTATTCTAATTTTCCTGGACAGTCTCTAGCCATCGATGGGAGAAGGGTGGTGGGGGTTATAGTGTTAAACACTGGGTTTGTTAAGTGCTGCAACAAGTCAAAAAACTTGATGTGTCTCCGATAGATTAACTCACCCATGAACAGCACAGCAACCAACAGGTGCAGGTAGGTCTGCGTTCTTTAATCTCTCAAGAGAGGTATGTCTGGTCAGTTTTCTCATACCATTCTAAAATGTTTATCAAATTCCATTATTCTCAACCAAATTAATTTTATCTTACATATTTTATGATGGTCAGAGCTTTTGAAATGGGAGGATTTAAATTAGATCCAGTATTAGTAAAAAAAAAGGCTATTAATTTATAAATAAACATAATTCTAAGAGATAAATTAAGCTGGATGAAATGCTTAGATTCGAAATGATTTAATGTATAGAAGTATCATTAATAACTAAACATATTATTTATTTTCAATGCATCAAAATACAGGCAATTTATTACATAATATTTATACATATATTACAGGATTGTGAATTTACAATTTACTTACATCATGGAACTAACTATTCTCCACTTACAGTGCACAATAAAATTACATATATAATAATGTTGAAAATACACCTACTTGAGAGAGAGAGAACTTATCGGAAAAATAAAACATGCATTTGGTGCTAGTTGTATTATGAATTGGTGTCCATGTTAATTACCTTTATGCATAAAATTTATGGCATTAACAAATATTATTTATCACCAAATTTTGTTAGTGCTTCAGGATGACTACTTCGATGTCGAAAAAATCAACATTATCATAAAACATAAATAAAGCTTTTGGCAGACACATTATTGTTCTGTGCATAAAACAATTTTCACTATCAAAATTAAGGATTTAAATTGTTTTTTTTTTAATATAAATCGGTATCTTTTGAAAAAATATAAAGAAGTATCAGCAACAATATCCACTAAAAATATTAACTATTATCACATAAAAAATAACTACCATCACTTAATTACACAAGAAAATTTTTACTAACAAATTTCAAAATACGTTAGAAAGTTATTAAGTTCTGTGGACTATTAAAGTGATAACATATAGAATTATTTAAAATGTGAAATTAATATGTACTTAATTTTTAAATAACTACACACACATTTAAACATTTTGAAGTTTTTGTTTTTTCCCTCCAGCTGGCACTTGATTAGAGTTTTTTCTTTTACCATTCCTGTAACCACCATTCCTAAAATGTTGGTTCTTAATCTTTTTCCTATTTTTTCTTTCCATAAATTTATGTAGTTCGTCTAATTCCTTGGTGGAATCTATCAACTTGAAATATTCCATCAAATACGTTGGCCCTTCACATCCTGATTCCTTCATAGCAACAAGAATGCTTTTCATTGTCTTAGTCTTCATATCACCAACGGTGAAAAATGTAAGTGCCTTTCCAGGCATACCTGCTCTTCCTGTACGACCTATGCGATGTATGTAAGACCCCACTGATGGTGGGAAATCATAATTTAAAACTAATTTCACACCTGCGAAATCAATACCCCGTCCCATCAGATCAGTACAGACGAGAATCCATAACTGGCCCTCTGTAAATGCTTTCACAGTGTTGTCCCTCTGAAGTTGAGTCAGGTCCGAGTGCATAGGAGCAGCTTTTAATCGATCAGCAATGAGCTCACGGCTAAGCTTAGTTGCCCTTTCTTTTGTACTAACAAATATCAGCATAGGAAATTGTATTCCTTTCGATCTAAGCTGCCGCCAGGCCACTTTTTTACCATTGTCGTCATGGCTAGCAAAGACTAATGTCTGATGAACATTATGAACAGGAGTGTTTCTATGACCAACTGTGACAGATACTAACCTTTTAATATTCTTCTTACACCAAGCAGCTACCAGTGGGGTGTAGGTTGCACTAAACATAGCTTTCTTGATGTCTTTATTATCACAACTTAACCATATTTCAGCAAGTTGTTCACGAAAACATTCACCTTCTCCAACTTCAAATAATTTATCAGATTCGTCAATAACTAGCCACTGAACAGTACTCAATGATACCGTATTGGTATCTTGCTTTAATAGATAAATTAGCTTGTTGGGTGTACTGATCAATATATCAAACTTTTGAGAAAACTTGGGTCCTATCCGGCCCTTGCCAACTTTGTCAAGAAAATGAGGCTTTAAATCAGTATGTTCGGCTAGTATCATGCATTCTTTATAAGTTTGCTTGGCCAGCTCTCTTGTAGGACACAAAATCAATGCTCTGAAACCTTTACGACATGGTCTTTTTAAATTTCCTAAGATAGGTACGAGAAAAGCAACAGTTTTACCTGAACCTGTAGGTGCACATGCAAAAACATTTCTACCACTCATCATCAGTGGTATGGTTTGCATTTGAATTGGAGTCGGTTCTTTATACCAAGCCTTGATATTGGTAATAATATGTTCACTAATACCATGTAGGCCTAATTCATCAAATGTTCTAACTGGAGGAGGCACACCCTTCCCTTTAACCTTAATTTTATGATCGTTTCTGAATCTTGAGACTTCGTCTTCCCTATCAAAATTATAATCATCCTTGGAACCACTTGCCTGAGATTCCTCAGACTTGCAAGGTTTATCAATCACTTGAGGGTCGTCCATGCGGAGCACATTCATCGTGTACTGGAGTTAATTAGCACTAGTCGATAAACAATTCGGTAAGCGCACATGAAACTGTCTACTAAACTGGAACAATGGATAAACACAGACTGACAACAATAAACAATAACAGTGTCACGTGTGGGGAAAGTCAAAACCTCCCTTCTGCTCGCAAAAACATGGAGATCGGCGTTAAAAGAATAATAATAACTTCATAGAGGTAATAGTTCTGTGTTCTTGTCAACAACTCCGATCACTGTGGTGTCTGGTGAAATAAATTTTGATAAAAAAAAGTTTTGTAATGGATAATATTACAAGGAAAATCAGGTTGCATTTATGTGTTTAAAATAAACTTATTCGTCTTATAAAATGTAATGAACAACACAATGTTTTCAACAATTATTCCATTCATATTTTTAAAAAAATAAATAAAAAGTTTGATTTCTTTGACTTTCTTAACTTTAATAAATCACTCTTATACTTTAAACCAATTTGCACAATATAAAGTAAGTTAAATCGGCATACATACATTTCGGATAGTTGAACGTTTATTTAAATTTTCTCAGTGGTTGGAATATTATTCACTAATTAAAACATTATTCAATAATGTTAAGGGGAAATTATTGTAGAGAGAAACAAAACTCAGTGATTTTTAAAATGCTTTTAAAGAATAAGTCTTGTTGAAATATTTTAAAATTCTAGACCACCTGCGCTCTTATCTCACCTACTTCAATATACTCACAGTACGTTTACCATTTTACGTATTTTGCGAAAAGTTTTATAGTTATGCAATTCATTTACTTATACTATTTATTTCCTTTTTTGGATTTGTTTCTCTTTCTGAAACCACCGTTTTCTTCTGCAGCGTGTTTGTGTGTTCTGTTGCTAGTGACACATAAAAAACTAGTGTTGTGGCAGCATAATCTGTATATGTGTACATTTTTATATGAATATGTAGTTATTTTTGTAACCCACATTAGCATGTTGAAATGAACCTAGTTCATTATTGGGCGAGTGTGAACCATTTGCACACAGTAGTTCATTATTGCGGGCAATACAGCCAACTACTTTGTTCTTGACCGTCAGGACATTTCAGTTGTATTTTTAATTGTAACGAACTGTATACATATTGTTTTATTTTGTTGGTTAATCAAGTTCATGGAAATAATTCATGATTACTGAACACTTTTTTCATCGTCACTAAGGCAGTCTGGTAGTAGGAGGGCAGCAATAAGGATTTGGAGTTTTTGAAGTCCATATGGTGAAACAACCATTTTTTTGGACTTTGCAGATATTTTGTGTGTATATGGTGGCTACGTTTAGTCACCGTGGATTTAATTTTCGAGAAGCCATGTGGTTATATTTGCAATAGTACGGAAGCACAAGGTGTAACTAAGTTGGTACAGATGCCGTTTCTTATTTAGACTTTCGCAGTCGCATTGTTATTATAATGAGTTAATTTTTAACAATATTAGACAATTTGAACATTTTTGACCGACAACGTTTAATTCAAGGTCACTGAGAATTGCTTTTTCTATAAACTTAATATAGCTACAATATTTAAATAAAACACATTTAAAAATCGGTCCTATTAACCTCAAAGTGTCCCTGAAAATATCCCAAGACCTTGACGATGCAGTGCATTCTTTCACTACTCTGGTCCAGGGGTCAGCTTAGGAGGAGACATCGTCTCGCCACCGTCATCCGAAAACTTACAATCGAAATCGTTTACCCCAGGATCTCAAAGACCTAATCCAATCCAAACGCTGCTCCAGAACAGTATGGCAAAGATCCCGACATCCTGCTGATCGCCGCTCATTAATATTAAAAACCTAATTTTATTCCTATTATTGGTTCTTAAAGCTAGTAATTTTAGAAATCATTATCGAAAATATCTCCTGAGCTAACAGTTAAGAGAACTAGTAAATTAGAAACACACTCCATTGAAAATGTTTTTGAGTGTCGTTTTCACAGACTTTTCAGTATTTGTAACAGTGCGTTGACTCGTTAGTAGAATGAAGTTCATACATAAATTATTATTATTAAAACTTTTAAACTATTAAAACTCTTTAGCCAAAACCACTTCACTTGACACAGCAACACAAAGTGCCCATAAGATCAAAATACTAGTTGGTTTGGTGGATGCCACGAGGCCACCTCCACCTTTGGCACCGCTCTGGATTGACAGGAATGAGATGGGATAATAAAGTGTTAGCACAGGGATTGAAATGGCCAGGGAGACAGGAATGGGAGTCCTGATAGCTAGAGGTTAGTAGGTCTTGGATGAATGGAAGGAGTTCAGTGTGGAGGGTACAGTTGTTGACAGTTGCATTGGCTATCTTGCGGAGGATTCTGAATTGCAGGAATTCGATGCGAAGGATATTTGAGGGCTTGTCTCATAAATTATTATATGAAAAAAAGATATATCATCATATTATTTCCTTTGTGCTTATTATTATACTTATATGTATTAGGTATGTGAATGACTGCAACAATAATCAATGACTTTAATACTTTTTTGAATGAGTAATTAAATGAGCAACTAATCACCAAACGTTAATGGAAAAGTTCAAATCCAAAGATATTTCCCCTAAGGTCAAATTTACATAAGATAGATAGAAAGAGAGAGAGTGAGAGAGAGAGAGATAATATTTAAGAAAGGAAAAGTTTTATTTTTTAATACAAAAACGATTCGTTAGTTTTTCAACAGTTATGCGTTTTTGTCCATCATTACCTGTTACAACATTGTGAGGTATCTCTTTCTCCATGGAGATGGCAAAGAATCACTACCTAACCTTGATCATAACTCTTTGGTTTTGCTCAGAGTAATTGGTGTGTTTGTTGTCAAACTATTTTAGGGAATATAATCATTTTAGAGGCTCTTCCTGTGCTTATTTTGATTTATGATTGGTAAGTCGTTAGCTGCCACCCTAAATTATTATTTTAGATTATGGATTATTTGGCAATAATTTATCTTGTATCGTATTGTTCATTTTTTTTTTTTTTTATAAACAAACTAGATCGTTATGATATTTGCTCATGTACCATACATAAAGCGAGTGTAACTAAAGTTCTGTAGTTATGAATTATATACTTTTCATCAGTTTATATCAATTGTAAACACTAAATATGTACTAAGAGCATAAGGGAAATTCTATCCATGATTTGTAGTAGTGGTAAGTAGATCTTACGTTTTATCTACAGACCTGGTTTTCTATTTAGTGCTCATGGTGGGCTTTGAATTCGCTAACAATTATTTCCCCAAGTCTACTTACTTGGAGCTGCTCTTAACTTAGTAAATTGTTCCAAAGTTAAAAATGTCTAGCCTCTGTTGTAATATTATTTGAGGCCTATCTTGTTATGAATTAGTAAAAACTGTTCCCAAGTATTCACATGTGAAGCTTTACTTCTTAATAATCTTCACTCTAATTATTGGATACAAAAAAAAGTGAGGGAATCCTCTAAAAATCAACTCCGAAGTGAATGTATCAAAATATTTAGTACATTTACAAATCGCAGCGAAGTGTGGATTTTATAAAAGAGAGTAGTTTTAAAAAATATATTGACTGATGTATTACAAAATCAAAGTTAGGTTAATTTTTTACCTATTCTATAATTTTGACATTTTATATTGGATTAATCATATTTTTAGCATTGCTAGTTAAACTTCAAAGAAAAATTGCATGTTTCTGAGCTAACATATTGATAGTTTAGTGTCCTTACATAATTATATTATTTAAGTGTAAATTAGTAATGTATATTTTTATCTAATGATTGAGACCTTTGATTTGATACATAACTTATGATTGCAATTATTATTTTACCTATTAAATGGTTAATTGATGACCCTTGAATCGTTTTTTGTGGTTGGTGTATTATTTTTCATTGGATTTCTTGAAAAATAATGAAAGTATTGGGTCTCTCCTGGTTATTAATTTACTTAAGATGCTTTTTTTGCTAAATTCAGGTATCATCAGGACTTTCCAAGGTACTTAAATTCAATTATCTATATATAACCCCATTTTGTTCTCAGAATAGACATATCACAAGAATGCTAATCCAAAAGCTCCCAGTTAATTATTTGATAAATGAATTTTATTCAATGCTTTTAATTACCTGACAGTATAATTTAATAATAAATTTTTTCTCACTTTTGAAGTATTGATAATGCCTGAATTTTGCAAAATGTTAACCTGATAAATTTATATAAAAAAAACACCTTAATTTATTATAAGAGGCCTTAATTTATTTTATTTAAAAATAAATAATATAGAGAAGATATTATTGCCCTTTGTTTGGAATTTCATAATCCCAGCTTCCAATCCCAAGCAATCCCACAACCCTTCAACAATCCCAGCAGTCCCTCTAATCAAACTGCTGACTGACAGTAGACATAGAAACAAATGCATCATTAAGAAAATAAGAGATTTTGATTTTGAAAGAACCAGCTAAAGGCCAAAATTTGAAATATAAAATGAATATAGAATTTATAAATAAGCACTTTCTGCAGCTCAGTCTCATCAAATGCTGATTTCAGATCTTACTAATACTCCATAATATGTCCAACACTGCCCAAGTAGGAAGTATAATCAGCACTTGCTAATGGCTGTATGAGCTTTTGAAAGTCCTTTTGTGCATTATAAATATAGTAGTGAAAAAATAATCCAACTAACTCACATTAAATGATATAAAAACAGATCTTGAATTAAGTTTTGTAAATAAAATAATTATCATTAACTCATTTACAATTAAATTTTGTTTTTATTAAAATAATTATTGTCTTTTTGAATGTTGTTAATTTATTTTGTGTAAGTAAACATCAGTTTAATCTAAATATTGGAATACTGAAATACTATAATTAAGATGAAATAAAGCAAATGGATTTTAATAAACTAAAACCAAAATTCAATCAAATTAAATTAAATTTTAATTTAAAATTAAGAAAATTGAAACTAAAACTTAACTTTATAAATAATGTTAGAATTAAAGAAGTTAGATTGAGATCGAATCTAAAATAAATAAAAAAATAGTTTGGTTTGAATTAAATTTATCTACTGATAAGTATGTGAGTCTCACCGTTCATATTTAATTTCTTATATCCCAATGTTAACAACAGCATTATTATTAGCAAAAAAATTGACTGGACAGATTCAGATATTCATGGTTTTAATTCTTGAGAATATTCGCAAATATACTATAGGTAACCTTAGTTAATTTTTGTTGAACTAATTCATGATCTAAACTAAAACTTGAAGAAAAGTTTGTTTATTTAGATTATACTGAATTTATAAACTAGCCTCTAAAATTAGAATTGAAAAAAATTAGTTTAATTGTTGTGCTTATCTATTTAGAAATAAAATAATCATGACTAAAGACTAAAATTTTAATGAAAGCCTATTTTTGTTTATTTTTACTTAATAAGTAATTTAATGTTTCTTCAATCCAATAATGTTAGCCTTGCCCATCACTGTGTGTAATTGAGATAATGTTTAAAATACCAATGGCGATGACAAGCCAGTGAATTTTCATATTCTAAGCAAGTATTTGTGATTCAGGGTTTCACTTAATTTTTTTTTTTTAAACCCATATCTTACATGATTTTAAATGAATAGTTTTCATTCATTAGTTGGAGGGTGTTGCATCAAAGAAATATACATCTACTACTTCCCTTCATCTCCAATTTGCCGTGAAATGTTAGGGCAATCATCGGAAACAAATCCTTTTCACCTCTGCCACACGATTACTACTTATCTTTGTTCCCCCTAATAGCAGTTCCGTATGTGTCACGATCTCAACATTTTATCCCTCTTACACCCCCTGGAATTATCAGACCCACCCGTACAATACATTACATTAATCACATTAAGTATCTTATAATAGTATTTACTGTGAGGACTGCAAACTAAAAATTTACTCCTTAATCCATGTCTGATTTGGCATGAATAAAGACTAAACAGTCACAATAGACAGTTGTGTTTATTACAATGAAATCACACTACTTATAATATCCTCCATTCAGTTCCTGTTAAATGTTTAATTTAAGCAATTATAGTTTTTATAATTTATTACTTAAATTTTATACTTAAATTAAATTGGTAATTCTATATTTTGTTTGTTTCAGTTTGAACATATTATTGAAGTACATGAAGATTGATTTAACTTCATATTTAGTTTTATTTGGTATACATTTAGACTGAAATGATATTTGAATAACAGTGGAAAGTGGATATTCATTAGGATGTCTGTGTTCTTGCTTAATCCGGATAATGACGTGATCATAGACTCTCCATCGGAGAGCGATTCCGGAAATGGGCAAGCCCTCACGGATGCTTCTCAAGCACTTCTTCATTTCTGGCCGCAGATGACTGAAGAAATCAGGCAGATTGAAAATATGGATGTGCGTTGCCAAGCATTGCCCCTTGCCAGGATCAAGAAGATAATGAAATTGGACGAGGATGTCAAAATGATATCTGCTGAGGCCCCTGTCCTCTTCGCCAAAGCAGCAGAACTGTTCATACAAGAGCTAACTTTAAGGTCGTGGGTACATACTGAAGACAATAAAAGGCGCACCCTGCAGAGAAACGATATTGCGATGGCCATCACTAAGTATGATCAGTTTGACTTCCTAATCGATATAGTGCCTAGAGAAGAGGCAAGACCTGGGGGTGGAAGGGGCCCAGTGTCCCTCGACCAGGTGCAGTACTATCTGCAGCTGAACCAGAGTGGAGGGCAGCAGGCACCACAACAGGATGAAGAGGATGAAGGGGAGCGACAAGTGCAGATCCTTCAGCAGCCGATGTCTGCCGAAAGTAAACCTGCCATCCAAGTGCTCCAGCAGATAGTAGGACCCAATGGAGAGATACAGCATGTCCCTGTTCAGATGTCGGACCAGCAGATGGAGGTGATCCGTGTCCAGGGCTCGAGTGCTGCCCCTTTAGTCCTCTCTCACCCGCAGCTCATCCAGCTCAGGCAGCAGAACCCTGTCTTTGTACAAGCACCAACACCACAGAACTAGCAAAGGAAGGAGTATACTATACAATAGACTTTGTTTTATCTTTACACACTTTGTAACAATTTGTAACTGTTCGATGTAAAATATATTATTATTAATATCTAAGTCAATAAAATCTCGAAAGAAAGGTGTAAAAACTGTAAATAGTATTGTATAAATAGTGCTTTTTAATGTTGTTATGACTATTTATTATTAAATATTAACACATTTATGAATCCCATTTATAATAGAAATTTTTTTAAATCTTTTGGGGTAATGTTTTCTATTAAAACATATGTTTTATACCTTTCAGGGATTTAAAAATATTACAAATAAATTAGCGATTTAACAAATTATTGTTAAGTGATGATATAAAGACTAAAATTGGAAAGCAAATTTACACTACATTTTTTGTTATAAGTATACTATTAATTAGAAGTTTATTATTGTACAAATTAAGAAAATCATTGGTTCAGTTATCAAATTCTTATATTATGAATTTATTTATTATTTTCAGAAAAATGCTCATTATTTTTGGTTTAAAATACAATTTTATTATATACAATATTAAACAGGGTTTAATATAAATTAAAGCAGGACAAAGTTGTGCCCAGCTTCCTCTTGGAATCGTGTAAACCTGTGTCTCTGATAGATAGTCTTACCTTTCTAAGGATATTATAAGATAATTTAATCATTTGAGGCTCTAATCTCCTGGACTGGTACTTCTAGTGTGTTCTTTATTCAGTCTGTTAGAGTTTTTCACTGTTTTCTTTACAGACACTGCATTTATCAAAATGTTTAGAAAACACAAATGGAGATTGCAAGGCTACAATTTAGTATTGAACTCAGGGATTTCTAAGAGGCAGCATTATCTCTGCATCTTGTATGGTTGAGAACAAATCCTGGTAGTAATTGCCCATTGACCCTTCCTCCATTCAGTTTTATGCTGTAGTTACCTTTACCAAAATGTGTTCTGTTAAAGTTTCTATCATTTTCAGTGAAGATTCAAAGCACATCTGCAAATTTTGGTATAGCGGGTTGAGGGCTTGAGATTCCTGTCATTCTAGTAAAGCTATCTATGACTACTTTAACTAACCCTTATTATCGACCAGCCGAGTTCCCTTGAAAAAAGAATGGGCTCAGGAAATGTCCAAAACTGGACAGTGGTTATATAACTACAATTTATTCCATGAAATAGTGAGACAATAATAAAATTGTTAATACATAAAAAATGTTGATCTTACAACTATTCTTGAATGACTCAATCTATAAGAAAATTCAGTAGTCATAAAGTGGGTACGTACTTCAACACGATCCTTTTATTATCTTTAGCCATTTGTGCAAAACGAGAGCCGGTAGTGTGATTCATTTTTAAGTTGGGCACCATTTAGAAGAACCACATTACCAGAAAGTTGTTTTTCTTCCACCATTTTCGAATACCCGTGAAATAAAGTCACTTCCTCAAATGGGACTTGAAACATCAACGCATTGGCAGGCACATGATTTTTATAGCTTCAATATTTCTCAACACTTGGTACCCAACAATAAATAGGAATGGATAAGTTTAATATTAATGGGTACTAATAGTTTTTATTAAAACCAGGAATGTTAGCTCCATTTTGGGCAACTTCTTGAGAACAGGACTGAAATATATGTGTTATATATGTATAGACAACAGCCTATTGCTTGCCGTTTCTTACCTATGCCCTGTAGGTATCTTTTATCGCTCAATTGAAGGGCCTTGTTTTTGAGGAAAACAAAAC
This sequence comes from Acanthosoma haemorrhoidale, assembly GCA_930367205.1. Lineage (NCBI taxonomy): Eukaryota > Metazoa > Arthropoda > Insecta > Hemiptera > Acanthosomatidae > Acanthosoma > Acanthosoma haemorrhoidale. The sequence continues at coordinate 71,726,750 of OV884011.1, forward strand.
CTCTAAGCAGCAGTTTGGTCAATTTCTACTCTGTGATTAGTATTAAAGTGAAAAAAATGGTCTTGTACATTCCAGTACGTTTAAAAACGATACTATTTATTGAGTTACAGCTTTGAGGAGGGTATGGTAACTAACTGGACGGAAACTAGTACTTTTTCTTCAGCTATTGATGTTTAAATAAAATTTTAAGCTTTTCATATTTTTTTTTAAATATTTAAAAGGTGATAAGGTAGTAGGTATATTTGTTGTCTTTTCTATTTATCCTGAATTCTATTATTGTTCAATAAGGGATTATTTAGAGAACACAGATTGTGATGTCAGTTTTAATTGTTTCATTTTATTTCCAAGTAAACTATTAAATTAAACAATCATTAAATAGTAATGTTTTTATGTATTGTTAGTTTAGTTATTTTAGTGTGTTCTTTAATCATTTATTTAAATGGTTATTTTTTTTTACCTGATAGCAATAGTTATTGTTATGTTTAAAAAATTGCCTTATTATTTTCTCAATAATTTTGAATTTAGTTAGTTAGTTCATGGAAGTGTTTTCATATGATTATTTTGTACAAAATTAGTTGACAATAAACATTTTTGTTTTTATTTGAATTCCTTTCTTTATTAATTCAAATAATTTATTTTGGGGATTTGCATGCTTACATAATAGATTTTTTGATTTTTTTTGTGGTGCATACAACTACTGATGGCTTTAATTCTGTGAAGAACAAAAAAATATACTTTTAAGTTTGACCTTACATTAATTAAATGAATGTAATATTGATTCTAATATATAATTTATCATAGTAAGTCAATAACAAACAACTCCCTAGTTTGTTTCAGTTTATTTATTGTTTTAAACTAATTTTAAGTTTTTTTTCAGCTGCAATAATGTTTATTTGGCCCTTTTTTTTTAAAAAAACAAATTTATTCTTAATTTAATGTATTTATTAGTTCATATTAATGATATTTTGCCAGATATGCATGTATGCAACACAGTATAGCTAAAAAATATTTATACCATTAGCCTATAAAAAAAAAAACAATAGCAAATTTATCAAAAAAGCCTTTAGTCTTTTCAAAAATCTTTTATTTATTTGACATCACCAGTAAATGTTTTGCCTATCCTCAGGACTGTTCAGGTGGTCCACTGTATTTTATAATAAGGATTTAAGTTTTCCTAGGCCTGCAAAACTGGAGACTATCGCCGTTTTTTCTATAGAAATAGAGTGTTGGGATACATCTTATATCATAAAATTGTTTTGTGGGTGGAGATCAAGAAAAGCTGGAGACCTAAATTCTAAAATATTGAGTATGGGACCACCTGAGCAGATGCTTGATTGCTTGATGCTCTGAGCAGATAGGTGAAATGTCAACTGGTGATAAGCGATAAGGTAATATAGGATTTTTAGAGAAAAAAAAATTAATTAGTTTTTGCCTAGCCGTTCACTGGACCTGTGAACACCCAAATACTCCTCCTGCCGTGTATGGGCAAATGATCCCACAACAATATATATTTTTTTAATATTGAACATTGGAATGCGTAGACTACACACTCTATTCTACAGTTTAATGCCGGCTGGTGCACATTGCATTAAGTATATGGAGAGAAAGGACAAAACACATCTCAACCTTCCAATAAATATTTTTTATTTAACAAGATAAAAAAAGTGTTTTTTTTTTTTTTAAATTAATGTAATTCATAGTTCGTATAACATACAAATATCAAAATAAATTAAGTAATTATTTTTTTTTTAATGTAAAAGCAAAAACAACCTGTGAAGAATTACTGAGGTAAACCAAATTTAATTAGATTAAATGATAATGACCAACATCCTAATTTTAAAAAATAAATAAAATTATTGCTTTAATTTAAATTATTCTATGTACTAGTAAATTACCATTAACAATTTAAGTGCATATTGCAATATTTCAAATTTAGAATGAAGATGCTATATGTCTATAGAAGTGAAAATAGGTATTTACGTAGGTATAAAATTTTAAAATAAATAATTAATAAAACTAATAGCCTCGTTGGGACTGGTTCATTTGGTGTGAAGTCTATTAGATGTTTGCCTTTATGGAACGTTCTTCAAAATATTGTTTTGGCTGTGCACCAGTTTTCTTGAAGGGTACAAATGATTCAGGTCACTAATTTTCAACTATCTTCCGGAAAAACGAAAGACATCAAATCAATTTTTATGTTTGATGATAAATTTGGATAACAGTTCTTACATGGGCATACCAGAGCTCTCAAAACTTTTCAATGAGGGTTTGAACCTCATCAGATCACCCAGGTAATTTAAAATAGTCCACTATTAAATGTGTAAAATCTTCTTATTTCCGTCACTAGATTAAGTGACTCCCCAGAATTCGAAAACTTCTCCATGGGTTTTAGCATGCACTTAAAAAAAAAGAAAAAAATTGCTGTCACTAAAGTTGCAAGATTTTTAAAAAGAATATTGCACAGGACAATGCAACAAAAGATTGCACTCTTACATCCCAACAATGGTTTTACCTTATTTCAGAAATTAAATTTACATTAAAACAGATATTATCACTTCTCCATGAGACCATGATATATATTTTTTTAATATTGACAGCTTGAGAGACAACGTGCATTCAAATTACAAAGCCCTCATAGATTTTTAATATTTTGTTTTGGTGAGGTAGAATTGAAACCACACACCAATTTCACAGGTCAATAAAGCCTTCGTCCACCATTGATTAAGAAATTTATTTAATAATGATATGAAAATAAGTAATAGAAATTTTTTTTTTCTTCAGATTCACTTTTCGATGGCAAAATTTTATCTACGTAGGTTGCAGAGAACTTCTCTTTTACATACAAAAAGATAATGACGAATATTTGTACAGAATTTGAATCAATTATTATTATTCAGTTCTCCTAGTCAGATTTCAGATATGGTGAACTATGAATTTATAACTTCAATCATTTTATTTTTTAAATTAATTAATTTTTTTTAACACAATTAGAATTACCTGAAAATTTTTGGTATGAGCTATAGATATACCATTTAAATGTATATGTATCGAATGAGACCTCTTAAATCTCTTCTTGTGTACAAAAGAATGTTTTAAGTTTTTCTCTGGGATCATATCCTTCATTGACAGCCCTTTTTTCGCTAAAGGAAGTAAATTTTTTTCCAATTGATGAAAGTCTATGCATTCTACTCCGGTTTCTGTGCATGGTGTCGAAAATGTCGAGCCATATCTTCAACTTGAGTGATGTAACATCGAACTTGTCACGGAAAGTGCTACTATCAAACAAAACAACAATTATCAGTTTTTACCAAGTTTGCTTCCATTTCTAATAAAGGTTCCGTCAGATAGAAAATTAATTGTACAAAATAAGCTATCACAAGTTCTTAACGAAGAATAATAAAGAGCGACCCATCCACTACAGTTGCCACTAACAGGACATACGAAAAATACATCAACAATTAACATTGGCGTATGTATTTTCAGATTCAGACCATCGTACATTTTTTGTATCTATGCAACCATAACAACAGATGTCCAACGATGTTTATCGAGCTTCACAGAACATGAGTTGACCACCACTCAATAACATTCTCTGACTAAGTAAATATGTGGTAAATGTATAATTATATAAAATGTATGTATAATAGCAATTAATAAAATAAAATTTATTGTTTAAAATTAATGAAGTACCACTTACCTTAAGGTCACTACTAAGCGTTCCTCGGTAATATAATTTTTCTGAAATTTGACCATATTGAGATTGATGAAGAAATGGGACTTAAAATATATTGAAATGTCTTGGACCTCATCTGATACGTGATAAAAAAACTTGACACTATCCTCCTGAAGTTTTTTGTACAAATGGTGAAAATCACCGAGGTGTGACCTTTCTGAAAGAATCGGATGTAACCAACATGTTTGTTTTTTTCCCCTCCGTCTCCTCATATATTAGGTAGTGTCCAATAATAAAAACATTTATTTCTATAATTTTTTTAATTAGCCCGTAGCACGAGGACCTAGAACTAGCAACTGTCGGCCGAACATTGGATCCAATGGTTGCTCGTTTGGCTCCTCTGCCTCTTCCAACTTTAGTTTATTTGGCGGAATGAATGTTCGCAGAAGGCTAAAGCCTTTTTTTTTTTTTTTGAAAAATTTGATTTTCACGTGGTGAAATTTTAAAATACAGGTATCTCTTGATGGTGGACCTGTTGTTTAAAATACTCTTATTTATTGAGTAAGGCAGCACAAATTGAATTTTACTAAACCTCACAATGGCCAAATTACTTAATGATCACTGACCCCTCTGTTGCAGATGAGGCAGGGAGACTGAAACACCAGCCCTTGTACTTGGTTAGTGTCTAGATAACATGGTCCTCATAACACGCCAGTACCATAATATAAAAAAGCGTTTGTAGAGATGATTCAAGAAAAAGGATTTTCATCCCATTAAGATGTCTACAGCCACAGCCTTGATTCTGGCAGTTCAACTCAGTTTGCTGACAGTATTGTAAGGAAAATATAAAGAGGCCTTGATGCTGGCATCAATAGTTAGATTTGAAACTAATGGCCCTGAACAAGCTGACATAGTTTGTGCTGAAAAAAAAATCCATTTATGAGAGGACTTACAGCAAGGAATTCCATAGAAACTCTTCGAAGAAGTTGGGGTCGACTTCAAACACCTATATCTTCTGACTGAGCATATTGTAGACTATTGGAATCTTTAGCCGTAATAAATATAGCTAATAATACGCTAAATATCTTCAATTAGCACTTCAAATTAGTTTTTTCTGGAAAATTGCTAAATTTGTTTATTTGGATTTGATTTTTTTTTTTTTTTTAAGTTTTGTCATGTCTCTTGTTATTTAAAAAGCTGTCTATAAATAAGCACCTGTCTCTCTGCAGCTTTATTTAATTTCATCTCAATTATTTTCGACAGACTATGGCATCATTCTCAGGGTTTGAGCCGTAACAATCGAAAAATATATATACAATTTTGTTAATTAATATAATTTTTATTTTGTACTGTACTGTGGCTTTGAAAGTGTAATAAATCTCTTGAATGTCAAAAACAATCAGGTGAAAACAAAGAAAGCTGCGGAGAATCAGGTGTTTTATTTCTTAATATATACACATTCCATACCATCAATTGCTAAACCTATAGTTCATTATTATTCTGTAGTTAACTTCAACGCCTCCTTTCACTATTCTGTGCTTTTTATGGATTTAAATATCCCATAAATTGAGCTTAGACTGAGTTTTAAGTAGTTGAACATCCCTTACCCTACACAAATAAGCGGTCTTACATTTAAAGAGATTTTCTCTATCACCCTGAAAGTAAATAAATTCCTATATTCTGATTTTTCCTTAATTGTGATGAGAAATCCTAATACATTATTCTTAATTGTTTAGTATAAGAAAAGTATTGGGAGTTTTCATCTTGGCTGAAAATGAGGAATTCCTGGGCTGTAGTCCAGGTCCTAATTGTTATTCCTCTAACATTTTCTTTTTACACTTAGGCCAACATTATAACATGTCTGATTACCTTACCACTGCATAAGTTAGTTTTTTAAATGAGGAAAAAACCTATAAAATAAATTACATGATTGAACCAAGATAATTTGTTTGTTAGATTATATTTTAGTCTTTGGTATATTAATTGTAGCACTAAATTTAGTTCATAATGATCGTTGGTATTGTTTTGCAGAATAATGTCAAAAATAATTTACAATATTAACAATTACTAGTTGTTAGTAATAATAAGGATGAAATAACTTATTTTAGAGAAATAAAAAAATATTAGAAACCATTAACAATAAACAAAGGCAATAGACATTTTTTCATTTATTATAGCTTTTTTTACAATCACGTCATTTTTGACATTGCTTCCTTTCATGAGGACAAAATTTATTGTCATTCACAAGTAATTCCATTTAAAAGTTATTTCAAAGTCTTTGGGGATGACCTTTATTTTTATTAAGAATTTATTTCAATATGAGGCTAAAGAAATGGCTTTGTGTGTTTTTATAACTGTTTATATAGTTATATATACTGTTTATATAGTTAAGCTTATGATGATTCTAGTGGCGTTATTTTAAAATAATTTTTGAAGTTAGAGAAAAATAATTCAATGGTAGGACTCGAAACTGTGGCCCATAAGATGGAGTCAATGGCTGGGTATGCATGCTAACCAGTAATCTTAGGAATATTTCTCTCCTACGCCAAAAATTACATAGTAAGATAATTATAGTTTCTTATATAGATGTCAAGTAATGTTCTGTTCTCATGGTCATAAAATATATGGTAGAAAATTATTTTACACTAAGCTGTTTCTATAAGCCCTGACAATCGCTATTGCTTGTCTATTGAGAAATTTGTTTTTCTGATATGGTAACTGTCTTCTTCTTGAGACGAATTGATGAAGAACCTGTTTCTTCAGATTCACCGAGCATTTGTCGCAGACCTACAAGCCTTCGTTCCCTGGCTGCACCCCGTTCAGCTAGCTCTTCCATCTCATTCTCTAGATCTGCCAGTCTCGCCCTAGACATTCTGGCTCTGTTCTTTGCTGCAAGGTCTTCTTTTGCCTCTTCCAATGGGTCTTTTAGAGTACTCCATCTGTGCATTCTTGGTGATTCCTCCTCAGCTTCAGTTACCATCCTCAAGGCTCTTCTCCTCAATGAAGTTGAGGAAGACTCTTCATCACCACTAAGTACTGATCCATTGATTCCGACTGAGTCTAGCATCTTTTCTGAAAATCGACGCTTAACATCATCCCTTCTGTTTATAAATGCATTTTCGAAATTCTCTTCAGGTGTTGGTTGGCGCCTTGCACGAGCTCTTTGCATGCGCACTGTACTCTCCATGTCATCTTCAATTTGGCTATTGATTGCTTCCAAATTGGGTCTTCTTTCATTTAGTAATCCTTCAAAGCTATCCATCGAGAGGGGGCGCTCTGGTCTTTTGGGCACCTCCATGGTCTCTTTAACACCACCACCATATTTCCTTTCCAAAGTATCTAATGCTGGTCTGTAGTAGCTCTCCCCAAGACTGTAGTTACAGTCATACATACGTGTCCTTGGCCTGGTATAACGTCTCCCAGCCATCTTTATATTCTGAAAACAAAAAGCATAACATATAAACACATAAAAGATAAATATTTGAAGAAAAAAAAATCTATCTATGTGGTAAAAAATGTAGCAATACTTATAAATTTTATTAAATCTAAATCTCATGTAATTAAGTAAAAATGTATTTGTTTGCTACAGCAAAATAAAGTACTTCTGCTTATTTTTATATGAATGACAATCACATATATATTTATTTTATGGCTGCATAAGGGGGTTAGGAGGTCCAAGTATGTTCATGTTCTGGATGGCATTGGTAATGTAAATTATTTGTAATTCATTGGGTAAGGTTTTGTTTGAAATGAACATGGATCCGCCAGTGTTGTGCTGTAGAGTAATTAATTGATCGAGTATAATTTCTTACATATTTGTTTGAGATCCCAAAACCTAAATTGTTTTGTCCATAGTAGGTTTAAGAATGAGTTTTATAATATCCATATCTAATTTGTTTTTGTCATTTAATATCCATTTATTTATTTTTTTTGTTAAACATTTTGCTATTTGAATGATTTATTAGCTGTGCTTTAGCAACCCGATTAAAATTGGACAGCTTCTTGTTATTTAAAAACAAAAATGGTTTCTTTTTGGATTTCAAGAGTTAAAGCGTTGTTTTAGTTCAATTTATTTGTCTTGCTTATGAGTTCAGTAGATTAGTTGTCTGACATTGAAATTTTTAGAGAAAAGCTTTTGGTTATACAATTATTCTTCTGTATTATAAATACATATAATAATAAAATAAATAAGTAAAATCAGCTGATGCAGGGTCAATATATATTATTTTTCATTTGACTACGTTTATTTCTCGCACCATCACATTTTAGAGCATTAAATGAAACTAACATGCAAAATATCATCCCACTTTGTATAAAGGGGAATGAGTTCAATTGTGAACATGATTTAATGAGTTTGTGTAATGTTAGTTCAAAATTAAAAAACAAAAATTATTAATCAGGGTGATGGCATCTTTAATTTCACAATATGATAAAATATATTTAAATTATCTATTAATCAATTATGACATAATTTACCATGGAGCAGGCTTTATTTTTAGTTCCATCATCTCTCTTTTTAAAACACAGAATGAGTTGAAATTGCAGAGATGATTTTAATTACTTTATGTAAATACAGTTCAAAAATTAAAAATACATATTTTTAATCTGGGCGACAAGATCTTTATTTTATATGTCAGGTTTTTTTTAATAGCATGTAATTAATCTATAATAACCTTTGATTATGTTTTATGGAGTTGGAAATACTTTTCATCATATATCTCATTATAAAATTTCATGTTTATAGGCCAAACTAAGTGACTCACAATCCCCAGGACAGACACATTCAGGTGACAACATAAAGGTTTCTGTTTTGAGAAAATAAAAGAATCCCTAAAAAGAGTTATTAATCACTAAAAACCATTTCTACACTTAGTTGTACATAAAGGCTTTAATTACAAACAATGAATGTTGTATCAAACAAGACTAATCCCACTAAATGAACATTTAAACCAGTATTTAGTAGGTATATATTAAAATAGTGAAGTCATTTCCTCAATTAACCATTGCTGGGACAATGCAACCTCAATTATTTTATGCCTATATACTTTTAAACACCCAGTATAATTAAGAAAAAAAATACAATACATATATATATATATATAAATAAGTTAAGGCCTGGGCATTGTTGGTACACAGTCATAATACCTAATCATCAGGATGTAAACATTCCGATTGTGTATAGGATTAAGAGCTACGAATAAAGCAGTCTTGTACAAACGTTTGATCTCATCATTTCTATTAACTCTTTCTCCATCTTTTATTAGTTTTAATTCCCACAAATGTTAACTTATATATATATATTATTATAAAGTTAACTTATATATAAAGGAATATATATATATATGTATGTATGTATATATATATATGTATGTATGTATATATATATATATATAATGTATATAAATATAATACAATATATATATAAAAGCACAATGTATATAATGGATAGAATAATATAGGTGGAATTGAGATATCAGCAATCATAATAGGACTAATCTACCTTTATATTTGCAAATGGACGAATAACTTCTTAGTGAAATGATATCTAAGATCAACTTAGAATCAGTGAGGCCAATTTTAATTTGGCATAATTAACAAGAAAGTTTTCTCTCTATAAACTTTCATTTCTATTTATACTTTCCTGGCAGTGAGCTTCACTCTCATTTAATCAGACACTTAGATAGGTTTACATGTGATTTTTATAAATATTTTACATAATGCACTGTTAGTTAAGTTTATCTTTTTGTTGTCATAATCTTGCAAACTTTGCATAAATGAAGTTGAAGTTATGAAAATAATTGTCATTTATTTTTTTATGTTATGTTTAGAAATATTACAGCATTCTTAGGGTCTCTGTCCAGGCACCATTTCCAACTGAGCCATCCTTGTCCAACCAGGAATAGGGACAGTAGCCTAGTCAATATTTCTTCTCTGGTAAAACCTTTGAAAAATCTCCAGAGTCGATCTTACAAAGAAGACTACAATGAAGTCTGTGTTAATTTTTCTAAAGCTCGTTTGTTTTTTATGGTATTATGGGGATCAAATATTTCACATACCACTCATTTCAATGACCATATATTAAGGGGATGATGATTAATGTTGCAAAATTGGTTAAATACTAACACAATGGTGCACACCCATAAAATTTTATCACCTATTTCATTGGATTATCATCTTCAATTTATTTTATTAGATTTATTAAATGAATAAGGAACTACTGAATGCTACAATTGTAGTATAGGATTTTCAGAAATTTTTTTTTCTGATAGGCTATATTTCAACTCAAAGATTAAATAAAAGGTTCCTAGCTTAGTAAAAACCTGGTGGCTGGTGTTAGATGCTGACTAGATAATTTTACAGAAATTGCTGTTTGTGAAGAATCATCTGTATCTGAAACTTAAGCCTTCCTTAAAAAAAAATCGAAGTTTTTTTGTTTTTTTTATGATCCCTTTTGTACTACTTTGAATATATCCCTTCAACAAACTATGTTTATTTCAATGAGATTTTTTTAAGTTGGATTCTTTGTAAGTACTTTTTATGTAGCTGTGGAAGAGTCCTTGGCTAGTTTAGTCCACTTCAGAAAATTTTCTCAATTCCGCCTTAGGAAGGCAGTTGGTTTTACACACTTTCTTTCCCGCTGTATGATATAACTTTTAATATTTGGTTTGATCTTATAAATAATGAGTATTGTATGGTCACTACTAATGGATTTTAAAATTATTTTCTGATGATCTTCCGTATTTCGAATGAAATTTTATCTTGGTCTAAACTGTTTGCGATGTACGAGTTCAGGACTAGTTCACTATGAAAGTTGGAACAATTTATCTATAGTTAGAATATTTAAAAACGGTTCCAAATCATTAGTTACGGCTAGTGTTTGAAATGCCGAGCCAATTTATAAAAATAATGCGCTGACCTTAGCTGCTCACATTTTGTTCTTAATCCTGATTTATGTCAGTGATGGTAGAGCAAAGTTGGAGGGTTTTGTCTGCCAAACATTTGTTAAAACCATCAACAAATATACCGATTTGCCAATGACGGGAAGCTTCTGACGTCAAAGACAGTCTCTGACGTCATATCAAAAATGTTCCAAATATGTGGGAACGTCAATGAATTAAGTAGAATGATGGTAAATGACGGTTGAATAAGTGAATAACCATTTAATTTTTTTTTGTTTTAAATCGGAACTAATAGGTTCAAATAACTGACCAGCTAAAACTAGAAAAACATGGTTACTTCATAATTCATTCTACTTCCATCATTGTAAGTCACAACCTAATATTACTATCAATCTTTTTAAAGACTTTATTAAAGTTTTGGAAAAAAATATTCATCACTAGATTGTGGCAATTTAGCTGTTACAGAACATTATCCCCATTGAAAGGTGATAAAGATAATTTTCCTCTAACGACAGACGAAGAAAAATTTAGAACGTAATCACATAAATTACGATTTCTGCGTAATTAATCTTGTGACTCAGATGTTTAAACTTCCAATTAATCGAATAATAAATTACTTAATTTTTGGATAATTCATTTAATTCTTTGTTCATTTGTGTACAAATTAGACTGGAATTGTAAGGCAATAAACGTCATTTCTGTAATGGAGCTGCGGTACCTTACCTCCATCATATCAATGGTGTCATCAGCATATACTTCGTTTTTTCTCATTAAATTCTTCGTTTCTTTTTACTCGATCACTCTTCCATTACTACTATTTAAGAATAAAACTACATTTGATGTCTTCATAAGTTAGATTTTCTCTTTTGACATTGCTATTTTTATTTTACAATGCATGTGTCCTGTTGTTTAAACATCCTGTAAAACTTGCATGTAAAATTTATTTTTGCAAACCGAGGGACTTATGAATAGCCAGAGCAAGTTCTTCATGATTATGGAGGATTTCACCCTGATCTCTGTAGCTTCAGCAAAGCTATGGATGTGGAGATCTGGAAAACAGAACCTGTCGTTGGCCAAATCCTCAAGCTCATGGTCTCTTTCCGGGTAGGGTTTTATGTGACCGGTAGAAATCAATGTGTCATTATGGTCTTAACGTAAATCTGTGGCAGAAATAATTTCCTTGTTAAAGATTTACCTGGTTCCTTGAGTGTCCACCTTCACATATAACTACTGCGTAAAAAGGTATGGCTGATTTTCACTATGGAAAATTGGGAGCAGTTGAGGAATATATTAGGGGTTTTAAGGGAAGAGTTGATTATAAAACTGTAGTAGGCGTTATAGGTTGACAACAATCTAGATGGAGAACAACAGTGATATTTTGGCAAGACTGTTAGTGACACAATAGGGGAGTGACCCTGGGAATTTAGAAGCGTTATTTCTGTCTGCCAGGGCTGCCAACGTCCGCCCTTTAGAACTAGCCGCAGTGGGGGTGGGAACACTGAGCCGTGCTCTGATATTATGGAATTATGCCGACAGAGGGTTATTAATTAACGATTCGAGAAACATCGGTTTGAATTTAAATAATTGACGATATGTTCCGATTCCCTCGTTGGCAAAACCATCCATTATATGTAATTTATAATTTAACTTTATGATATCCAGCTAATGATGTAGGTATAAAATATCCTTGACTATTGAATATTTGCCAAAGCTACATCATACACGGTCAACATAAAAAAAATCAAAGAAATGAACATTGGATGGTTCAATTCCATGAAATGGAGTAATAATGACAAAAGAGTAAATAGATTTTAATATATATTAAATAATTATCTGACTGATTACTTTGTTTACTTTCACACAGTCGTACTTGAGTTCAGCTTGAGGTCCATCCTCCAGATTTTTTGCGCCCGTCACGATAACTTCTTCCTCGTCATCTTTATTTCTGTCATACTATTCTGAGTAGAGCAGGAGGTTCAATAATAAAAACTGTTCGAAGCGTTTCACATTTTAACACCTTGTTGTTTCGAAGAATAAAGAAAGTCTTCATTTCTTCAGGGAGTAAGATGTAAATACATTTCACAAACTCTCCTCCCTGTAAGCTTGTGCTTGCTTTATGATATGAAATTGAACCATCTTTCTGTATGATTTAATCATTAAACATAAAGCATGATAAAAATAATTCTGGGTTTGGAGGTGAGATTCTGGTTAAAAAGCATCGTTTTTAGACTGGGGCATGTTCCTAACTCAGAAGCAATACAGAAAGTCCAGAAAGAGAAAATGTCTAGAATCCGCAAGAAATATAAGTCGTGAAAACACCGGATTAAATATAGCCATGAAACAATGGTGGTTTAAGGTTAGGAGAGGGAAAAGACTAAAGGAATTAAAATTTCAATAATTTTTGGTTATGCGAAATAAAGGTTGTATTGAAAACAAAATGGACAAAAGAATGCCTACCTTTTACTGATCTAAAAATGGTTTAAATTGCTCAGTGACTGTAGGGAGGGTGAACTGCGTTTATACAAAGCATTTGTACAAAGACATCTGTGGCTATTGTATTTCTACCATATTATAATTACAAAACTATATGGGTACACTAATATGTACGATAATAAATATTACTAAAACGCTAGTCACATTCGATCTGTTTGTTAAATTAATATATGGACTCGAGTGAGCTACATTACAAATATGCTTGACAACGCTTGACTTGGAAACGTAAGGCTTTATAATTTTGTTTTTCCTTGCCACATAACTTTCAAACCCAGTTAACACTTGTGATTCACCACACGACAATAAGGAAGTGCACTGTCCGTAGTGACTCACTTCTTTATATACACAACCACCTGAATCAACTACGCTGGGGAAAATGTCAAGATTTGTCGTTTTTTGTTGGCATGTTTCCAGTGACCATGTCCCCATTTGATTAACGTTGCTTATCAGGATGGATTCAGATTTTAACCGTATCGTTTCCTCTTTCTTTCTTATACATATCTTGTTATATGTATATCGATTTCATATAGATTTTTTTCGACAAAATAATGCATGATTGATCCCCCCCCCTAGCTCTCTGTTCATTCTGTTGACCAATTTGTAAAATCAGCACTATTGCTCATTTCAAATTCTGACTTCATGAACTGTGCTTATTATTAATATTAAATTGGAATTATTACGTAATTGGGTACTTGTTTGTATAACTGCCACATTTACCAAGAGGTTTTCGACGCTGTGGCATACAATATTCTCCAAAGTGAACTAAATCGTTCATTTAGTGATCCGGCCACTTCAATTCATCTGTAAATCAGCGACCTAGTTAATTACACTTTTACGTAAAAAACACTTCATTCGTCAAGATAACAAACATGCTTTTATTGTGCAAAAATAAAATGCGTGCAGATCGCAGATTGGTATTTAGTAGACTTGAATGAGCAGTGATCAACGATCAAGAGTACTTCGTACAACGTGAGTACATCATTACAAAGAGCAACGATTTGTTTTTCCACGATATGATTGCCTGTGTTTGTATTATAAAATTAAATCATTATTACTCCACTTAGCAAACATTTGGCTGGTTGCATTGTTGCCTCAAGAAGAAATTCTTTGTTATTTTTACTTATTAATAAGGACAGAGGCATTTATATCAGGATGCACTATATTGCAAGATCACCTAAAAAAATACTGAATAAGAAACTAATTGAACCACTTGGTGTGTAAAACATGGGTTGGAAAAATTTATCGTTGTGGTAATAGATGTATCCGTTGCCAAATTCAATCAAATGTCTGATAGACATCCAAAAATAGTTTAAATGCCGATAATTTTTGTATCTGTGCCACCGGTGGACGTGCATTGGATCGTTGTCAGTAGTCATGTCTTGTTAAATCACTGGGAATATCTTTGATCGTCATTTCGAGAGGCCTTTGAACTCTCGTTCCACCAGTCCAGCAAATAACTTCTGAAGCAATAATAAAGCTTATTAGTTAATGACTATACTTGTATGTGACTTATTGTGAACGCTTATACCAACTCAAATCGGACAGCTAGAGGTTTAATACAAACTTTTGTTTAACTAGCTAAATGCCTGTGATTCGCTGTGGAGTACTCTTACTTCACAAAACACAACTTTTATCATCCACTATTGCCATCATTTTACAAAAAAACTATTTAGAATCCTCACATAGGCTTCTGTTGGCCCTTCACATCTGAAACACTATTTAGCAAACTACAAAACAGTACTCCGCTCCATCATCAAAAGTCTTCGTTTTAAGACGGTTAAGGATTTTCAAGGTTCGAGAATTATAAAGTCAAGAACTTAATCAAGAATTTGACGTGGACCCAAGAGTAATGAGTAAACGTCATTATTATTTCTCGACCTTCCCTCTTATGCTCACATAACATCCCTATAAGACTTTATTATTCTTCAAATCATGACAGAATGTTATCTTTTGGTAATAGAAATAGTATTGAACTTGTTAGATATTTATGAGAGAAAGGTAAATAAGGAACAGCATATATTTTAAGCAACATTTTAAATTAGGGTAACAAATGTAGATTCTCCTATAATATTAAAAGAATTATTATGGAAAAGGGCATCGCTCTATGCCTTGTACCCTGTAAATAAACAAATAAATAGGTTAAGGCCTTGGCAAATTTTAGGTCTCTTAGGGCCGAATTTTTGAATAATCTATCTTAGTGCACATCAACAGAACTGAAAGTGATCATAAAAAATTGATCAGTCAGTGAGTGGTATTTAAATTCTCTATTGAGGCTGTTTCGCACTCTGTTTTAAAAGAATTTAAGAGAAAAACTTCATCGAAAATGACACCAATCACCACCAACTGCAGTTTTCTTTCTAGATCCGTTCCCAATGTATGATGTTTTAAATTTTATTTTCAATAAACCACGTTTTTGGGGATAAAACCCTAATTTTCTCCCATTTAACTCAATATTTTTAACTTTTGGTCACCTATTCGTGATTAACATTAAATTTCCATTTCCTACTACATCAGCGCATTTTTATTATTGAAAATAAACATATAGGAACCAAAGAACCAATAGAAACTAGACTATTAAAAAAAGCACACATTCAAATTTCTGAAAATCTTATAGCGAAAAAGGTAACAAAGTACTACAAAAACTTTTCTTTTTTCTAATAAACTTTCGAATAGTATAATAAACATTGCAAATCCGATTTTAAAGGAGTAATGTATGAGAATGCAAAGAAAAGTTTGATCCCTACAAAAATAACGAGAGCATACTAGAAAAACAAACAAGCAATTAAATCTTTAAACCATTGCTCCCTCACATCACATCATAAAAAAACATATCTTAAAAAAAAAAAAAACTACTTTTCATAGCTTCCAATCTCGTATCGAAACTTTGATCATCTTGTCTTTTTGATGAGCAATTTTAGCTGTAAATTGGGAAAACGTGGTCAGAAACGTATCTTGAGAATTAGGAAATTCAATCAAATCGAGATGGTACAATTAAATTTGTATTACTAAGAATAAAAACATCTGATGGCTCTGTGGAGAGAAGTTGTTAAATGTTTAATGCTCTATGTACTTTCTCAGCTATTAGTGTTAAAAATAAAATTGGTCGATTCTCTAATTAGCGTAATAGGGTAGCGCAGTAAATATTAACGGAAAATTCCGGTTTGTCTGTGAGATCTCAGCTGTTAAGGTCTTGAATGTTATGGATGAAAGTCCTACTTTTCCCTTCTGCTGGGAACAAAAAACGGTAGCAAACAAATATGATCAAAGATATTTCAAAACATAATGTTTTGAGGGTCTATCAAATTTTGTTAGCTTCCTCGAAAAAAATATTTTCAAGATTTGAACAGATTTTACAAATAAAGTGTTTATGATCAAAATTAACCTGTAAAGTTTTTTCAAGCATTATAATATTGTTATAGCGATTTTTCTATTAATTAAATAATTATTGAACCTACGTATTCACCATGGAGATAGAATTATCATTCATGTTGTCGTCACGACGCGGAACGGCGAAATTTCAGTGATACACAAGCGAAAACTGGCTTTTAAACTGAGAGTGAATTTAAATATGAGGGGATATATTTGTATTTCCCCGTCATGAGCACATGAGTAATTCGAGTAAATACGAAGATTCGACAATGAAATATAGCCATTATAATTATTTTTACACTGGGGAAGATTATTCGGAAATAGATCTCTGTATAATCAGACTGTGGACTATAAATAATGCATCCTAAATCTAGGTCGAGCGGTTCTGCTTTTGCTTTAAAGGGCCTTCCTTGTCTGCCGATAGTTGTAAATACATATCGATATGTTCATCTAATCAGTAATCGATTCAAAAATTGTATAGCATACTGAATCGAATACATTATTATGCCAACGGATTGTCTACATTTGTATCTATATTACTTCAGAAAGAAGTACCCTTAAAAGAAGAAAGTTTATGAAAACTAAGAGAGAGAAACATTGAAAATTTATAATTTACTATTTTATTTATTAATTGTAACTATTAGCAGATGTAACCAATAGACAATGGCTGGCATAACGTAGTTCGATTCTATAACAAGAAAGTTCACATGGCAACACCAAACTCGGCCACAAGTCAACGATTAACATAATAATATCCTCTTTGATCTTTCTGGAAATGTCACAAATATACTTCTTTTCTGAGAAATCTAAGTTTATCACCTTATATTTTCAGCCAAACATGTTTTTACGGTTGCTCAGGATTGATTAAGAAAACACCAATATTAAAATACTACTATAAAAGTAATGCTGTTGTACTCGCTGGCAGTGATAAATTGTATTGTTGTCCCATTGTTGCACACTATTAATTTCTAAATGTATTAAACTTGGAAGGCCAAAAGTAATTATTAATACGATTTATATTTTAAAAGTTATACAACTTTGAACTAATTTTAATGAGTGCCAGTAGAAATGTTTGACATTATAGAAACGTTATTTTACAAAAATTAAATTGAAAATAAAAATACCGTGATGGAAAAACTTAAATCACCAAAAATTACGAAAAAAATGTCAGAAGTAACAATCATCGATCCATAACATATAATACCTGTTAATATTATTTTAAGCTGGTAATGATTTAATTTTGTTGATTATTGATATTTTATTACATTAATTATTAAATATAAAAATGTTAAAATATATTTATTAAAAGGTATGTTTAGGTTATTACCTGAGTCTGAGAATCAAACGAAAAACTTGCTAAAAATGTTTTAACAGAAATTTATAACATGTTAAGATCGATGTCAAATATACGATAGATTGGTTAATTATTTTATTTGTTATAAATTGGTTATTAATGGTTATGTGAAGGCTTATAGTTTGTTTATGCACACGAGCTAGATAGTGGTTCGTAGATGTTTGGATGCATTGTCAGTTTCCAAATAGGAATTATGTTTTGTTTATAATATCCCCTTTAAATTTACAGACAATTATAGATCCTCAGGCGAATCTATTTACAAATTATTTTTGTATTTCCTGTAGCATCGCTACATTATACACAGGTTTTGTTATTTTCTAAAAATTATATAATGAATAAACAAGTTTAATGATACACATTATACGTGACTGGACTAAACTGACTAATAAAGGTGATGGGGCTCACCTTTTTGATCAAACTTAAAACTAACTTACATACTAATTCTTAACCTAATTTTTCCCCGACAGTCGATGCGGGAGGGGTGGTGGGGTCATAGTGTTAAACACTGGGTTGACTAGGTGCTGCAACGAGTCAAAAAATCGTGATGTGTCTCCGGTGGATGAACTCACCTACCGACGCCAAGCAATGGGTGCAGGTCAGCGTTCTCCCCGACATTTCCCCCCCCCCCCTTAGCTCTATAATTATAAGATTAAGGATGAGGGAAAAATAAAGGAATATTTGAGTTGAGCGGATCCTTGTACTAGGAGTACCTGCTTGAAGGTGGTGTGAGGGAATTAAGGAGTGTGGGAAGCCTCGGTAGAGGTTGATTGTTGCTGTACAGTGGTGAGAGTCCACTGGTGTCTGGGCCTAGAGTCTCTCTAGGCATGCAGTGCAGTCTTATTTAGTTTGATAGCAGTGATGGGTGCCCGTTAGAGGCTTGTTGTTGGAGGGTCAAGCTCCGTGATTTCCACCATTTGGTCTGCTTTACCAGATCTTGAGAGTTGCCATCTTACCGGTAGCGGTGGGGGTGTCATGTCTCGGAACAGAGGGTTTTGGCTATGTTTCATTGAGTCAAAGAACTTGATGTGTCTTCTTTGGATGGCTTCGGTGATGGTGGGGACCTTGAACTTTTCGTGGATATCGGGAGCCTTCATATCACCAAAAGGGGTATGCCAAAGTGTTTCGTTCTGCCACAGATTTTGCGCTGGATTTCGTTCTGGAAGCTCTGGAGTCAAGTTATTGTGCTAGTGTGTAGGAATCGGAAGAGTGGTGTCCCAAACAGTAGAGCTGTCCTCAGGACACTCTTATATATTAACAGTTTCAGCCGAAGGGATATAGCCGGGCTTGTGATGAGATACTGGAGAGAGTTGTAAGTCCTACGTACTCTTTTCAACTTCTTCTGCAGGTGTGTGTAGAACGTCATGTGTCTGCCTAGGTTGATGCCTAGGTAGCATATGCTATTGGAAAGTTTGCATTCAGTCCCGTCTATGGTGAAGCTGGGTGGACGCTTTCGTTGCTGGAAGGAGAAGACGATCCCTTGAGTTTTGGCTGGGTTCACCTGAATGTGGACAGCTTGTAGCCTGTCGGTAATTAACTGACTGGCGCCCTCTGCAGCCTTTAGAGCTTTCACTGGGTTGAGGCTGGTGCTGTAGACCCCTATATCCTCCGCATATGCCGCTACCTCACAATTGGAGTGTGATGCTCCTACTATGTGCGCGGTGTAGATGTTGAAGAGTAGGGGTCCCAGCACCAACCCTTGGGGAACTCCGTCGACGAAATCTCTTCTGGTGGCTCCTATTTGCACAGAAAAGTTTCTGCCTGCTAGATAGGAAGTCATGATGTTCTGGAGTTGTGCAGGAAATTCGTGCTCGTTCAGGCGTCGCAGGAATGTACGATGATCTACGGAGTCAAATGCCTTCGTGCAGTCAAGGGAGATCATCGCAGTTCTCTGCGCCAGACTCTGTTGTGGCGCATGTTCGTTACGTATTCACTACGTTCGTGACGTTTCACTATATTGCAGTCCGAGCTGAGTCCTTTACTGAAGCCGGTCTGTTGAGGTGGTATAATGTCTTGAGTGTCACAGTGTCTGGTGAGATGGTCGTAGAGAATCCTCTCGTAAATTTTTGATAATTGGGTCAGCAGACTGATGGGCCTGTAGTGAGCTGGCTCATATCCATTCTTGGCCGGTTTCAATAGTGGGACGACGACGGAGTGCTTCCACGTCTGGGGAAAGTAGTGCAGTCTCAGTGAAGAGTTGAGGATGTTCACTATGTGAGATATCCCCTTCCGTGGTAGAAGAGAACTCCCCGACATGGGAATTTAATGTAAAAATATAATTAATATTAAAAGATAGAATTCGCGAGATGAAAGCTAAAAGGCATTAAAGGGCGACTATCAGGGGTGCCATCCGCTGGGGAGTATCGTTTAATGACTGGAGGACTTGTCAGTTTACAATCTTTTCTTTTTGTTTCGCGAAAGGGAGTGCCATAAAAGATATGGGGTTCAGCAGTCACAGGCAGTTAGACAGTGTTTTAAGGAACGTTCTAACTTATTCCCAGCTTGGCGTAAAAGTCATATTTCTTAATACAAAAGGGTCATAAAGAAAATGACTTCTCCTTTAGGAAGAGTAACTGGGTCCAAAAGGAAGACATAAGCATCAGACGAGGCAGCAAAACCCCATTTCATTTTTGCCCTAAGCCCTGGACTTTCTGTGTCGAGACCAAGGTGGAAAACTGGCGTTTTGAGACGCTGTGGTCTTGGACTGGACTCCATTAGACTAAAACCTTGTCATTAGAAGACACGGTTGTAATAAGAAAGGGATAGTTTAATAGTTAGCTAGTAAGACATCTGTATTCTTTTTCATCATTTCTATTCAAACATTCTATTTAATCATATTTCATTAAAACAATTATAAATATTCTTAATAAAGAATATTGTATTGTAAAATTTAATTCTATAAACATGAAATTCCTTCTTTGACCACCACGTTAATTTATTAAACCAAATTACTTTCGGCTTAGGTTCGATTGGGACAAATAATTATTAAATATTTTGAGCAAAGTGTAATTTGGTAGAACTTTACGATAATGCAATACGCTCAGAATTTGATAGAGAAATCAAATCTGTAAGTAGTTGAATAGTTGAATTGCATCCCATTTAAATAAAATATTTTAATAATTCAACTCGAGTGTAACAGAGGTGTAGAGGGTAAGTTAGGTAAATATATAAACGGATATATGTATTTGTAGAAAAGATACATCCCGTTTATGAATTTAAAATGTCATTGTTGTGTCAACCTCTTAATTAGAAGTTCCCCTCTTCTCGGGCCAGAAAATATCTACTTATGTTTCCATATTTTAATAATAAAGCTTATGACGTCAGTAAGACAATGGGAGTAGCTAGTGGAGGAAACAGCCGCAGGTGGGGGAACACCCCTCACCACGGCTGGACGTCCTATATAACCAGGCCGTCTTAAGGCAGTTTTCAGAACATACAGAACCGCCACTTTGGAACACTGCTCTCTCTCTCTCTCTACACTGGCACTTGCTGCTCTGCTGAAACCATGGCCTTCTCATTCAACTATCTCTCCATCTCTCTCTCCTAGCCTCGCTATGCTTTAGTCCGGCGTTGTCAGACCCCACACCTTCCTAGTGGGAATCTCTGCCTTCGTCTCGCTAAAATTAGCACCTCCTTGGGAAAGACCTCTCCCTCGCGGACGACGGTTGCTGTGGCCCTACAAACTTAGCCTAGTAGTGTCTCCCACGGCAATCGAGTCGGCTTCTCTCCGGTTCACACTCGCCTTTGCGATCCGGACGGTTTTCGCCTACCCTTAGATACCGAGAGTGAATTCGTGGTCATTCCAAGAACACACAAACTCCTATAAACCTACCCTGCTCCTCTTCTCCTGAACATAGTGCATTGTCGGGGCACACCTTCTAATATCTTATGGAGTCAGATCAAAGCGAATTAAAGCTGCCCGCCGACTAGGCCGCCAGCTAGGGTGAAAGACCACAGGTCCACCCACTATTATCTCTTTCTAGGCGCTCGCCGGACGGCAGCTAGAGGTTGTAGCGACCCTAGCCCGCGGCGGGCGTCTCCTCCCCACTTTGGGGACTCACACATCTGATAACAACCCGACAGTCATGTAGTTATATGCATTACTATTAATACGCGAGTAAGTACCCAGAATAAAATTGGAGTAAAATAAAAACCTCGAACGTAGCATTTTCATTTATACCTGAGTAATCCCTTAGCCTCTTTTACCATTCACCTCGCAGATTCTATCTCTTATATAGATAGATATACAATATTAATTTTTAAAGTTATTTTACTATATAATATTTTTACATTAAATTCCCATGTCTGGGTCGAACACATATAGCATAGTAGGTGGCAATAAAGGCAGTTATGTTATTAGAATACTTTTTATTTTAGTGGTTCTTCGTAAAAGTAGTATTAAAAAAGGAACAAATGTGCTCAGTAGTTCTAACTTTATAGTAAGTTAAGTATTGTTTTCCAAAAATTTAATAACATTACTGTATCATTGTATAATAGTAACTATAAATATAACCATCGAAAAAACTAGATACTATGTTAAACCTAACTGACTAAATGAAATTTGAAATAAAATGATTATGAATAGCTAATTTCGGGATTTCCCCAATTGGCTGGCTTGTCATATCTAGAAGGCTGTCAATGTGCCGTAGGTGCCCTCAATATCTGCGACAGCTCTAAATCCGTAAACCCCCTCAAGAGGCGGTTTAGTTTTTAACAATATCGACTCAAAATATTTTCTTCTTCTTAAACAAAGCTATAATTTTATGTAATATTTAAAGTAGTATCACAAACAGCCTCAAGTATATCACAGAATTATGAATTTCTTTGGGAACTTTTGAATTTACTTGAAATTTTACGAACATCCAAAATATTCAGATTTCCATATAAATAATTAATAAATTACCATTAATTATTTATCGACTGGAGCTTTTTTTATTATTATTAGCACGGCTGGGACATGAAATGTTACTTTCATTAGTTTAAACTGACAACATATTCAAAAGTAATATTATTGGCATTTTTGAAGTACTAATGCCCTAAAAACAAAAAAATAATATATATCCTCTTAATCAAAAAGTGAAGACGTATAATCTGGTGGCGAATATTTCTCTTCTTGTAGAGTTTGTTATTCAAACTGATGACTACACTGCCAGAACTGACATTCAGGCTCACAAACTAAACAATTGTTTCTGGTTAAAAAAAAACGAGAACTTCATAAACGCTTAAAGGCACCTAATGATTTCTTGCGATATTATTACTGTTAATTGTGTAGACCTATATGGTTGACCCATTCACTCTATGATCAATATGAAAATTTAGGTTACAGTGTAATATTTTATTTGTGTATATTTTGGATGTCTGTTTTCTGATTATAATTGTATATATTAACAATACAGAAACAACGTTATATGTTTTTCTACTAATACTAATACTATTCACTACTACTAATACTATTTACCTTTAGTACGGGATTAGACTAATACTATTTACATGAGTTTAGTAATGTCTGTTGTGAATAGAAACAGAGATATAATGTGTAGGGACACTGTCGGTGAGACAACATAGTTAATTAGTTGGATAATATAACATGTTATGTTATCAAATTAACTTAGCAATCGACGCGGATTAGATTAAAGCTTTTGGGCGAATTAATGTTACCAAATATTACATTTATTAATTTATTTCTAAAGGATAAAGGTTCATTGTTGGTTCTTTTTTTGTCTAAATAATAGTTTTCCAATTTGTCAAGATTCCAAGTCTGCACCCGACAAAAGCTTGACCACAGCCAAAAACAATATTTAATTTATTTTCCTTTTAGTTTAATCTCAACTTACTAATGGCTTTGTTGTTTTAAACAGATTAATAATTAAATGCTTGTTTAGCTCATATTAATTACTATGAATCTTTATGCAAATACATGGGACGTAGGGCCTTTGGCACAAATCGCAATCTCGTAGCCTTATAAAAAGACGAAGAAAGAAACCATTATTTTTAGTTTTTATTATTCAAAATAAGGTTATATGTAGAACCACTGCTCTAGTGTGGTCACGTCAGAAGTATGCCTCGTGAAAGAATGTCCAAATATTTTACACTTTTACGCCTGTGAATTACTTGAATTTTATGGTGGTGAAAGTTTATTATGAGTCTTGTGAGTGTAGCCTAAATATAAACATGGTGTCCGATCAATACACAAATTCCATATTGTCAATCGGAAGGGTACCAGCCAGGAATTTTATTTGGAAGATATGAGAATATTTTCTTGATTGTAATCTTAGACAATATGTTCTTATACGGTAACATTTATAATACAATACAAAATATTTTACGTTAAATATGTTAGATAATATATTATTTGTCTTGGAATCTGGTCGAAAAATTTTATATTGTCGGCTGTCAAAATTTTATTTTTTTTTTTGGAATATCTTCGAATTTCATTTTTCCATTGTTGTCTTTAATATGTCCTCAGACATTGAGAAAAAAATAATGATTTGTTCTGAGCCGTGACTTGAAAAATCTTAAAAGTGAGCGAAAAGATACATTTTTATTACTTTATATTTTCATTACATGATGTTTATGTTTCACATTACATTTTTTTATTTATATTTTTTTCTCATACTTGATGTTTCATATAGTAACCAAAACATATAAAGGGGAATACTGCGTGTTTTGTAATACACCTTTGAAATGTAGATCGATTGGACTATTATTACGAACATATATATTTGTTTTCAGGTCTACATGCAGCAAGTCTTTGATATAATGAAAAAGATTACGCCAAGGCCTCAAATCCTTTGATATCCTTATATTCTTAACTCTCAGTAATCAGTTGGGGGCCCACAACGGTTAATAGAGACCTTGTCATTACTACTGGATAATTTGCGATGATATACGGTCCTAGATGCCTTCCCGAAGTCTAAAACGGGCCCCCAACGTTCGGCGATTCGGGCGCCAACGTTAGGATATGCTAAGTGGGCCAGTCGGCTATGCTGTGGGCCTAGGGTACTCAGTGTGCCAACTTGTAGCAGCCACTGTCCAAAATAAACTCATCTCAGTCACGCTTCTGCCAAGCCTGGGGCATTGTATTAGTTTTCTTATCCGTCGGAGCTTGTCTAGCTCCCAGCAACTTTGTTATCTACGAAACGAAATCCAGCTGTTTGAGCAAAAACAAACGATATTATAGCAAAAACATATCGCACGCTCAAAGAAATAAAAATGACTCAGCTGTGATATGAATCATACGATGCAACTTAGGATGTTTAAAATCAAGCTCAAATGTATACACCAGGAATACTTACATTACCATTTGGCAACGATCGCGCTATAGCTGAAGATAATAATAAAAAAAAGTTGTAACATAGAAGCTGCTTACGTTTGATGGGCGCATCGATCAATGCATAGAGTTCTAAGTTGGAAGACAAAGCGGTCTTAAAAAAAATATAGTCATAATATTCAATAAGTAAATAATAAACATTATTGTAATGGGATTATTAGTTTTAGTGTTGTTGAGACACCAAATTAAACCTCTTTGCAGAATTGTATACTTCTAGATTCAACAGGGGTAGTGCAAAAAGTGCGAACTTGATATTATTGATAGTTTAAGGGAGATTTTGAAATTATAACCTCTAAAGATCCAAAATGGAATACATTCACGTGGCGAAAACGAGGACACTATGTCATCTGTTAAATTCTGGTTTCACAAGTTTCAATAAAAAAACAAAATAAAACAGTATTTCCAAACTGCTGATTAGTATACCTTAATTAAAGGCCCTATGTTAACTAACGTAACACCTTAATTATCATTTGGCAACGGCCCAAGTGCATTGCTGAAGGAAACTGCACAAAAAATTAAAAATATCATATAATTTGGGGTCAAGTACCTTATGTGTAGTCTAGGATTAGAGACGGGTAAGAAGTAATCTCTTTTTTTTTTCTGGACATATGGAATAATTCAAGAAAATAAGGGATTAAAGAACCTATTCCAGAATAATGCGTCGAAAAAGAGCTTTCAAAAATGGCCAAAAAACTTATATTTTTGTTTTTATTCGTAAACATACAGTTTTCGAAGATTTAGAAGGAAATTCGCTGATTAATCTGTTGGAAATCTGAAAATGTTGGATCAAAAGTAAACGGCTTGTCTCCATTGAAAAATGTAAGGTACTGAACGGCAAAAAATGTAACGTATGAAAGAATAATGATTGTTATAAACCAAACCAGTAAAAATGTTTGTATTACATAAATCCTTGGTTTTGTATAACCAGCCTGTGAGGGGGATCTAATGGATTAGCGATCGTTAGTTGAAACGGAGATTCAGAAAAAACATGTTGGTGCTGTTTGAGTACCATAGTTCATGCTAGTTAATGCATTAGAAATAGATGAGTTAGCTTTACAATATTAGTATACAATATCACTTTTATAATTTCTCTAATATATAAGTTTAAGTATTAGTGTATTAACCAAAGTATAAGGGGGTTATCAAGAGCAACAGGGAAAAAAAACTTATTGTCAAAGAAATCAATAAGGATGTAGATATAATTGAAATTATATTAATAAAAATATTATAATTGAACAGGTAGTCCGTGAGACAATATGAAATAAAAGGCTGCATGGTAGGTGAAAAAAAGTTGAGCATAGAAGTTAAAAAAATTTGAAATCGCTTTGAAAATGCTAGCAATGGTTTAAAGCAGTGTGTATTGAGCCTCTTAGTAGAGTGTGTAAGGTAGAAGTAGTTATATTTAGATTATATTTGAAAACGATTTAGGGGAGCAAACGATTTTTGTTTTTTTCAATTAATAGAAAAACCTTGTGATCTCTTACAATCTCGAATACATTCATTCTCGTTAGAGGTTGATAGAAAGGGCTTCCAGCACGAAGTTATTACTTAGTTAAGATATAGTTAGATATCCACAAGGTGCTATCATCAGTCCTACACTCTAAGTTCTTCAACCTCGGTTCAACTGGATTTGGAAAAACATTCGTGCTCTATATACTCTCCAGGATCCATAAGGAAGGAGTTCCCCATCAAGAGTTACCTGCTGCAATAATATATCATGATTTTTATCATTTGTACCATTGCTATAGCTGGCGGTTATCATTGGAAGGTTGTACCATCACGGTAGTTATTAACTAGATCCAGACAAAACATAGGCAAAGGTATTCGGTAGTTCCAAGACGAATAGTTTTAACAAACTTGAAGTGGACCCGATCACTGCACGGTAAAATACAGACATATCAAATAGCTAGGACTACACATAGACATTACTCTCACATTTGACTTTCAGATCAACAGAAAATTCTAAACACATTAAATTATGTCTTCACATGGACAGAAAAAGTTCACTTCAAACGTCTTGTACTCAACTACTGAATCACTCGTGTCCTGACTGTATTGGAGATAGCCAAGCGTAGGTTAGCCAAAACTTAATTATTTATTTGACCTTCAATCTGACAAATAAAATAGATTTATAATGTAGTGATTAAAATGATTGAATTGGGTTATCCATAATTATGAAATTTCTCAAAATCGGCTTTAGCTAGATTCGTAAGCAATATAAATAAATATCTTGCTCACACCCCTACGACAGTACATCGGAGGTATCGACTGAAAAGCTGCTAAGAAGAACGGATATGTTAAAACTGTATTTAAGAGTGCCGAATGTGCCCAGTGGTTGAAGACACATCATACAAGTAAAGCAAAAAGAAACTCAAATTTATTCCAAAAAATAAAAATTTCGACAGGCAACATCATGTAATATAATCCAGCCGAGTTCGTAGGTTTTTTTAGTGCTGATTTTTTAGCATTTAATGTTTAAGAAACTCATGGGAAGTCGTGTGAGTATTTCACGTTATTGTTTCATGTATATGTATATATACAACTTAGTTGATAAACGAAAATAATGTAGTCACGAAAAAGTAAAAACATCTTTTCAATATATTTTTTTGAGACTCGGCTATGTACGAGCGAAGATCCTCTTGTGTGTTTATTACAAGGCCAGTGCATACTTGATTAGGATTTTGTTAGCACTTAGGTACCTACATAAACGATTTTCTGAGTTGATTGTTGGGAGGTGAGAGCCAAAGAACACTCTAAAAATGAGCGACAGGTCAATGACGATCTTTTGATCATAGACAGATATCGATAATAATGCAGAAGACTTGCAGTAGAATACAGGAATGCTCACCTTGGGCAGCTACAGCGGCGGCGACCAGACTGAGCCGGGTGGCCGGCCCCCACCAGCGGCTCCACCTGACACCTCCGTACCGGACTATTTTAATATTTCTCCTTATTCAGGAGTTAGCCATTTTCAAATATGAATCTCTCATCAGCTGATTATCCATGGATATTCTAATGGCAGTGGCGGATAGCTGTTCCTGTTAAGGTTGTTAATGGTTGAACATTATTAATACATTGAATCCTGGAGGACATGTTAGAGTAGAGTTTAGAGATAAGTCAAACAAAGCTGGACAGTGTTTGAATGAGTCTTCTCAGGGGGAGGAATCCTTATAAAAAGTGAAGGAATTAGTCGGTTTTCACCCCTGTTGGAATAATCCTACCTTTGGCATATCAGTTCATATTAAATGTAATTAATCCAGTGAATACAGTTAAAATATTCAAAGCAATTCAGTAAACAATTATATTAGTAATGGTGTTTCCTGTTACTATTAGTGTGGGCTTCACAAAATATTATTTTTAAAAGTGGGGCCTTCTTCAAGAAGAAATAGATGATTCCAAAAGCTTCAGGGAAAGTACCTTGTCAAATGGTATACTTCTCCTCTCGGCTTCATGTAGTCCTGTGTCACTTACGCTTACGTTTCAAAAAAACATCTAGGTAGAATACAGGTTTAAATAAAAACGATGGGCAGGCATAATCTTAAGGTATACTCCATGCCAAGTAAAATACAGAACAATTTACTGAGACCTTCATCTGTAGCTTAAGGTAATTATACGAAGTTTCTGCAGGAATGTTTAATTTGACAATGGAAATAGCTATAAGAGTAAAGTATGTGCCACCATGTCAGTGGCAATTGTTATAAAACAATATTACTCACGCCAACCACATGGTTATTACTGGAAGAACCAAAACATCGCTGGTTGGGTTACAAAGGGATTTCCAATTGCAGAAAGAGTCCTACATCTTGAAATAAATAGAAAATATATAGAAAAAATAGAGCCCTTGGAGAATGAAAAAGTACGAGATCGCAAATTCCAAAACTGCAACGATTTAAAATATCTTGGAGCCCAGGTCACAGCTACTAATATAAAAGATGAAGTGAAGTAAAGGTTAACATTGGTGAATTGATGTAGCTGCTCCTTTGTAAGTATGGTCCAGGGACTGAAGATAATGTTTTACAAAAGTATTAATATACCTTAAACTAGCAAAGCTCTGAAAACATGTCATCAAAATTCAAAGAAAAAATTGCTACTGAGCCATTATACCCAACAGTTTTCTAATCTAATCGGACTATTTGACGGCAAATGCTTTAATTGCTCCAAATTCAACTCACAAATTCATTAACCCACTTACAATGAAACATCGACACTGCAGAGATAATTGCGATTGCATCTGCACGACACTGCCCAATGTCACAAGAAGAAATTAGCACAGCAATAGTATCTGACTGAGCAATAGTGCACTGATGGGCACTCAAAGGGCTAACTAATATGTACTCTAATAATGTGATTGTGGTGCAGATTCATGAATGCTTAACAATGCTACTAAAAGACACCAATAAATCCACAAATTTTTCATTGACCCCATCCTATGGCATCAAAGGAAATGAGATGGCCGATAAAGCTGTGAAGGAAGCCCTTGCACTGCCTGGTCGAGGCTGAGCCCTTGCAGTCAGCCCTGATCTTGCCCTCCCATTGAAGAGAAGTATAGCCGACAGATGGCTGTAGATGTGGGATGAAATCCCACCAACCAAGCTTAAGAGATCAAGAAGGTGGTGAAAATATGGGACAGTTCCAGACACAGTAACATGAGGAGGTTGTCCAGACAAGACTTAGAATAGGGAATAGTAGACTGAACCACTAATTTATTATAAAACAGTAACCACCTCAAAGGGGCACCAAGTGCAACAATATACTTACGATAAATCATCTATTACAGGAAACTTACTAATGCTGGAATAAGTTTAAATATATCCAAATCACTCAAAAATTATGTCTCTTCCAATAACAGAATAATGTTATGGGGTTCCTAACCGAAACCAATGTAATTCAGCACAGGAAAAACCAGCCAGACTACAAGGCGTTGAAGACCACTCGTTTTACAAGGTCTCTTGTTTTTGCCTAGGGCAATAAAAATTATGAGTCTGTAGGTAAGGGATTCTGTAAATTTAGAAAAGTAAACACTCCTCTGTCTAATTATCCAAGAAAATCAAGAATACTACACTCAGTTTATTATTTATCCAAAATTGCATCATTATAAGTACATAATTCTCAGTCTAATTATTCTAATAAATAAAGACACTTATTTCAAGAATCCAACACACAGGTTACTGGTTCTCCAAAATTCTCATCTTTCAATTGAAAGAGCCAAATTAATCTTAATTTAAAAAAAGTATGTGGAACTCCCAAAAAAATATGTAATATATTGTATCAATTCCACTTTATTTAAAAAAATATTTTTACTTTCTTACTATGTAAGGAAAAAGGACATTCATTAATAATAATAGTTTATTTAATAATAGTCAAGTTTATATTATTTCAGAGTTCAATGTGGTGCTAATGCATAACTATTTTAAATGTTTCATATTTACATTTTTATAGAGAGTTTATACTTAAAATAATAATTACCAAATACAAATAAAAATATGGGCTATTCTATGTACTATCCATTCTGTCCATGTTTCCTTGTTTCAAATCTAGTTAAGCGCAGGAATTTAAAATCTCCACTTAAATCAAATTTAATATTTAAATAGTAATGAAACAATGTATGGTAACATTCAAAGCTGCATGATAAATTAACTGCCTGTTAGCTACCAGAATAGTTAAAAAAATAATGTATAGATAAATTTTTCATGTACGAAATAAGTAACAAAATAAAAAGATCTTTAAGTATTAAAATAATTCAATATTAACAGACTAAATGTTAAATATTTTTATCTAATCAGTCAAGTGTTAACACTTCATTGAAAACCTAGAGGAATTTATTGTGGAGAAATCTAGAGGATTAGCAGATAAACCCCAAAATCATTTTTTTATAATCTGATGGTGACAAATACATCCCCCTCCCCCTCTCACATTGTCTAATCTTCTATATCATACATGTCATTATCTTCTTGCTTCTTCCTAATTACAGCCATTGTGACCCCGATGATCAAGAACAGAAGACCGACAGAGAACAGAGACCATCTGACTATGTTTTCAATATTGAGCATTAGAAGCAATTGGTCTTTCAACATTGAAATTTCTTTTCCTCCTAATTTAGCCCCCTGAAACAAGATTTTCACATATTTACTTTAAACGTGATCTTTGTTACTGATTTATTTTAAAAACCATAATTACAAATTATAAAATTAATAAAACTAAAAGGACCTTAATAAACATTATAAATTTCCTTAATTAAAACTAATTTGCAACGGTTTATCATTTAAAAAAAAAATTATTCTTGAGCTTAGAAATGCTTGGAAAAAAAAAATGCTTAAAAATAATAACACAATTTTATTAATTTTATTTTCAATTAGCTAACTGGAACATAACAAAATTAATCGTTACGTAGGAAAAACTTTTTTTCTGTTTGTTTAATTCATATATTATTTTTTTCTTAGTCCATACACAGGTGGGTGTGAGAACATGAGAAACTGCGACCATACACTGAGAACCAATTGTAATAATATGAATGTTCCAAATTATTGCCTTCAACTTGTTCATTTTATCTATTAGAATGAACCAAACTTTTAATTTTTTGTAATATATGAGTGAATATAAATTATGGAGGCTGTGGAGAATCAATACACATATGACCATATTGATTGATAAAAATAAAGTTATAAAAAATATTTGACAAAGGAAACTAGATTGCTGCTACTTTCATTCTCAATATATATGTACATATACATTTAACAGCATTTTGGTTTGTAATTTGAGAATGTAATATAAATAATTTGAAAAAAATAATAATACCTCATCTATCCAGACCATAGGGACCATAGCATTGGTATGATTCTTTAGCAATGTTATGGAAGGTGTCTTTCTGGTTTTTACATTAACTTGGATCCTTCTCATCCCTTGTAAAGGAACACCTGTTGTCTATAATAAACGAGATAGGCAATTATTCAAATTATCTTGAACATGTTTGTCATTATTTATACACATATAGACTACTCACAGGCTCTACATCAATATATGATTGATGAAGTTCCTCTTCAGGATGCAAGCCGTCAACCATTGATTTGTAATTTTCACTCGCATCAAAGAAATGTGGTTTACTAATATATGCAGGAACTCCTAAAATTATAATTGTAATAAGCTTTGAAAATGAACTATTGCAGGATTTCACTTTTATTATAAGTAATAATTTTATTCAATTTTTTTTATAACTTTATTTTATACCTGTAACCAAACTGTTCAATTAGTGAATTTAGGATATCAACAAAATACATAATAATTGTTACGATGGTCATGTTGGAGAAAGAGAACCAAGTTGCCTTTTATTCATAAGACCAGTTAACTGGAGGAAGTATTTCATACATGGAGGACATCCAACTGCATTTCAATCTTCTTTCGAGTTTGTGTGGTGTATTGAGGCTAGAGGTTTGCGGGTTATTGTGATTATAAAATTGTTTATACAGAATTTGTTATATTATCTGTATACGTCTGTATAATATTAAAACCTTTGTCATTCTGTAGTGTCCTGTAGTAAAGTGGTGCTTGAGCAAGAAGACGTAATAATTTTTATTGATATCTTTGCATCATTTGTAAATGTGATTTTCTGGCAGAGGCGTGATATTTATTCCAAGATTATGAATGCTTATTTTTGTTGCAATTTATTTCTTACAAAACCAATTCAGCAAGAATGAATTTTATCTCATTTTTGGTAACTAGTTATAAATAAAGACTTAGTATAAAACTTCAGAGTTAAAAAATTACTTTTTAAATTTATAAAATGAAATTAGTTTCATAGTAAAAATATATTATTTAAATAAGATTTTGTTATATTCAAATAAAAAACAACAGCATATTTGCGCCTTCAGTCTCAGAATAACTCCAGTTTTCTGTAGTTTTATATTCTTGACCTAACGAAATCCCACTCCTACTTAACTTAATTTGTACTGTTTTTACATTTAAAATATAAAATAATGATAAAATCATCACAATGTTTTTGTGGTTGAGAGGGCGATAAAATAAACTAATTAAATAAATATAAATATATTTAGACAGTAATATATTTTTATTGGGTTTTACAACCTTCTGTACTTTCATTGGGCTATCCTGTCAGGAACCACTCACTTCTATTAACTGAGCTGCAAGTGAAATAAAAATCACAGTCCATTTAGGGATTTGAACCAGGATTCTTTTTATCATGAACTTTAACCACTACACGGTATGAGAGGACCATACACAATAATATTTAAATTTCATAACAGAATAAATGTAAAAATATTTTTCTTGTACTTTTACATTCAAAACACTTCAAGAAACACTTCAAAAAACATTTCAAAACAATTGACGAACATTAGTTCTTCTACAAGAGATCCTCCACACAGATCACCAGTCAAAGATCCTTCATTCTATTGACAATAAATTTTCCAGCTTATTTCTTTAAAGCACTGCTGTATTTTAACATATATACAAAAGGATCTTCATTAGTATATGTAATTAATCGTATATTACTGATTAGGAAACACCTTATTACATTAATAGAGGATAAGACTTCTCTCATAATTTGATTAGTAAGGTTACCCACTATAAATGTAAACAATTCAACGGTTTAACTTGTCCAAATTAATTTAATTATCTTAATTAAATTTTAATCATAAATAATCTCTTTATGGTAAATTAACACAAAGTTTAAATAAACTATTAGTTCACATTTAGTGAGGCAGCTCATCTAGGTGAATAGATCTTCGTACTGGTGAACTCATCATGACAATTATATATTCCAAGTCCATCGTTTCCATAACCCCTTTGGAGATCGTTCCTTATCGGTAGAAGGTTTTCCTGTCTTCTCCAAGGTTTCCGTATCTAAAACTTGTACTTTGGCAGCATTGTTTCCCTCCCTGGCACTGAGAGACCCTTCCGTCTTCTCTAATTCTTCCGATTCCTCTCCGAAGCACCCTTCGACGAAAACTGAATTGTCCCCGGAGCACTTTGAGGTGTAGACCGCCCAGGCCCTAAAGCCGTTGCCGTTAAGGACCTTGTGCTGCTTATAGACCCTTTTGGCGCACTTCCAGTCGTCGGCGATATCGTCATCCTCCAGCAGACTGCAGGGTAGGTTGCAGGCCCAGCCCTGCGGAGAGCACCAATAGCGGTCACTGATCTGGAAGATACCGTGATCGCTACTTCCGTCACTATTGAGACTGCCAACGGCGGAAGTGTTGAAGTTGGACTCGTGCTTGGCTATACAAACCCAAGTAGCTATGTCCTCCGTAGTCGCACCCTTCGCCTTCAACTCCTTGGCCAATTCGCAGGGCTCGAAGACCTTCCCTTCTGCCCAGGGCCCCAGCACTCCCAACAGCAGCAGCAGCAGCAGCATGACTGTGTCTGCCAGCTGTAGCGCTCAGGCTTAAATAGCAGCGGTACTCCGGCAACTGGTTCGCAGTTCAGCATGACCTACTTCAAGGCTGCGAGGTTCCCTCATTCCCTCATTCTGCAAGCCTCAGAGCCCCTCTTCTCATCTTAATCCATGGGGGTAAACTTTTGTTGATAATATATCTTTCTAGCTCATTTATCAATAAAAATTACCGGAATATATTCCCTATAAATTAAGTTCTAATAATTGTTTTTCCAAAGTAAACAAAGGAGTAGCAGGATAGGTTTCTAGGTCAGATGTTTACTTTACTAAATAATTATAAAAATATAACGTGCATGGTGTAGGAGTTATAGTTGAATTGATCATAAGGCTGTTTTTGTAAAATGAGTTAGGAAAAAATATTTTCTTTAGAAACGATACCCTATTTTTACGAAGCGACCATTTAGAATAGTTTGTCTTTTAAAATTAATTTTATATGTAGGAAATATTCAATAAATCAGAAAATATATTCTTTACTTTAGAATTTCATTTAGCTGGTATTGTAAAGCTCAATGACGTTATTGAGGTTAACTTAACTTCATCTTGATTTCCTTTCCTGAATGGCAGTACGCAAGTTAACAATTATTGAATATGTTAAGAAAAAATGTTTTTACAATTTTATTAATATATAATAATTTTTCTATATAATAATATATAATATTACTTTTTAAAAGCATAATATACATAATATATATACGAATAATTACAATGTTAGTTATATGTGTTAAAAACCTGCGTGACACGGTGCAGCCTTCTAATGGTAATTTATACTCCCATTACAATATCCTCACTATTAATGGACTCGATTAAGATATCGTGTTGATCCTCGACGTGATTTAATACTTCCAAATATAATATTGACTTATTTACAGACATAAGAAAAATTGGTTAGAGCAATAACAGGAAGTAGTTAGTTCATTTTTGAACGCAGACGGGGGTCAGCAGAGAGTGGAAGTTCTGGAATATATTTTGCGATTTGTAGGCGATTCATTTCATGATCACATAAACAAGTAAATACTAGGCTTAGTGGTCACTTCATTATTTTTAATTATATAAAAACAATTTTTATTTATGTTTGATTAATTACGAATTAAAATGCTTTTATATTTATAGATATAAAGGGTGTCCCAGAATTAACGCAAGATTTGAATTTGCCGCCATTTGTGCAGTAAATTGCTGGCAACCCTAAAAAAAAACAATTTTACAGCTGACAGTTTATTAGGGTTAGTAAAAATGGAGCGTTACACGATAGAACAACGTGTCTTTATTGCTGAACATTATCTCAAAAATAATGAAAGTGTGGCGGCCGCAGTTCAAAAATTTCATACAAAATATGGTCGGAATAGTGTTTTGACTTCATCAACTGCGAAGAGATTAATTGAAAAATTTAGGGAAACTGGATCAGTTGGAGATACTGGCCGTTCAAATGTCAATATCGAAGCAGTGCGTGAGAGTGTTGTTGAAAATCCAGGAGCATCAATAGACCGTGCCGAAATTGGATGATATTGATGTGGCCAATATGTGGTTTCAACAAGATGGTGCCACATGCCATATAGCCCATGAACCAATTCAAATACTGCATGAGACATTTCTAGGTCTGTGTACTCTCTCGTTTTCAATCAGAATTGGCCCCCTAGATCGTGTGATTTAACACCTTTAGATTTCTTTTTATGGGGTTATTTGAAGTCCAAGGTGTATTAAAACAAGCCCACATCCACCCGTGCATTAAAACAGGAAATTCAACGCTGCATCAACCAAATCCAACTACATTTATGCCAAATGGTCATGGAAAATTTCGACAATTATATGTGCCAGCAAAGTCGTGGAGGCTATTTGCCCAATGTGTTATTCCATAAATAACGCTATCCTATTTACTTTATAATTCAA
Organism: Acanthosoma haemorrhoidale; assembly: GCA_930367205.1. NCBI lineage: Eukaryota > Metazoa > Arthropoda > Insecta > Hemiptera > Acanthosomatidae > Acanthosoma > Acanthosoma haemorrhoidale. The sequence continues at coordinate 71,763,155 of OV884011.1, forward strand.
TAAAAAAAAATAACAACAAAAATACTAAAAACTGTGTTTTGCTATTTAAATCAAATCTTGTGTTAATTCTGGGACACCTTTGCACAAGAGATGAAAAAATTCTAAACGCTGTTATTTGAGGAACAGGATTGGCTGGTTTCATGTTTAATTTTTTGTTTAGTTCCTATACCATTAATCAACATAATTCAAAGTTTAATCGGTAGAACTCAAGCTCGCTTTAATAATTTTTAGGACAGTTAGCATTTAATATTCATATGGACACGAATAGGTACAAACAGAAAAGGCGAAAGACTATTGAAACCGCAACTGTTTCAAAGTAAAGCCACCTCCTCCTTCGGACTTTTTTTACAGTTTAATTGTTTTGTTTTTTTTCAAACCTAGAAACCCTTATATTTTCGCTCAGGCAACTGTCAGTCTGTACAGACTTATAATTCTCCTATTTGAGCTAAAAATATTAAATTTTAAATTAAGTTTCCACTTATTGATGCTAAACTTGCACCTAATAAAACAATTAAGTGTCATTAATAAAGCAATCTCTTAACAATTAAAAACAAAATACCATCATGTTTAGTAAGTTATCAAATGAAAGGTATAAACGCTCTGATTGTTAATATACTATGTAATATATGCTAGGACTTTAATGGGAAACTATTACAAAAAATCGTTAGGAAATAATCGAATGATATCGTCATTGAAACCATAACCACGGAAAAATAGAGTTGATTATTTAAGATTTCTCGTGAATATCCTACACCCCAGAATTAAAATACGCTCTACTGAACTCTTTTCTTCACGTAATTAGATATTTTCGTATCATATTATCTTTAATAGTTTCTATTAAATTATCGCTTTCGCAAATATCTTCGACACGTTTTAAGCGTCTCATGAGAGAGAAAGCGTAAAATTGAAAGCGTAGCTTATTAACAAAATCATTGCTTATTAGTATTACAATTTAACCCACAACAAAATTTGCGATTTATACTAACCAATAATTTTCTATTTTTATTACAAAATAACGGTCAGCTAATAGATATAGATCAGATCAGCTGATAGCAGCCAGATTTGTTTCAGTTGAAACCGAGATTATTATTGAAGAAGTTTCCGGGTATCGATATCTGACTTAAAGCAATTTTATTAATAATGATGGCAAACAAAAAAAAAAACGAATGAAACGCCATTATTAGAAGTAAGGTTCAAGGCTGGCTGAACACATTCTTTCTGCTTAAGGAGTCATCTTTACCGGATAGATATTACGATCCGACAGACATTGGAAAATTTATCGATTCTGATTTCTATCATCTTAAATTACATGTTATATTACTATGAACATCGACTTTAAAATAATAGAAATTAAATATTTTAGTTCTTTTTGAGACGAATTAAAGTAATTTTCTGGTCAAGGTTTTATGTAATTTGGGGTAGTAGATGTGCATGTACAATTTACTCAAATAGCATGGCATGGTCTCACAGAAAAAAAAGGAATGGTAATTGATATTTCCAGTTCCAGAGATTATAAATGTTGTTGAAGAAGGAATTTTGAAAAATAAAAACTTTTTAAACAAGGGACATTAGCATAATTTGCACGCAAACTAACGGGACTAGTCGGATTTTCCTCATTGGAGAGCTGGAGTTTATTTCATCCCCCCCCCTATACCGGTTTAATTTCGGTTCCCCCACTTTGCCAATGAATCAAAATGAATCCTTAAAATTAAATTTTTTTTAGTTTTTTTATATGTATATCAAAATAATTGTAAATAGATTCACCTGAGGATCTATAATTATATATAATTATCTGTAAATTTAAAGGGCCTATGAAAGAAAAAAAAAATATATGTATATGTCTTGCATTGTTCGACTTACTTCCCTGTATCGAATCAGTTCATAATACCACAGACATGTTTGATATCCATGCTAGATTCTGATCTCTGAAGAGGTTGCCGAAGATCTGCCTAGAAGATGGAGACAACCTGTTTCTCGGCTCAGTCTCATCGAGAACCGGAATTAATAATTAAGTTGGTCAGCGAGGAACCCTCTTTCACTGTTGGCAAAACACACTTTCCACTTGCCATTCTTTCTTTTTATCGCAAGTCCTTCCACTTTCTAAATCGGCAAATGTAAAAATTCTTACAGCAGTATACATTGCAGGTAACAGTAAATTTATGGCGTTTTCACCCATCTGTTTAGATTGAATTTTTTCGTCATGAAATTTTGAACCGATCGTAAACTAGAATTCAATATTTCTATGTTAAACTCCTGCCAATATCTTTAATTTGAAAACCTACTCAACCTGACCGGACAAAATTTATATTTTAGGTATCATATGTATGATTAATGGCCCATTATTTTTCATGCACCAGTGTTGTTCAAGTGAGACTACGATAGAAAAGATTAATCCCTTACTTCAAACACGGGTTGATTAAAAGTTGTGATATCTGCTCTAAAAAAAAATATTATGTAAAACGATAGGAAGAAATGTATTATGTTTTTATAAAATGTATTATTACTCTGGGTTTATTTTTAATTCTACATATATATGTTTACATCATTCATTTTAGAATTTATTTAACGTTGAGGTAATTCTTTGCATATATTTGTAAAAATTCGAATTCGTTCTTTGCCTGCTAACTTCTTAACGAAAAGAGCTATACAACTTTTGTTCACATGACCGTTTTAAAAGGGATGTACTACCCTCCAATATTTCTGTTGTTTACCCTAAATGTACCAGCGGTTACTATTTGAGATATTTTAATCTCTAGTCGACAGTCGTTTCTTTGAAACATTGGATTAAAATATCTCCTCTAATAATATTATATTATAATCCTAAGAAATGTAAGTCAAGCAATAGTAATGCTTAAAATTTTATCATTTTTAAATAACTCACAATATAGCTTTAACCGTTTAAGAGGTGCAAAGAAAATTAGGAAAGGCGAACAAAAATTGATTAATCTATCCCAGGCAACGCCGTATAGTTCTTGTTGTGGCCACCTCTTAATTACGAATAATTAGAAGTTCCCCTCTTCTCGGGCCAGAAAATATCTACTTATGTTTCCATATTTTAATAATAAAGCTTATGACGTCAGTAAGAGAATGGGAGAAGCTAGTGGGGGAAACAGCCGCAGGTGGGGACCCGTCCCAACCACAGCTGGCCGCCTATATAAGCAGCGGGATTAGCTTGAATTGGCATAACGAACAGGACCGTCACTTGGAACACTACTCTCTCCTCTCTCTCTGCACTGGCGCTTGCTGCTCTACTGAAACCATGGTCTTCTCATTCAACTACCTCCGCATCTCTATCTCCTAACCTCGCTGTTTTACTCCGGCGTTGTCAGACCCCACACCTTCCTAGTGGAAATCTCGGCCTTCGTCTCGCTAAAACTAGCACCTCCTTGGGAGAGACCTCTCCCTCGCGGACGACGGTTGTCTTGGCCCTACAAACTTACCTAGTAGCGTCACCCACGGCAATCCAGTCTGCTTCTCTCCAGTTCACGCTCACCTTTGGCATCCGGACGGTTTTCGCCTACCCTCAGACACCGAGTATGAATTCGTGGTCATTCCAAGACCACATAAACTACCTATAGACCTACCCTGTTCCTCTTTTTCTGAACATAGTGCTTTGTCGGGGCGCATACCTTCTAAGATCTTATTGAGTCAGATCAAAACAAATTAAAGCTGCCCGCCGACTAGACCGGCAGCCAGGGTGAAAGACCACAGGTCCACCCACTCTATCTCTTTCTTAGTCTCTTGGTCCTAGCCGGACGGCGGCTAGAGGTTGTAGTGACCCTAGCCCGCGGTGGGCGTCTCCACCCCACCTAGGGGACTCACATATCTGACCCCGACAGTTCTGCTAGTTAATTTTAAAACTGTTTTCAGTTTTGCACTAATAATTATACAAAAGTTATATATTAATCTTATATTAAATTACAGAATGTATAAAATGGTGACGCCATTGGTCCTTGGATCCATCAACAAGTATTAAGTTAAATTTAAAATTGAAAGCTTAAAATATTTAGTAAGAAAATGTTTCTATCAATGAGGTCGAATTGTACAGGGTAGTCAATAATACGAAATGAATTTGAAGTCGTTGCCAATTAAATATTATTTTGTTTACAATATTTGCAACGATGCAGATATTTGGTGGCTTATTATTTGTACACAAAATTCGAAAGATCCTCTTCAAATTCATTGTTTGCTGCAATATTGTTTGTAAGGAGTAACACATTATTTCCATCTGAGTTAGAGTCTGGTCGCATTTCAGCTTCTACAGGCATCACATTATTATCATCTAGAATAGAGTCTGGTCGTACCTGATCCTCTACTAGTACCGCATTATTTCCATCTGAGTTAGAGTCTGGTCGCATTTCAGCTTCTACAGGCATCACATTATTATCATCTAGAATAGAGTCTGGTCGTACATGATCCTCTACTAGTACCGCATTATTTCCATCTGAAATAGAGTCTGGTCGCATTTCAGCTTCTACAGACATCACATTATTATCATCTAGAATAGAGTCTGGTCGTACATGATCCTCTACTAGTACCGCATTATTTCCATCTGAAATAGAGTCTGGTCGCATTTCAGCTTCTACAGGCATCACATTATTATCATCTAGAATAGAGTCTGGTCGTACCTGATCCTCTACTAGTACCGCATTATTTCCATCTGAAATAGAGTCTGGTCGCATTTCAGCTTCTACAGGCATCACATTATTATCATCTAGAATAGAGTCTGGTCGTACCTGATCCTCTACTAGTACCGCATTATTTCCATCTGAAATAGAGTCTGGTCGCATTTCAGCTTCTACAGGCATCACATTATTATCATCTAGAATAGAGTCTGGTCGTACCTGATCCTCTACTAGTACCGCATTATTTCCATCTGAAATAGAGTCTGGTCGCATTTCAGCTTCTACAGGCATCGCATTATTATCATCTAGAATAGAGTCTGGTCGTACCTGATCCTCTACTAGTACCGCATTATTTCCATCTGAAATAGAGTCTGGCCGCATTTCAGCTTCTATAATTTCCACATTACTATCATCTAAAGCAAAATCTAGTCGCATCTGATCTTCTACAAGGAGTACACTACTAGCATTTGAATTAGAATCTGGTTTCATCTCAACTTCTACAATTGTCACATTATTTTCTTCTAAAATAGAGTCTGGTCGGATTTTTGCTTCTTCAATTGCAGCATTATTTTCTTCTGATGTAGAATCGATTATAAGGTTAGTTTCTTTAGGGAGCTCTTCAGATATCCAAGTAAATGCCTCGTTCGAAGCAGTTATTTCTTCTAGATCTACTACGTTTAAAGTATCTTTTACTTTTAAGTAGTTTCCTTCTAATTTGAATTCCTCAATGATATTTTTTATTTTTCCTGCTGCGATGGGATTTTCTTTCACTTCCATTGTTTTACGATCTAAAATGACCGGTTCTGTTAGTCCGATCCGCTTCCAAAGTTGATCTTTCTCACTTTGGTTGCTGTGTTTAGCATCTTCGACTTTTACTTCTTCATGTTTTGATATCTTCAATGTATCAAATTCATTATCTGCTTGGTTTAAATTGGATTTATCCCAAAGGCACTTATCGGTATTCCTGAGGGCATATTTGACTATGAAGTCTTGACTAGTGATACCTCCTGCTTTATTTTGTTGAACAAATTCAGTTTCTTTGCCATAAAACTTTTCTTCAAAACTTATATTTATGTCAACGTTCCTAATGCATTCATTCTCTGGTTCTTTATGTATTTCTCCTATCTCTTCAGATCTCTGTTCCATGTCTTCTTCTTTTATCTTTAAGTTCGATGATTCCGAAATGAAGAAGGAAGCGTTTGTCTCTGTCAACAGCTCTATACACGCTGCGGTCTCCGTTATTCGGTATCCAGAGATCTCTAAAGTAGATTCTACATCACCATACCCTGTAGGTTCCTTCTTGCAGGCACTTCCATCATTCGTCACTGATGCTTCCGCTTTCAGATTTCCTATGAGCGAGGTATTACATTCCATTTCATATGCTCGTTCAATCATTATATCTATTATTTCTGTGACTATAGTTTCTGCTAGAAAAGATTCGTGAGTTACAGCAGAAGGATCAATCGCATCACCTGTGACATTATTTTCGTCCAAAAACAAAGTGGTGACTTGCGATGTATCTTCATTTTCAGACATGAAAGTTTCTTCAGAAATGTCATTGGTACTTCCTTCGAAATGAAAGACATCGTCTGATTTAATCGATCCACAACTGGAGGCGATATCTTCTTCCTTCTTGCAGAAAGGAGTATTTTCTTCTTGAATAGTTCCCTCAGTAACCGGAATAACAATAGTGTTTTCAAAGCTCGTTGGATCTTCCTTTTTAAAACTTTTAATAGTGTCATCATCAAGAAGATTAGAGTCATTGTTTTCTATGCTATGTGAGTTAATTGGTTGTTGCTCACACGAAGATAACACAGTTTCAACACATAACCTATCTGAAAATTCACCATTTGTTTCATCGAAATTCGTTCTTAATGTATTTATTTCAGTCAATTCGTTTTCAATTGAATATAAAGATAAATTATTACCATGCCTACTAATATTCAACGGCAGATGGGCTTGTTGTGTTTCCCAATCTACTTGACTGTATTTTTCCTCTCTATCGGGGTAGGTATATTCGTGAATGTAGTTAAAATCATTTTTAAGAGAAGATTTAGCCGATTCCATGAAGTTTTTCTCTTCCGCATTCCCAAATGGGTCACCCGGTATTGCAGGGACAATCCCACCTTCAGAGTCAGAGGATCTTTTGACTTTTAAGAAAATTTCTTTTGTGCAATCCTCCTTTTCGAGTGCCCTGAGCCACCTGCTGAGCTTGAGCCTTCTCCCGTCTAGCATGAACCACCAAGGTTTGGCCTTTTTCCTCTGATCCGTGTTCCTCTCGACAATAAGCGACGTCATCCTTACCCTGTAAGAATCCCCGTCCTTGATGCAGTCAGACACAATGTTCTCCCCAAATGCGCTCATCCTAATGAAGGATTTTGTTGCTCCTACGATTTCACCGTTCATCTTGAAGCCAAGATCGGTGCTGTAAGTGTAAGATCCAGGCTCTCCTAACTGAGTCCTCTTGGGGAACGTCGATCCTTTGAAGACCTTGGTGGCTTCCCCGAGGAACTGGTCCGCAGCGTAGGCTCGGAAGACCACTTTGGTTGCTTCCTTGCTACTGTCAATCGCGAAGAGCACAGACTTGCCGCAAGAGAACGCTACTCTTCCACTTCCGGTCCCGGTGCCATGGAGGGTTTGCACTCCTCCGTCATTGCCTACTAGCAGCTGTATAGCCTGTCCTTTTGGAAACTTCTCGAAGTAACCGTTCTGAATGTGATACTCCAAGTGATAGAGCAACGGCTTCATTTTTAATATGAATTTTCATTAATTATGCTTAAAGTTTTATATAACCTACCGTCGTAACATGTGGCTCAAATCTATTCACTATTTACGATAATCATGTGCATAGAAGTACTCTGATAACACAAGTAATTTTCTATATAAATTCGTATATACGATTATGATATTAACTATTACACAACACCTTTTGACACAGAATACGTATTATCCTGAATCATGTTTTGGTTTCGCGTTTAAAGCCAGGGGCTGGCAATGTTACGGTGAACGGTTTTTTTTTTTTTGCATTGTCACAAAGTGACTATGCAGACCAGGTACATCTGCGATCAACTATTGTCTATCTTATCAAATGTGTTTGTTTATATCATCATAATAGTATAGTATAATTCCTTTATTGTGCAATAATTACAATCTGCCTTTTATAAGGCAATAAGTAATTAAGATATATGCTCTCATTCATACAATATTTACAGTTCATCATTCACTCGCTCATTCATACAATATTTACAGTTCATCATTCACTCGCTCATTCATACAATATTTACAGACAGCCCAGAGACCCCCCAAATCCACCGCAAAGAGAAAGCGGAGTCTTGGGAAGTCCCCCACGCTCCTCCGTCAGCCGCGTCACCGGATACTAGCCAGTGGAGGCTGACCAAGAGCGCGAGAGCCACAGACGCTCAGGACATGATTGGAGAGACTGGCCATTGCCAGGACTCCCACTGTCACGCGTTTATAGCAGGTCACGAGGCCACTGCCGTTTCAGTCTCCGAGGAGGATTATAGGGATGAGTGGCGCAGTGCATTGACTGTGCTACAGGATTAGGGTGGTTGGAAAGGCTACTGTGGAATTTCGTAAACTTGGAAGGGATGAGTTCTAGAATGTAGGGTATATTAAGGTCGTTATGAAGGGTTTTGTTGCTGACATAATAAGGGGCATTTACTATTGTTCTCAGGACTTTTGATTGAAAGGATTGGAGTGGTTTCAAGGGCTGAAGAGATGTGATCAACAACGCGAAGGCCTTGTTGAGCAGTGGAATGTCGTTGGCGGAAACCAAACTGGTGTGTGGGAAAAAGGTTTTTGGATTCAACAATGGGAAGTAGACGTTTTAGTAGGAGTTTCTCAAATATTTTTGAGAGGATAGGGAGTAGGCTAATTGGACGATAAGTTGAGGCGTCATTGGGTGGTTTACCGGGTTTGGCGAATAGGACAATAATGGAATGTTGACTAAGAATGGAACGTGCGGACATGAAGTGGGCAGTGCCTGTGACTGCTCTCTGTTCCGAACGGCATCAGCAAAAGAGACTGAAGGCCTCAAATTTCTGGTGGGGGCGCTTCTTGAGCTACCTGTTACTGGCTTCTCTTCTTCTGGTCGGCGACGTTGCTCGCTCCTGGACTTGAGGATTCTATAGGCCTCACAGCCCTTGTAGTTGGCCAGATGGTCTTGCTGGCAGAGCACGCATACAGCAGGCGATTTTAGGGGCTTTTTGCACAATTCGCTTTTGTGCTGCCCACTACACTTTACACACCTAGGAGGGTGGTGGCAATACGATTTTGTGTGCCCATATGCCTGGCAATTATGGCATTGGACGATGTCTCTATTGGGGTAAGTATCATCATAATAAAGTAGTCATACTGCAACCTACCTGCTTTGTCCAAATCTTCATTAGAATTTAATTTGAACACCTATAAATGTGCCTCAACCCTGTCTGATGTTCCCCTGACCCTCCTTCATTTCCTATATATATCTCAGGCATCTACTAATCGTTTCGACTCTTTAATACGCTCCATTCTTTTGTTCTGGGGACTCTGCTCTTCAGTACTTTTATAGGTTGAATCTGATATTTTCGACATATTTCCCTGATTCATATATATTGGGCTCCAGAAGGAATTGATAAAGGCGTCGAGATAAAACAAGAACGGGAGAAACTCCTTACTCAAAGTGGATGGCATATATCTAAGGCTTCAGCGAAGATCCTAATAGAGAAAAGGTAAGAGGAAAGAGACCGAGACAGGAAATTTCCTAGAATAAAATAAAAAATATGTTCGAGACATAAAGGAAGAATTTAAAAACGCTTCGTTTATAATCCATACAAATAGGACGAATACGAGAAAATACTAAAGAGCAAGAGGACATCAACAAAACATTTGATAATTCACAAGAGCTTGTACAGGATATGAAACTATATATAAGTTGGAGTTCGGGACCGTTATTTCACGATTCCTTTCACTTTTTTTTTGTTTAATTCGACAAACATTAACTTGCCTTGCCCTGTCGCCTCCCTTCGGGAAGTGATTCAGTTCCCCGGTCTCTCCTGCATATCTCCACAGATCAGAAATCGATTTTCTCACGTCTTGAGCCGTAATTACCTCAATTTTCATCCACGCCATGGTATTAGCATGAGCGGCTGCCATAGTTGTCTGGGGCAGCAGTGGTATATCCACTGCTGCGTTGAGCACCCCTGGTCTTAGCACTCCCTCCGTCATTCACGTAATAGAAGAGAAAAAAGGAAAGAACAAAATGAGATACGAAATAAAAGAGAAAATAAAAAGATAGCTTTCCGCACCGCCGTACGATTTCCCGGGTTTGGGCACCAGTTATTCACCGCAGGGTAAGATCTGATAAAGAAAAGAGAAGGAAAACAGGAACAGAAGACTAACTCAAGTTCTCGAAATAGACTGATTTGTTTCTATCAGTAATCCGACATATATGGGAATCCCATGATCGTGTTAGTTTCCAATACTTAGCTGTCTCTGACTTTAAAATACTAATACGATCATGGAATGTAAACAACACATGATCCTATGTATGTCTGATTATCTTCCACAACAAAGCAGTCTTTTACAGGAGTCAGAGTGTGTCGGTGCTTTTTCCTCTTTCATTATTATCTTTTTATCAAACTTAACCGCCGGCGATTAACTTACATAAGTTTGTAACATACATAAGTTTGCGGGTTGTACTTGTAACATTATTGTAAACGGATCTTACTGCATAATTTTCTCATTTCAGAAGGGAAAGAAACCACTGCCTACTACATGCACCGTAGGGACGCAGAAAAACTTTCCATCAAACTGTCTCGTATATTTGGGCATAAAAATGAACCGATTCCTCCGTTTTTGCGGCCATTTTGTAAGGAAGTTGAAACAAACACGTACGAAGTCTCACCGGCTTACAAGCTTGCTGACTTCCCCCAATATATATCTGCGCCTCAAGCTTATGATTTATCTGAGCCTCCTCAGGCCTGCTCTGCTGTACGGTGCACCGCTTTTTAGTCATTTCACTGAAGATACAACAAAGCGACTCCAACAATTTCAAAACGAGATACTCATGAAAGTGGTCCAAATTACTATCATACATTCCAGCAGTGGGGAAACAGTGAGCTCCACGAAGAGTTGAACTGCCTATCGTAGATGTATTCATTCGCCGTAGACATATCAAATTCTTCGATTTGTTGCAATAAATCACCAACCCCGTGTTACCCCCGCTCCGTTTCCCCATCGATGGCAGTCGAGGCAGGAACGCTCTAGTTTTAAGTTATGTAAGTATGCAAGATTAGTTTTAATAGTTTGTAAGTCCCTTTTGTAATCCGAAGTTGAGCCCCACCACCCGGTTCCGTTTTCATTTATATAAATTTTTATATTGTGGAATTGGGATTGTCTTCTTTTGGAAAGCCTTATTGAAATGTTAGTTATCCACATGATAACTTCATATCCACCAAACTTAATACGCTAATTCAACCTCCTACGCATCTATAGGGTCATATTCTTTTTATGTTATTCCTGTGATTTCTGGTTCTTGTATTGGATTTTGTTAGAATTTTTCTGCATAGAAAACACTCCAAACCCACTTAGCAGTTTTCTCTTTCAGTCTATTTAATGTATTCCAGAATCTTCTCTTGTTTTGGTTAAAACTATTCTAAACATCAACACCAAAATCTTGCCAGTATTTGGTCTGTGCTTCTTTAACCTGGTTTTTAACTAGACAGAATGTCCTCACACATTTGGTGATCATCTGAAAACATGGATTGATTTATTAATCGTCCAAAAACTAGGGATTTTACGGTTTTGTTGGTTTTTTAGCAAACCTGAAGCCCTTATAGTTTTGGCTAGAACTGGCTGTTTGTTTTGCTATTTGCGGATCTTCCATTCAAGCTAAAGTCATGTAGATTTGCATGAAACATGAATGAGTGTCATAAATTAATGTTTGGTAGTGAAAAAAAATATTGATTATAGTATTAATCTAGAGATATCGATGACCCGATTAATAACATTCCTACCTTGACATACCCGATAAGTAATTTGTATTCTGTCTTTGGTCGACATTAATTACATAAAGTCATTATAACTATCATTACAATCACGCATAACTCCTACAAAGTCACAAAATTCAAAGGTATATGAGGTCAATCTAGGCTTCCTCGTCTAGTCTTAACTAACATAAATTATAAAATGTTAGATTAACTGATTGAATAAAAAAAATTATTATTTTTTACTTCCAATTGCAATTGCGAATAAAATAAATACATAAAAACTATTTTCGAAGTGGGATGCCAGTCAATGATTGATATAGAATGTTGGTGAACCTTGCCCGCGATTGTTCAATCTAAGATCGGTTGTTTTATTCAAGTGCATTATTAGATAGAGTACACGAAGTAGCATCAAGTCCATACAAATAATAAAAATCACAACGGCTGGCTTATCGCAAGAAAGGGAGTACAAGTACTATCGGAATACTCGACATTAGATAAGTGAAATTTCCGCACGTCATGTTTCTTGATTTGTAATTTTTTAGTTTCAGAACAAGTTAAATCAAGTATTTAACGGCCGTCAACCTGCAGTTTTATTGTACTGAATACAATTAGATCTTCCTAGATAAACTAGAAAACCCTTCATAACGACCTTAATATACCCTACATTCTAGAACTCATCCCTTCCAAGTTTATGAAATTCCACAGTAGCCTTTCCAACCACCCTAATCCTGTAGCACAGTCTTTGCACTGCGCCACTCATCCCTATAATCCTCCTCGGAGACTGAAACGGCAGTGGCCTCGTGACCTGCTATAATCGCGTGACAGTGGGAGTCCTGGCAATGGCCAGTTTCTCCAATCATGTCCTATTGTATGAATGAGTGAGTGAATGATGACTGTAAATATGGTATGAATGAGATCATTTATCTGTATTATTATTGCCTTATAAAAGGCAGATTGTAATTATTGCACAATAAAGTTCAATATCAGATAAAATAGAGAATACATTATAGTCAATTAGAACAGCTGTTATGGCTGAAATCCTACAAAGATCGACAGCTGATATATATAATTACATAATAAATAACATTAAACAGAAATCCTGGCGATTTTTCAGCGTTCTTACACATTTTTCAAATACGTTCTGTTTAGATCAATTAATTTTTTATGGCTGCTAATGTTGAACACAGACAGACAAATAACAAAAGCAGCGAGCCACCATTCATTTATTGATTTGGGCCAAAAGCTATCACCTCCGAACGATGGAGAAAATATGTGTCGGAGATGTTAATGATGGTGATAAGGTTGAAGGCATTGACTCCAATCTAGGCAGCGGACAACAAACAGATTCAATACCGAGATAACAGGAGCATGTACTACTTTCAACGACTCCCATCATTAAAACATATTTACAAACTCCTACATCGTGTTTGTTCAGTCACTTATGCTCTGAATTGTAGCTGGGCTTGTGAAAAAACAGCTGTTTTGATAACACCCTGCTACCTGGTTTCCTGTTTGCTTTTGCGATAAGATTACATCAATTGTGTATGTATTTTGAGACTCCAAATTTGTAATTAATAGTGGCCGACTACGGAAGTAGAGTATTGTCTATGTTTGACGATCACAATAGTAAACATGTTTTAAAACGTTAAAGAAATGTACCACAACTCCTCAGATTGTGCGGGTAATGTATTGTTTAAAATATAACTAAGTATGAAAAAAAAAAAATTGAGTTTGAATAGTATTAGCTGATCCGGAGTTGCTCCCGCCATGTCTCTGTTTTTGTTCTTCCTTTTTTCGTGCCAGTTTTTTCAACTTTCCCTGACTTTTGCTAAACAAATTGCGAAATTGACCCTTACTTCACCTTGAAGGTATATTTTTTAAGTTTTAGTGGTCTGGATGGACGACTTGTGATTAGCAGGTGTAGTGAAAAAGGGGCAATCAAATATTCACTAACTACTAATAACTTGAAGAGCAATTGGTTTATTTAATTGTGTTTATTTAGGGTATTGCTAAGTTGGTCTCCTGAAAATATAATATATCTATTAATCGATACATATATATTATTACCTACCTTATCCGGAAAACCACACTTTTACGCTCAAGTTGTATAATTAATTCCGATAATGTATTTAATTGATTTTGATTGATTTTAGTCCTAATTAATTATTTTCCAAAAGGTAAATTTCTTAATGATCAATAAAAATAACTTAGACATTTAAATTGAATAAAGATAAGGTATAATTTAATTTACGATAAGATAAGTTATGTATTTACATGACTGAAGATTAAATGGAATAATAGAATGAAATGATGAAAGAAAAGAGTGATAATTTTACATTATGGCTATACTATGGTAAATATTAATGTACATTGTCTCCTAATCCTACATTGGTGTCTTGAAGACGAATTTTATTGAAGCAAATAAGCCATCTTAGCCAAGACCCTCATCATAGTTTCCCCCAAGCCTCCTCATAGCTTCTCAATTCTGGGTCCGTTCCGACTTCCTCTTCTTCAAAAACTGATTTCTCCGAGCACACCTTGAACTCACCTGTGTTCGGACCCCATGTAAAGAAGGGTGTGGGGCATTTTTGTAAACTGAAAGTATCTTTTTCGCACCCCTTCCCTAAGTGATACCCGCTGTAAAGGAGGAGTCTTTTTCCCGAAAAGGGTTTTTATTATGTCCCATCCTTTCCTCCCAGATATAAAACCAAGGCATCTTAAAACAGTGTTAATTCACTTAATCCGAGCCCTCTTCCTTATACACATAATCGGTTTAATTTTAATACATAGTGATTTTAATAATTACATATGCGGTTACACATACATCTGTATTCCACCAAGTTTATAAAACCAAAACGAATTATCATGCTTCACGTATTTATTACAACTGTAGCCAGAAAAGAGTTTGGAAAATAATTAATCAGTGGTATATGGCTGCAACTTTTTCTCAAAGAAGGAGCTATGGTGGAGAAGGAATTGTGCTGGGATTCATTGGGAAGCTCGGACTTAATTTAATTTGTATAGAACAAATCACTAACATCTGCAGCTACTTAGAGGACATTCTTTCAGGGGGTTTGTCCAATTTGCACCTTACATTGAAGAAGAATTATTGTTTATGCACGATATTACACGGCCCCATGCAGGAAGAATTGTTTCCCCGACACTTCGACAACGCTTCAATCCGATGTTTCGAGTGGCCATCGTGAAGTCTAGATATAAACCCTATTGAAAATCTATTGGATGAATTGTCGAATCGATTACGAATAAAGAGATGTCCAACTTCACCAGATTCGTTTCAGGAGTTAAGGGTTGCCCTAACGGAAGAATACGAAAATGTTCCCCAGGAATTTATTGAAAAAGGTCAATGCCACATCAAATGCAAGCTTTAATAAACGCAAGAGGCGGAAACACGACCTATTAATTTAAAATTTACTTAATAATAATTTTTTTTTAATACCACTGGTTTTTATTTATTTGATATATTTAATATTACTAATATAATTCATTTCATCTGGCCTGTTATTTATTATAAAAGTATTTGGAGGCGTTAATAACAAATTGATTGGAGATCAGAACAAATACTCCAGGGTAGCCACTTTGACTCTCGGTGTATCATGTTTTTATCTGTTAGTCCTATAAAAGAATTGACCTGTAATCATGACATTGTGAAACTCAATTTGATTACCCATTGAAATGAAAAATATTTTCATCTCCATAGAATATAACTAACTGTTATTAATCAATTAATTAAAATAAATATTTTTCTGTCATATCGATTAGGGAAGGTAATCGATCAAAATGAAATGTTGATTAATATATGTAACATTTCGTTTTTTTTATTTTATACTGTTATACGTTCTCAACTTTAACTCATCCCGTGTTTTAATGTAAATTTTTTTATGTGCGACAGTGCTAAAAATAATATCATTTAGATGGTAAATTACAATATGTCATAATTAATTAATTGCTTGATGATTATCAAAAATATTTTCCTGTCATTGAGTAGGGTATCATATTAAAGATTTCGATGTCCTGATCAAGACTATGTGTAATATATTAGTGTTAGGCTTAGAGTACTACGAAAACATAAAATCATATTAACATTTTTCTTCATGTGTCCGGACAAGCTCGCTTGTTCAGTTGATAGATAAGATGTATTTGTTTTCGGGCTATGTATTGCACTCTTGGTACAGTGTCAATTAATGTTGCGAGCATTAGAAGCTGGCTTTGAGTCTATGCTATATAAAAAAATATTCAATAAAACTTATAACAAAATAACCTCCTTTTGATTGATTTCCTAAGTTAGATCAACAAGACCCTTAATTGTGTGATACTGCATAGTTTACTCACTTTTTTTACTACTCCAATCAGTGTTGCCGCCCACCCCCTATCTGTACTATTAAGATCGCGGTCAGTGGCTTCGCTCGAAAACTGTCTAATATATATTTACTTATATTTATATTCCTTTAGTTCAAAATCAATGTAAAACATAATTTTAGTTGGTAAAAATAGATCAACTAGTATAACACATAGTAAGACAGAGTGACAGACAAAATACGATCGCCCCGGACTGGGCTTTAGAGTGGCTCCCTTCGGGCTTAGCGATTTGTGTTTGAAAAAAATTGGTAGATAGAATGCGCTTACCTAGACAGGAGGATGCGTCAAGTACTCCGTAACCCTTCAGGCACGGGTTGGGTACGGTGAGGTTCTTGACGCTGCCCGGACAGTAACACCTGGCGCCAGGGTTGGTCTTTGGGTCTCCCATCATATCCGCGTTCAGTATGAACCTGTACCCACTGATACCTTCGTAATTGGTATCCTTCTGGTATGGCATAAGCGCTGTCCTGTAATAGGCAATGCGTTAGTTTACAATTAATTTTTAAAGAACGTCCACCAGTATTGTTCTACAGGTCAAAGAGCCATTCAGCAATAAGAGCCGGGTCGCTAAAAGTGAAACCATAGTTTATTTCAGTGAACTACTTACAAGAATTGATTGAGGTAAACTTTGTACTCAGTTAATAACTATCAGTTCATAAGTCAAGAGTAACTTACGATTTAAATTAAATTATGACATGTTGTTTAACTAACATAGAGTTTGTACATGTCATTGTCCACCAATCAAAATCATAACGAGGCTTTTATAAACATGGATTAGCCATAATTGTTTATTAACGTGATGCCATATTCTTCCTTATCAGCTATAATTGATTTTCATCTAAATGAGAATTACAATGAGCCTTACTTTGTAGATATTTCGTTTAATGAACGATTGGATCACTTTTGGTGACCGGTTCATCTAGAAATGGTTCATCACTATACAATGGAACGCAATAAAAGTTTAATTTTCAAATATAATTAAATCTGTATTTATCTGTAAGCAGGTCAATATAACAAACCAAAGTTTTTATATAAAAACAGATCTTAAAATAAATTATGACTATAAATGTAGAAAATAGTTTTACCAAGACTTAAAACCAACCTACCTTGAAGCAGAATTGGGCCCTGGACACGAAAGTGTGGTACTTTTTTCAATTTATCTGTCAATGTAAGATTTACATTCAAGGCTCATAGTCGAAAAAAATTATTATCACTTGTTAGTTTCATATTTTTCGTAAAACTTTAACTTTTCATACGTTGTTTTTGAGTTTGAAACTTTCATATCTCCTACACTGACCGTGATATTGTGTAAATAATGAAATGTTGATGGTTATTATGAAGATTTAGTAATTATGTTAGTTTTATGTTGGTAATTATATATTTTTCCTCTTGAAACTACAGAGTATGTTGCTCATGGTTTTTTATCATTACAATATGAATGACTTATGCATTTTATTCTTCAAAATGATCAGTAATTGATTTGAGAATAACTATTAACTGTATCATTATTTTATTTAATCATTTAGCTAATTTAGTTATGACTTAACCTTCAACAATGACGTTGAAGCACGCCACTGACCCTTGGTTCCACTTCTTTCAGTGTTGTAAGTTGTTACAAGTAGTTGAAATCTAATCTCACTTGTTCACATTATTTCACTACTTAAGAAAAGGTTTTTTTTTTTTGGTTTTGTTTGTTTTCTTTGGAAGGGGGAAGGTCTGTCATTGATCAATCAGGTTGTATATAAGTAATTAATAAAATCAAACATAGTCATTTGGTAACAATATTAAAATATCTTATTTCCTGAGAAGCGGCCAAAAAGTTGAAAATGTAACATTTATCTAACCATATTTCGTATATTCGAGTAATCCCATTATTGCAAATCCATTTTAAAAAGCCTAAAGAATTCCACCAAGATTGCTAGCTGCATTAGAAAATATTGATTATTAATACCACTAATATTTCTATTCTATGTGTCTGTGACAAATTAAAATTAATTTAGGAGAGCGCTGACTTCGTCGGGGGTCCGCGAAAGGTTTAAACTAAAGTAAATAATTGTCATCCATTTTCATTAACTGTCAGTTAAAATAAATAAATTGGTAGCGATTTGTACACCGATTTATAGTTAGTGAAAGTATAGATATGTCCATTAAACGCAAATAATAACGAGCATCGAACGTCTTGCTTGCCGTGATCATCTACGTATATATCTGTGCAGGTTTTAAACAGCAACGGACTCTCACCTGATATTCGTTTCCCAGAATGATTTGAAATTTTTTCCAGTTTAAAATAAACTATTATTAGAACTTATCCACCATATTTTTCTTAATCTTAATCTCTATGAGGATTAATGAAAAATAAAAATAAACATAACCAAATTCATTTCGTTTACGAAATTGGGATTTAACCTGAATTTAATCAGCTAAAGAAATCAATATTCGTCTTTCACCACCTTCACCCATTTAGCCTCTTCACAGATTTTTAAAATGCCTTCACGGAACTTTACTGTTTGAAGAACAAGAGATTTGGTTCTCTTAGCATTAGGTCATTCTCAGCCTGATCTTGTTTGCCCTCACGCAGTTATCGGACGAGCTTGGTCACGTGCCAGGGAACAGGTACTGCTCAGTACACTCGTTGAGGAGGGCGAGTTCGAAAACCTACTTTAAGCAGGACTGATATTTGAAAATCCAGATCACTAGGCAACGAGGTTCAACTGCTCGAAAACTGCAAAGTACATTTGAGGACAGATGGGGTCTGCCTTTTAACTCAAACTGTTAGTTGTTCGAAACCGCATCCATAAAGTCGGTTTTAGGGCAAAAAGATCGGCGAGGTTTTTTCAACAAGACAACATAGAGCAGCGCGAAACCTATCGGCTCGTGAACATGTTGATTAGACTGATGAGGACTGGTGTTTATTTACTGGCGAATCAGAATTTGTTCTTCATCATCATGATCGACGTTTTAAACCCAGGGATCCAATGTAGGTATAACTGAGCCAGTACGGTCTTATGGAGAATGTCCAATAATGGTCTGGGGTATTAAATACTTCGTTAAATACACCACAGCAATTTAAGTTATTTGAAATTGTCAGTTCAGGAGCTGCCATCACTTTTCGTTGTCAGTTAAGTTGATTTTGATCTCAGAGTAAGTTCTGTAGTATTGTTTATTGAGGAGGCGTTTTTCAAGTTTTTAGTCTTGTTCCATTTGTTCTATGCATCAAGACTGGAATTCCAGTTGGAGGAAATATTTTAAGGGAAAAAGCTGGAGTTTTGCAAAACAAATGGGAATTGAAGACTTTCGTGCAAGTGATGGATGGTTCGATAGATTCAAAAAAAGACACATTCAAGTTTGTCAGATAACGTTTGTTCTGAGTGGAAGGATGAATTAAGGAAAATAATTGAACCTTATGAGCCTAAGAACGTATTCAATGCCAACGAAAAAGGCCTGTTCAATAAATGTCTCCCTGATCGTTCCATGTGTTTCAAGGAAGAAAAGTGACATTGCGAAAAAATCAGTAAAGAACGTGTAACCATACTGTTGGCAGCCAACATGGATGGTTCGGAGAAATTAAAACCGCTCATGATAGGTAAGTCGGCCAAACCATGGTGTTTTAAAAATATAAAATCATTTCTAATGGCCAATCGTGCAAACAAAAAAGCGTGGATGACGGGCGAATTGTTTAACGATCTGATACAATCAGTCAATACAGATATGGAAAAAAGGCAGCGAAAAATTTTACTTTTCATCGATAATTGTTCGGCTTGCAATTCTATCCCATCTCTCAGCGATGTTAATGTTGTGTTTTTGCCCGCCAATACAACTTCTAAGTTGCAACCTCTGGACCAGGGCATGACAAGCATTCAAAACGTTTTACCGCAAGGAAGTAGCGTTGCAACCTCTTGACAGAATAAAGAATGAACTAGATCATAAAATCACTTTATTTTCAGCTATGAACATAGTTGACAAGGTATGGCAAAACGTTAGCGAGATCACAATAAGGAACTGTTTTCGTGCCTGTGGGGTTACCGAAGCGGAACTTCCGTTTACAGAAGATGCAGAACAAGATGTTGAATTTCATTTGGAATGGGATCGCCTTTCACAGAATAATGAAAATCACATTACATTCGAAGATTTCGTCCATTTTGACGACGGCCTAGCAGTAGTAGGGATGTTAACCGACTAAGAAATTTTAGATCCATCTGACGACGTTGAATGGTGAAGATGGAGAGGGCGATGAAGATGACGTACCAACAATTACTGCTAAAATTGCTATAACAACTTGCAAAACAATACGTGAACAACGTGCGCCATTTTTTAGCAAAATCAGATGTTGGTGATGAGGTATTTTTGCTCTGAACACTCTTGACAAAAAAATTGACAATACCCGTCTACAAGGATTCCGTCCAAAAAAATTACGGATTTTTTTCAAACAAATGTTTGATTTCTTCTGATTTATTTAATCTAGAACATAAGTATGTACATATTTTTTATTGCATGTATTGTTTATTGTTTAGTTTAGGACTGAGCAGTATTTATTGCATAGTTTTCATCCTTATTACATTGTACATACTTCTTAATACATACATGTTTGCATTGATTTAATTTTTTTAATTTTGTACTCCCGATAATTCGTATGAAACTATCAGTCCCTTGACAATACGAATTATCGGGATTCAACTGTATACCAGTGTTTTGATTGTTATTCATAATAATGTTTTTTAAAAGACTCTCCTCTACAAGATTATTTAACTAGCCTAAGGTACTTACGTCTGGAGATCGTAGTTAAAGATGGGTATGCTGGTCCTGGTGACGAACGGTGACATCATGGCCATGTCAAATCCATCGACCACATTGGCCGAGTCACACCTCCAGCTGGTCAGCTTGTGCTGTCCGTCCATTGACAGAATCCTGCCCAGTTGATCCGGTTCCTTCAAACCGCGATTCATCTCAAACACTGGGGTCAGCTCTTTCTGCAACGGGATGAGTCATTCAGTCCAAGTAGTGCACTGGGTACTTTTACTTTCCAAAAGGTCAGGTAGAAGGTTTTTTTTTTTTTATCATGTAAATATTAGTAGTGGTAAGAAGAATATGAATTTTCGAATCCCCCCCCCCTCCGGAACAATATTTGGTAACCAAAAAATCAAGGAATTTGCGGACTTTTTGGAAAATAACTTTTTTCCAGTTGATCGTAGCGATAATTAGTAGCTTATTAATTTGAAAGATAACAAAATTGGCTACAGTTGTTTGAAGCATTTTTTGATGAACTTAATATTAAGCGAGGTACCGATCATCCAAATTGTGGAACATTTTCTCTAACTTCCACAATCAGCTATCAGGTATCAACAACGGGTAAAGGTATAAAATTACTGGTTGTAAAATTGAAAAAAAAAAAATTGAAAATAATTAATAACCGCTAACTGATAAACCAAATTAAGAATCAATTATCAATTAATTAATGTATTTGTTTATCATATTGAGTAAATTAGATAATCATAGACGTGTTGGGCATAATTGGACTACAACTGTCATCATTAGTATATTCACAATTTTTTGTATCCTAAGTTTCCCAAGAGATGCTACTAATAAAAGCTACCTTCTGATTCTTTAGTGGACTAACATTACAAAATTTCATTAATAATACCAATCGCATTGTTTTCTCAGCCATAACGTAAATTCGGTGATGCATTAGACTTGACTTGATCTTATTATTTAAAATACGTTTTGCAGTCACAACCAAAGAACCACTGTAGACTAAGATACGGAAGACGATCACATGTTTAAAAAAAAAAACTTCTCCCCTCAAGCTTGTCAATAAGTAGTGATGGTGTTTGGTAAGAAGCGAAAATACCTTCATAGCTCTTAATCATCTAACAATATTTAATAAAATATCATAGCTTAACCATATACTGCCCATGATATATAGTAGTAGATGGACGTCAAAAATCATTTTTACCATTCACATCATATTTTCAAGAAAAAATGAAACAATGAATTCCGAGTAGGATTTCAGTTACTTACTGTGTTGCTTAACAGTACGTAGGTGCCAATTAGATTTGTTCCATAATTGAAGACACTGATAAGGATAACGTTAATTACGGATGTTGTTATTTAGTCAATGAGATAAGATAAACCGGGTTTATCACAAAAACAACTTTAAATCCTAACGCAGTGTGGGTCAGTATGTTAGCCCTAGCGACTTCACGCACCTGAGGAAGCGAATTTCATCGCATTACAGGGCCAATAGTCTGGATATTACCACTTGGATAATCACCCGTCTTACAGGTTGACACTGTAAAAGAATTAAACAAATATTTATTTGGCGAAAATTAACGATTATATTCAATCCTCACACACGTTTGTTTCAGGATGCCGCTCAGATTTCTTTGACGACTTATTTTAACAACTTTTACGAAAGAAAAAAATATAACGAGGCTGGTAAGCGGTTTATCACCAATATTTGTCCCCGATTTAACTGGAATAAAAACTAATCCATAATCCCGAGAATAAATAATCTTCTGATAGCATAACTCAAATGAATTCTCTTTAATGAGATTCAAAATTAATAGTAACAAGACCAGATACAACTACCCATAAAATATTCTTCCTTGAGAGTCTAAACCCCGCTAATCCATTCACGATCGGACACGCTATGTCACCCCGGCCCTATACATTTATTTCTCTAACATTTTTATTTCACTTCTAGGTTCATGTGATGTAATTTTATTTCGCGATAACACTAACCCTGTTAGTTCCAACATGTAGCTAGTGAACCCCGTGGTACCGTGGTTTGTCTAAATGGCCTGTCATACTTAGACACTGTTATCAGCTCTTATATAGCTCAACAAATTAATGCCTAATAATTAACTCTCTATTATAAAATTCAATTTACAAAAAGATGTCCCTTGTTGAGCCAGAAAAGACTTCCTCGTCCGTGCTATGATTTCGAGACTGATTGAGATGTTCAGGCTGTGTAAGGAATGTAAGGAAATCGAATGAAGAATACTTAGGCTAATCTCTTATTGGAATGTAAAATTAACCCCAACCCGCATCTACCTGACAGGCCAAACTAAGGAGTGCAGACTCATTTCCACTAATTGCGTCTCTTTGGTAGAAAGATTCCTCTGAGTACCTGTGGGCCAAAATAGTAAAATAGATGTATTGCGTATAACACTCCAGGATCCAAGCCAAACTGAATTTTCTGCTCACTTAGATTTAAGCCAATCTGATCTCATCTTTTTTCCTTGTTCCCCAAAACTTATTACTGTTCTCCTTGTATAGAAAACTAAAAGTACCAGTCCAGACTCACATATTTCAGGACAGAAGCGGCGAGGTCTCCGTTGTCCAAAACCTCGAGGTTGTAGAGCGGCAAGAACCTAGTGAGGGCCCTGCAGAAGAGCTTGGCCATGAAGGACAGGCTGCTGTTGCCGCAGGGCAGCCTCACCCCGTCGAAGAGCAGGTCCCTCACCTTCACAGTAGCTGTGGGGCCATACATGTCCCCCATTATCTCAGGGAAGCCGAACTCCATCAGCTCCGTGGTGATATCAAGGGACGGGAACGCGTCGATGATTTCTGACACCATCTGTAAAGATATAAGTTAGATGTAGTAATTAATAAGGGTATTTAAAGAAGAGGAGTTGGCATAAATTTAATTTTTGCAAGTTTAATTATGAACACGATTGAATCCGAGTAAACTGTTATACAGATCTTGACATTGCCAACTACAATGGTGTGCCAGTTTGAAAAAAAAAGGATTCGAACGGCTAATAGTAGCTAGATGTTGCTAAAGGTATAATAGTACTCATAAATCAATAGAAGTAGTCAATTGCTCACCAGGTGCGGATTGAGAGGATTGAAAGTTAAATAGATGTAAAGATTTGAAATCTTGAAGGAAAGGAAGGGGGAAAAAACATTTAGCCAGGTTCATTCTGCAGTTTTTGTGGATTTGAAGAAAGAAGTGAACCTTTGTACCTTGTAAGGATTACTTTGAGGGTAATAGATTGCCGGCGTAGTGACAGCTCTTTAGTAGATCAATGAGTATGTAAGTGTTGTTTTTTGACACCTTACTTTAACGTTATTGCCTCACTCTGGAAAAATCCTATAAATATTTCCTGTACTTACTTTGCCGATAAGTCCGAACTCTTCCATATGTCTTGTAAGAGGTACATCGTTATGTGAAGCTAAACTGAGACACCGAAGACAGAAAGTTTGAAGGAGATCTCTGGATGTCTATCCCCGATCGAGCCTAAAACCGCGGGGACTCGGGATCTACGAAAGTATGACGATTTTAACCTCGAGAAAGAAACAGAATGGCAGCAATAGTATCAGAATTAAGCGAATAATAGAATTAGTTTTAATGTTTTTAACCCTTTAAAGCATTTTTCTCCAAAGCACCCACACATCATTTATTTAGAATAGTCTTCTAAATATACACTGAAGACACAAATATTATACTTTTATGTTTTTTAAAGCATGTCGAACAGCTGGAAAACAGGCGCCAGTGTTATGAATAACCTTTTGCCAAAAGGATGTATTTGAAGTTAAATGGAGTTAACTTACGTGTATTATGGGATTAATTGTGGTGATCTTGTCTGTGTCTGTCAGATTCCCCGACAGCTCCTGGTCAAAAGTGTAGTTAATCCTCTGTCTGTAGAAGACACGGTCCTTCTCCTCGTCGATGAGTATATCAACTTTGTCCCACTGCTCTCTAAACAAACCTCAAAACTGTATCATCATTAATTATGAATAGCATGGGACTAGGCAACTTGTATTTAAATTATCATTTAGAAATAAAAAGCGTGAATGCATCCGGTGATATGGAGCCAAGCTAAGGGAAAAAGTATCGTTTCCGATTGAGACCCACGT
Organism: Acanthosoma haemorrhoidale; assembly: GCA_930367205.1. NCBI lineage: Eukaryota > Metazoa > Arthropoda > Insecta > Hemiptera > Acanthosomatidae > Acanthosoma > Acanthosoma haemorrhoidale. The sequence goes on from OV884011.1 coordinate 71,788,005, forward strand.
AATTTGTTTCTTATAGGTGAGTTATTTGGAATAGGTTTAGTTCGGATGGTTGAAAGTGTTGTGCCGGATTCACATGGTTCAATTCAGGGCCACCCCTCGTCCACCATGGCTACGTATTTTGAAGTCCATCCCTGAGGATGGATCCATCCTTCTGCCACGGATCCGTTCAGACCGGTTCTTCAAGTTCCGTTTGTTCACGACTTCTAATCATCACATGCCCACTTCCGGTAAAGGGAGGTTGTTGAAGCTGATGTACGATATTATTCTTATATTGAATCATTGCAGAGTTATTTTATATACTTACTCATACAATATAATAAGTAATATAAAAAGATAATGCTACCTGTACACGTAAGGGCCGACCTCATGGACCCTCGGCTTTTCTCCATTTAGTACCCCTTCTGGATTTTCCAACTGGAAGAAGTAGACGTTCAAGATCAACGGAATCGGGGTGACGACAAACCTGTCCCAGGCTTCTGATCCTTTTTCAAGCGCCAACGTCTAAGTGAACAAAATAATTATTATTTTTTTCAATCTTATCCAATAATAAAATTAAATTTTACAATACCTCAATAAAATGAATGTATAAAACACTGGATATTCTGCCTGTATACCAGATATGTGCTATAGTATAATTTAAACAGTTCTAGCGTCTGTTTGTAGTTGTTGGCAAACTGCAGAAGTAATCATATCCACTGTAATGAATAATTTCCGGCTGAATCAATTTATTTTATCTCAGAATCATCCTTCTGATGGTCAAAAAATACCTCGCGATATTAACAAAACAAAAATATTTAAAAATCATGCCGTAATAGTTATTTTATCAAGCTCTTTTACTTCGTTTAAAATAACCCTTTTCGCAGGGGATAAAAATGTTTATCTATAACATCTCTTGAGATGATAATTGTGAAAATTGGACGTTAGAGAATTGAGACGAAATTTTTTTGTTATTGTATCTAATCGGCGTTATCTGAGGTGGCCCTGAATATACTACATTCCAAGTTTTCATTGAATGTATTATTTTTAAGAACGCTCTATAATTACTTGTACAAACAGACAGAACGATGATTTGCCCCAAAGGATTTATTTCTAATAAAAACATCTCCCTTCAGGCTTGATATTACCAAGAGGTAGTGATCCTTCTTTCAAACCAATAAGGGAATTATTGACTTTCATTTGTCTGTCTACCTTTTGGCCAGTCTACTGAGCATCTAAGGCTAGAAAACAAACGATTTCAGTCTCGCGATTATTTAGTCGAAGATAGAACAAAGGTATTCAAATGGACGTACCTTCACTAGCGCCAAAATAATCGCAGCGATTATATAAACGGAACCTTTGCTGTTTTGTTCGTGACACAACAGTCGCAAATTCAAACAGGACACACAGAAGTACAAAAGGTGGTGGTGTGCCCATTTGCGACTGTTTAGTAGCGCTCAAGTCTTTGCCAATAGGGGAATAATTATTCTGTTGCGCATTCATATTTTAATAATAATGTCAAAAAGTAAATTGTTGGTTGATAATCTTCCAAATTCTTTTTTGGATGGAGAAAAATTATTATTTGAAATTGAAAACAAATTTAAACATTTCAGATCATCGTGAATTTTATAAAATTGGCCTTTCAGAAGCATCCTACTATGGTATGCACGCAATGTTGTCTTTTGAGTTTCTTTTTTTTTTGTCGAATGTGTAACATCAGAGTAATAATAAATTGCATCCCTTCAAAATCGATTTTCCTACTGAAATACCCACGAATGTTTGGCGTGCCGTAATATAATTCTTTGACTGCAACAGAGAGTCGCAGGTGAGTGCCTAACTTTATTACCAATCAGATTCTTCTTGACATTTAAATTTTCTTAAAATGCAACTCATAAGTTATTAAATTTTTTTATTTATGATTTTCCATAGACTGACAAACATACATAAAAGACAAAGGCTTAAAAAAAAATTCAAGATATTCTAAAAAAAAATACACTTTTGTGTGTCAACCGTGTAAATTGTATATTTAATACTCTCGAAGACGATTTTTTTTTGGAAAATTGTAGCTATTTGAAATTTTATTTAGCGTGATTTTTCATTGATGGTTTAAGAATAAAATGAAGTATTCACGTTCAAAAATAACAAGATGTTTTGATAACCTTCGATAAAAAAAAAAAAAAAAAATTGAAGGCCACCGATACTAGCTGAACCTTGGGTGCGATGTTGAGCTTACCTTAGTGACTTGGTACTTGATGGCTAAGGGGAGAATAAAGTAGTGAAAGATGAGGGTGGCCACAGCCAGGAAGAGGCCCACCGCGGCGAAGATAGACCAGTTGATCCACTTCTTCATCTCGCCTGCCTCATGCCACTGTAGTCAGGTAGCTGTCTATCTTATCTTGGAGCCACTCTTCAAGATCTCGAGTATCTAGGGAGATACAGGCTGAATCAGTGGCTGGCTGTTAAGTGGGCTAATCTCGACCGGGAGCACTCGTAGCTAAAGTTTGTTTTTTTTTTCCTCAACCCCTAATTTTTTATTTCTTAAAAATTAAATCTATATAATACTGCAATGTAATGCATTTTAAGTAGTTTCTGATAAATTTGATGCTATCTGATAACTGTAAAAAAAAAATACAATATTGTATATAATTGTATATTGTATATAATTGTATATTGTATATAATTGTATATAACAAAAAAAGGACTAGCTAATGGGGCTCACCTTCGAACTTTATATGGGAATCTTACGACTAACTTAAACCTTAAGTGTTCCAGCCCCGACTACCTGTTACCATCTATTGGGAAACGGAGCGGGGATATGAGGATAATAACACGGGGTTAGTCAGAGATTGCAGCGAGTCAAAGAATTTAATATGTTTACGGTGAATGAACTCATCCTCCGTTGGAGCTCGAAGTCTTTGTGGAGCTCACTATTCCTCCGCTGCTGGAATGTCGTATTGTGAACCACTTGCATGCGTATATCGTTTTGAAACTGTTGGAGTCGCTTTGCTGTCCCTTCCGTCAGATGGCTGAAAAGCAATGCACCATACAGCAGAGCCGTCTGAGTATGCTCTTGTATATCATGAGCTTGATATGCAGAGATTTTTGGGGGAAGTCAGCAGGTGTGTAAGCCGGTAAGTCTTTCTGCGTACTTGTTTTAATTTTGTCTCTAAATGGCCACAAAAACGGAGGTATTGGTCAATTTGTATGCCCAAATAAACGAGGCTGTGTATGAGGGAGAATTCTGCTGTGTTCCTATAGTGTATTTGTATTCACATTTATTTATCATAATTACATCACTACATATCAGGGCAACTACGACTCTCTGGGAAGCAACCTAAACCTTTAAAAACATCATTATTTTGCTCCAAAAATTTTGAGAAATTTGTAGTTTTGATGTCTTCTATTTTTTTAATTAAATTTAAATCCAAACATGTTCTGAGTCCCAGAATTGGAAAACCTACATTTTACTCAAGAACTACAAATTCTGTTGTACAACGTTTATTTTGATTACTAATTTTCAACTTAATTGCACCAATAGGTTTTATTTTGAGCCCCCCAAATGCCTCTAACACAGTGCTAGTATTGGAAACATCAGAGTTGCTCATCCCTAACTCATTTTTATCAAATGCAATGATATAACATTGGTTTCGGCGCCAGTATCTAATTTGAACAAAATTAATTTTCCGTTAATTTCTATATTTTCCAACCACACATTGTAGCCCAATGCCCAATTTTATTGCATTTGTAACACTTTTGGCCAAACGCAGGGCAACGATTCTTCGAGTGTTTCTGCCCACAACGTGTACAATCAAGAAATTTACTCCTATTTCCTGACTTATTCAACAAATCCTTATTTAGTACTGGCTTATCAATATAATTATTATTTACAGCCTGTTGATTGTTACTCCTCACCAACTTAAAGACCTCTAGCTGCTGTTGATCTTCTTGTTCCTTGATTACTCGCAAGTTGTCGGCTGCCATCTCCACAGATTTGCAAAAAGCAACTGTTTTACTCAACGAGGGATCTTCACGCAACAAGCGTTCACGGGTCGAGGCAGAATTGACGCCCAAAACAATTTGCGCCTTGAGAAGCTTATCTTCTTGTTCCCCAAACTCACAGGAAGAAATGAGAGACTTCAGTTCCACATAGAAATGTTCAAAAGGCTCGTTTGCACCTTGCCTCCTATTAAAAATTTAAAATCCGTTAATTTCTATATTTTCCAACCACACATTGTAGCCCAATGCCCAATTTTATTGCATTTGTAACACTTTTGGCCAAACGCAGGGCAACGATTCTTCGAGTGTTTCTGCCCACAACGTGTACAATCAAGAAATTTACTCCTATTTCCTGACTTATTCAACAAATCCTTATTTAGTACTGGCTTATCAATATAATTATTATTTACAGCCTGTTGATTGTTACTCCTCACCAACTTAAAGACCTCTAGCTGCTGTTGATCTTCTTGTTCCTTGATTACTCGCAAGTTGTCGGCTGCCATCTCCACAGATTTGCAAAAAGCAACTGTTTTACTCAACGAGGGATCTTCACGCAACAAGCGTTCACGGGTCGAGGCAGAATTGACGCCCAAAACAATTTGCGCCTTGAGAAGCTTATCTTCTTGTTCCCCAAACTCACAGGAAGAAATGAGAGACTTCAGTTCCACATAGAAATGTTCAAAAGGCTCGTTTGCACCTTGCCTCCTATTAAAAATTTTAAATACCTCTATTGTTTCATTTTTCTTTGGAATACAATGTTGTTCAAGGACGGTCAATATTGATTCGACAGATTCTCTATCACAGGCTGTCGTAGTGATGGACATGTAAACCTTCAAAGCCTCGGACCCCATTAAGTTTTTAAGTCTGGCGACTTGAACTTCTCTTGATTTATTAATAGTCTCTGTTGCCAACAAATAAATCTTGATTTCCTCCTTGAAAAGCCGAAAATTATTTGCCACATTTCCTGTTGAAAGGTTTAAAATACACGGTTTATTGAACTCCATCGCACATGGGTAATTGTTATACTTTAATTCCAGGTCGAAGCGTTTAACACTCCGAATAACTTCACTTAATAGACTGCGCCATGTTTTTGTGGCTATTAATGAATAATCAAAACTGTTACATTTGTATTCACATTTATTTATCATAATTACATCACTACATATCAGGGCAACTACGACTCTAAAAACACCGGCTCCATGAAAAATCATATGTAACCATACAAAAAGGTAACGACAGTGTTGTCATCTTATGACTCTTAAATATATCCCATGCAACATACAATATCCAAACACTACCTAACCAGTCTTTTCTGCGTTCACAGTAATGTTGACTATTCCCAATCTATCGCTGAGATCGTTACAAGCTGATTCTGCATCTCTAAGAGCTTTCTTGGCGTTCATGCTGCTACTGTACACCGAGT